>CM053763.1:30543092-30572656 GCA_028658305.1 Pachyuromys duprasi
GGTATGCTCCTGTCCTGTTGCTTGTTTTCTCCTCCATTCAATGTCCATCTTATTAGTTCATCTAAATGAGCATTGATCATACCAACCTGGGTCCTCCTTCTTGTATATCTTCCCTAGGTGTGTAGATTTCAGCATGACCTTCCTACGGTCGCCTACATTCTTCAGGATTTCCACTCATAAATACAAGTGAGAACTATTATTCCTCAGTAATCTTCTTCAATTTCAATTTTTTTTCCCCAGAATTCTTATGGTACTGTAACATCTCAGCCTGGAAACTGAACTGCACTTTCCAGAATATTCTCATGTTTCTGGCGAAGTCCGTGCTTCAGTCTTGCTCCTTGCCTGCACATCTGCCATTGGCTTGATAGGCCACCAGTACCACAGAAAATAGCCTTGCCATTGCTGTGTTCAATCTGTGGTTTTTAGAACCTTATATCCCCTAGGCAGCTACAGCCACAATTGTACCTTGTATAGATATTAGTAAGTTCATAGAGAAGGCTTGCCAATAACAGAACAGTATTGAACTTCAGGGAAAATTCACTCATGGCTATCAGAAACATTGTCTTTCATACCCAAACACCCAGTCCCAAGCTCGCCATCAGGGGGCCTCTGAAGAATGATTCTCTTTAGCTCATAGCCTAACAACTGGCAGGCATCCTTGTTTGTAGCCCCACCCTGAACATATTCCTGTAGCTTCTGTAAGCATGTTTTAGTTTCCTGGGGAAGGGGAGGCACAGTTCAAGTTTAAAGGACTTCACACGTCTAGTACATGCTGCTGTTCTCTAGTAGCTTCATTTTTTCGGATGCCTGAAGATAACTGGGAGCTCTGTCCTTGTGTACCACCCTTTCCCTTGTCAAACCAGCAGCTTCACCCAGGATTCTTCTTGGTTTGGAACAGGTTGAGCAGTACCACAATGTCATTTTCCATGGCCCAGAAGGAAGCTTGCAAGACTACATAGCCTACCAGCTTGCCCTCTGTATGAAGGTATTGAGATTTTTCTCACCATTTCATTTTCTTTAAAAACTGAGGAGAATATAGAACTAATATCTCTATCTCGTTATCACAGCACAGACAGATGGCTGCAGGATTCCCCTGTGAAATAGTGAGAGCCGAGGTGGATTCAGGTTTCTCCAAGGAACAGCTAGTAGACGTGTTTGTCAGTAATGGTAAGACCCTTTCAGAGAGCTGCTTGTGACTCAAGGGCATGTCCTTCACTGGAACTGTTTCAGGGAAATAGCATTTGTAATTATTAAACTTTTAAAAAATAGTTTTTCGAGACAGAGTTTCTCTGTATAACCTTAGCTGTCCTAGACTTGCTTTATAGACCAGGCTGGCCTCTAACTCACAGGGATCCACCTTCTGCTTCTTTCCTGAGTGCTGAGATTACTGGTGTGCACAGCTGTACCCATCCAGTTGTTGAATAGCGATGGGGTAAAAATTGGGAACCCAAGTGAACACTTGCAAAAACTATTTCTGTCTGTGCTATTGTGTTAGTTGGCCATCCTGAATTTTCTTCTTTCCACTCACTGTTGTGAGCATACTATGCAACTGTCAGCAGTAGTATACCAAAGAGAAGAGGTAGTGCAAGCAGATTCCCCTTAGTAGAAATTCATGTCACATTCGGACATTGTCTAGAATTTGTGCAACATGTTGATAAAAATGAAATAGACAGAGGCTTAGTTAAGTTTGTCATTCACACATTTTCTGTAATGATGTACTCAGTATTCTCATACCAAGCTCCCTTGGGTCTTCAGCTGGCCATTTCTGGGCCAATGATTAGCATTTTGGCAAATGCATTGCATGTACCAGTTTACTCATTTGATCTCTAGAGCAGCCCTCTGCAAGTAGCTGTCATTGTATTTATTCCCACAAATGGGGTAGCAAAACCACATGTAAACATTTATCAATATAAATTATTCATGAAGTCTTTTACAGCTTCACAGCCCAAGTTTTAGCACAGTTGAAGCTAACATAACCCTGCATGGCACAGCCATGACACAAAGCTGAAATGGATCCAACTTTACTTCTAAGAGGATCTATCAATAGACCCACTTGGGGGAGAAGTTGTAAGATTCAAAGGGGATGAGTTTAGACATTCTAAATTTGTCTTTGGGTTGTGAAGAATGGGGTTACCCTGTGGCCCAGGGCTCAACTATAGACCAAGCTTAGGAAGGCAAAAGTCACATGCAGATTCTAAGTCATGAAAAAAAGTTAAAAACGAGTTTGGAGAACAACTGAGGGTTCTTTAAGCCTTGAAGTACACTTTGGAAATAGGAAAATCTCTCAGAATCTTAATGTCTACCTGCAGCACAGGCTGGTCTTCGACCAGAAAGCAGGGAATAGATACAGGATACTAGTTTCTTTCATGCTATTTCAGTAGCTAACATTTATTAACTTTCACTCTGGTGTGTTCTAACTTAAAGCCTGTCTTTGTAACTGGCAGCTCTCTGATAGACCAGACCAGTCATTGTCCCTGGCTGGTTTTCTTGAAAGCACTTGAGATGATGTTGCTTCTTCTACACGGTGATGCCACAGCAAGAAAAAAGACTAGGACTAAAACTCCAGCATTCTGGTTGGAACTTGGCCTTCTCAATCCCAACTATGGCTCTTTAAAAACTCCCCTATGCTAACCAGCCATTTCATTATTTTACAAAAGTTTCCTACAGTTTTTCAGCTTTCAGGACAGTATCATATCAAGGTTAACAGTATAAAATGTTTTATTCTCGCCTAGTCAGGATACAGACAATCAAGTACAGACAGAGCTCTGCAGTAGGTGTAGACAGCCAAGAAAGCTGGAAAGCAACGTGGAAGGCATAAAGGATGCAAGGGGGACCCCTACACTGCCCAATTGTTGTTCTGCATCATCCCAATTTGGAAACTTGGAGAAAAGCCCCCTGTCTTAAAACTCAGCTTCCCTGGAGGGGTTCTCTGACCCTTCTCAGGTAAAATTCTCCACTAATGAAACATCCATAGAGTTTATTTCTGTCTCTGTGCCTCACCTAACTATAGAGTTAGCAGCAGGACAAATCTAGGGGCTTTGGTCTTGCACTCCATGCTACACCATGAACTCCTTGAGAGCTACTTCTGTGGCTTTTACTCTTTTTATATGCTAGAGTGACATGAATGACCTTTTGCAGGAGGGAACATTCATAAGAAAGAAAGAAGACAAGAAAGAAAGAAATCCTTTTTCCTGTTCAGGAGTATTTGCTTAAAATGGAGGTTGAAATATGACCAGACCGGACAGGAAGTAATAAACCTTAAGATAGAGGTTATTTTGACTTAGAAAATGCAGTGTTCAGAGGCATATTTGTTTTGTCTTGTTTTGTTTGTATTTTAGCACTTTTGATCAAACTTAGCTGTACCACAAGCCTTAAGGTAAAGATTTTGACCTTGGATAAATAAATAAGGAGAGAGGTCCATTTTCACTTTAACTTCAAAGAAAAAATGAACAGAAAAGGGTGCATCATCTCTTAATACTGTATTTGTCTTAGTGATTTATAAGGATCAACATTTTCCTTCTAGTTTTTAATAGCACAACCAAGACCAAAATGTTGATGTTTGTCTTGGTGCCCTTGTGTACAGTGACCTGTCAGTAACCTAAGCACTTTGGGTCCCTCATTTGCCTTCCACTCCATGGCTCTAAGTTTTGCCAAATCTGATTTCCCCCCCCCACCCCACTGTTGCTGCTGCTGCTCTCCAAAGGCCCCCTTTCTGCCTCACCATTTCTGGCTCAAGTGGCTCTGAGGCCCCCTCAGCCCTTCTTATTTCCCCTCCTCCTACCTCTTCAGCAAGTCCACCTCAGTGATTCTTTGAGGATCACTAGGAGACAAAAACTTTCATAAATGTTCCCTGATATTATACTCCAAAGACTTCAGAATGAAAGTTACAGTTCTTAGAATGTTACGTGAAGAACATTGTGGTCTAGCCTGTCATCTGTCTTGTGCCTACTTCTCTGCATGTTTGAAACTCCCTCCACTGCTCTTAGTCTTTCAATAGGACCCACTCTGTTAAATTGTGACCAGAAAAGAGGTCATGTGGAATGTACCTCAGTGGAAAAGGTGGGGATACTGTGGCTCCTCTTCAGTGCATGTCCAGAGAGCCCCAGGAAGGGTTCATGGGTCTGGGGGTGTCTATGTTTTCTTCATGCAGAACAAGCTAGCCAGGAATGATCTTAAGTGAAAGGGTGATGGGAGGCCTCAGGGAAGGGAAGGTAGATCCCTGGAGTAGAAAGGGCTCTCTGTACTGTAGTTTTCAGAATAATGAAGTATAGGGCTTGTCTATTAAAACTGCAATAGTGCAAGAAAAGGAAGCAATCAGATGGAATTTCAGAGAAACACACTGATATGGGATGTTCTGTGTGCTAATGGGTCTTGATCTTTTTTTTTCTTCAAAGCTGAGACATGCCCCTTTGGTTAGACCAGCATTGGAATGTTGAATTTTATCCTCCACCAGGCATAGCACATACTTGTTTTCGTCTGCATGTCTGAGGGATAAAATGAGAGAGAAGCCATTAAGAAAATTGCATAAAAAAGCAAAGCATCCCAAGAAGCAAAAAGGAGCAGAAGTGGAATAAACTTAGCTTTAAGAATCCAAAATGTACATGAAGAGTGAAATGAAATGAAGCCAGTGAGGAAAGGAGTAAGAACAGAAGAACTCCAGGAAGAATGAAAGGGCTTATAAATGAGCATAGATCACTGTGTTTTCATGTCGTTTAAGATGACATTCTCCTTCTTGTCTTACCCTTTGTGAGAGCCACAATGCACGACTCTGCTATTTGGCTAGGAGGGTGTGAATACATATTGCAATTGGCTCCGGATCCTCTGCAGTCCAAGGGATGAAGCTGGGTCATCGAGACAGATGGCATTTTAAATTACATATGACACAAAGTGGCTGGGGTGGAGAGAGAAATCTAAACATTAGATCAGTATTTTCAAATAACACTTTGAATTCCTTGGAGAACTGTTTAGAAGTAAAAAAAAAATGGAATGACTGTAGTGATGGTAGATGAATATGCTAATTAAAGCCTCCATAAATGAGTTTACCTCATTGGGCCCTGCATTACTGGGCACTCTTTGAAGGCCTTCCCTGCATTCACCAACTTTGTCACACTCAGAGCATTGTTCCTGCCAGAGACTGGAATAGGAAGTGTATGAAAGGGCTTATTTTCAGTTCCCAAAGGGGTGATTATAAATTGAGGTTTGGCTGCAGTAGTGGTATGTTAACAATTTTCAGACCAAGAAGTGTTGCTGCAGGATCAACCCTGTAGGATTTTAATTGAAATCCTATTTTAATTGAAGACTATACAGAACTGAGACTGAGCTGTGAACCTCGTTGTCCAGTTCAGATTGCCAATCTCTACAGGAGAAAAAAACAGGGCCATTGCACTCTATGCTTGGAAGAAAAAGGAGTCGTTTCAGAAATGCTGCATAGCCTGAACTAGACACATGCCATTTCTCATGAAAACTAAAGCTTACCTTTGCACGCACTGGACTAAGGCAAGTGACCACAGAGAGAAGTGGGTGATCCAGAAAGACAGAGGCCATGAGGCCAGCAGTGTTAAAGATGCTTTTCACAAGGGATAGCCTCACTGCATGACCCTGACAGGCCACGATAAACATGAGTGAGGGAGACACCTAAAGTCAGTGGTTATGAAGAGCAACACTCACCCCTCCCTTTTCTAGGCACAAATGTGAAGTATCTGCTTAAGTCATCATTGCAACCTTTTCTAGTGGATCAAGAAAATCAAGATGTCTTTTCCCAGAAGTCTTCCTGTCCTCTTGCATTCTTCAAGTTCAGTTGATTTTAGAGCCAGTGTGAGCCTTTTCCCTTATCCCCTTTTTATCTGTCTTACACCACTACTGCTCCCCCTTCTGGAAACATCAGACCTTTCATATACCTTCAGCACATTCCTTTCCCCAGTACATTACTGGTCACATGCTCTCTGCCGCCACTAACTGTGCAGCCTCTTCCTCCATGGGAAGTTCAAGATTGCCTTTGGCTTTTCCTCTCTGCACTGTTCCTTAAGGTGAAATACAGACTTACTGTCTTATCTCATAACGACTTTCCTTTATAGAAGTATGTCTTCTTGCGCTATCTACTGGATAGAGGCTCTCCTCACCTCTTGCCTCCCACATAGCAATTAGAGCTTCTGTTTCTTTTCTGTTTGTTTTTTTTCCCTGTGAATCTTCTTACACTGAATGAGGTTTCAGAGCATCAGTCAAATCCTACTTATCCCCATCCTTAAACATTCCTTAATCCCTATCCTTAAACATTTCCACCGAACAACAGCAGTGGTGATGAACTTCCTCACAACTCATTCTGTGTATTCCACATTCCTTTTCCATCCCCGTTGTTGGGTGAGGCAGCACATCGTGGCCTTACTGGTACCTTCTTGTCATGGGGGAACTTCCACAAAATTGCAGCACCCAGCTTATATCTGTTAACCAAAATCCCTGATGATGCAGAGGTGGATCCCAGATGATTTTACCATGAGCTCAGAGGGAAGATGCAACCACTGCTCTGGCTGCTGAACACAGAGGAGAGGTGGCTGCTTGCACCCACTGAATTAGTGTGGCACCATTGAATTAGTGTAGCTCTGAGTTCACCACCAAGGTACTTTCTCTTACAAATCTGCTAAGGATGGATTCAGTACACCAGTCTCTTCTAGGACTAAGCTGAAACCAGCTATCAGAGTTCCTCCTATGCCCTTTCTTAAACCTAGATGGTCTTCTGCCAGCTGTCAACTTGCCACCGTGCCAAATACCTCATACTATCTCTCATTTGGAATACCCTTATTCTTCCCTTCCCCAGGATATAGCTCCTTCCTCACTAGTTCTGAATCCTTAATCTAATCACTTCTTAGGGCCCAGATGTGCTTACATCTGCGGAAGCTTTGTCTTTTAATGCTACAAACATCTGATGAATGTGTGATTTAAAGGCCAGTCAAAGGCACTCTGTGGTAGGCTCCTGTTCTGTTCCCTGTTTTTTCCCTCTTCCGATGTCCATCCCATTTGCCTTCCTGGATGAGGATTGATCATCTTATCCAGGGTCCTCCTTCTTGCTTAGCTTCTTTAGGTGTATAGATTTTATATGTTTATCCTATATTATATGTATAATATCCTCTTATAAGTGAGTATATACCATGTGTTTCTTTCTGCTTCTGGGATACTTCACTCAGAATGATGTTTTCTAGTCCCCACCATTTGCCTGCAAATTTCATGATTTCCTTGTTTTTAATTGCTGAGTAGTATTCCAGTGTGTAAATGTACCACAATTTCTGTATCTATTCCTTACTTGAGGGACATCTGGGTTGTTTCCAGATTCTGTCTATTACAAATAAAGCTACTATGAACATGGTTGAGCAATGTCTTTGTTGTATACTTGAGCATGTTTTAGGTATATGCCTAGCAGTGGTATAGCTGGATCTTAAGGTAACACTATTCCTAATTGTCTGAGAGAGCACCAGATTGATTTCCAAAGTGGTTGTACAAGTTTACATTCCCACCAGCAATGGAGGAGTGTTCTCCTTTCTCCACAACCTCTCCAGCATGTGCTGTCACTTGAGTTTTTTATTGGGCATTTTAGCAAGAGTCCTCCCTCTTGATTAGTTTCTTTAGGTGTACAGATTTTAGTAGGTTTATCCTATAGTGTATGTCTATATGAGTGAGTATATACCATGTGTGTCTTTCTGCTTCTGGGAGAGCTCACTCAGGATGATCCTTTCCAGTTCACACCATTTATCTGCAAATTTCATGATATCCTTGTTTTTTTATTGCTGAGTAATATTCCATTGTGTAGATGTACCACAATTTCTGTCTCCATTCCTCAGTTGAGCGGCATCTGGGTTGTTTCCAGCTTCTGGCTATTACAAATAAATCTGCTACAAACATGGTTGAGCAAATGTCCTTATTGTGTACTTGAGCCTCTTTTGGATATATGCCTAGGAGTGGTATAGCTGGATCTTGAGGAATCACTATTTCTAGCTGTCTGAAGAAGCGCCAGATTGATTTTCAGAGTGGTTGTACAAGTTTACATTCCCACCAGCAGTGGAGGAGGGTTCCCCTTTCTCCATAGCCTCTCCAGCATGTGTAGTCACTTGGGGGTTTGATCTTAGCCATTCTGATGGGTGTAAAGTGAAATCTCAGAGTCGTTTTTATTTTCATTTCTCTGATGACTAAGGATGTTGAACATTTCTTTAAGTGTTTCTCTGCCATTTGATATTCATCTATTGAGAATTTTCTGTTTAGCTCTGTACCAAAGAGGGCCTCTGAAAGACTACCCAGCAGGGTATCAAAGCAGATGCTAAGACTCATAGCCAAACTTTGAGCAGAGTGCAGGGAATCTTATGAAAGAAGGGAGAGATTAGAAAGACCTGGAGGGGACAGGTCTGTCTCCACAAGGAGAGCAACAGAAAAAAAATTGGGCACAGGGGTCTTTTCTAAGACTGATACTCCAACCAAGGACCATGCATGGAGATAACATAGAACCCCTGCACAGATGTAGCCCATGGCAGTTCAGTGTTCAAGTGGGTTCCCTAGTGAGGGGAATATGGGTTGTCTCTGACATGAACTCAGTGGCTGGCTCTTTGACCACCTCCCCCTCAGCGGGAAGCAGCCTTATGAAGCCCCATAGGAAGACAATGCAGCCAATTTTGATGAGACATGATAGGCTAGGGTCATATGGAAGGTGAGGAGGACCAAGGCTATCAGTGGACTGGGGGAGGGCATGGGAGAAGAAGAGCGAGGAAAGTGGGATTGGGAGAAGAAGAGAGAGAGTGGTACAACTAAGATACAAAGTAAGTAAATTGTAATTGAAAAATAAATTAATAAAAAAGAAAAAATAAGGCCAGTCAATGTTTTTAACCTGTTATATCACGAAACATACATATGAAACATACCACATAAAGAGCAAAGAATGATTTTAATTAAATTAGCCACTTAGCCACAGAAAAAGCCAAGAATTTAAGCATCTTCAGCTTCCAGGAAGTACCTCTGTGCCTCCTCTTGCTAACAAGAGCCATGTCTCTATCCTTTATAATCATAGATTTTTAGCAATGTTGGAAATACCAAGTAATAAATCCAAGGCCTCGCATTCAGCAGGCAAGCAGTGTACCGTGGAGCCCCACCTCCAGATTTTATGTGCTTTTATGGTTTTGTTACCTGTTTCTAAATGCACAGATTAAATATTTAGTATTGGTTTTTCTCAGATTTTACATAAGATGAAATCATATCATGAATATACCTTGGTGACTTGTTTAAAGAATTGTTCATGACAACTTCCTGTGTTCAGAGAGTTGTCATTTCCAGTGTGGGAAAGGACCTCATTATCTTATTTGCCCAGGCCCTTTGTGCTGGATGTTGGCTGGACTCTGCCAAACATTAAGAGGGGTGGCATGATCTGTGCAGCTTCAGCTGTGTTGAACAATACCTCAGAAGTTCCTGCACCTGCAGCCGTCAGCCCCCAGCACTTTCAGAGCATGCCCGCTACACTACAGTTTTGGGGTTTGTTTGGTGTGTGTGTGTGTGTGTGTGTGTGTGTGACTACTATGTCTTGTTTGTTTTGCATTTTGTGCCAGTTTGTGTAGGTTTTGCACAATTCTTAAAGTCTAATTTGGTATCTGACCACAGCTTGTCTGATCCCAGTGAAGCAGTCTCCTGTTAAGAAGAAAATAATCATCATCTTAGAGAATCTGGAAAAATCTTCATTGTCCAAGTTACTGGGGGACTTTTTGGCACCTTTGGAAAATCGCAGCACTGAGAGCCCGTGTACTTTCCAAAAAGGTAAAGAGCGGAGAGAACAGGTGAAGCTGCCAGCTTCCGCGGTATCATCACCAGTGGTTGGGGGCTACACTTCATTTCTGGGTTCTTAGCTTCTTTTACACAAGTGGAATAGAAGCCCACATGTGTCAAGGAGTAGCAACTCTACCCAAAACCAGTAGTACAGATTAAAAAGGATACATTCTCAAGATTTATGAAGGGCCACATGAGTGAAGCTCAAGGGTTCTGATTATTGTTTGATAAAGTTCAAGAGAAGTATGAGTTTGGTTGCTAAGGGGTAGCAAAGTGGGTAGTTCTCCACTTTGATGAAAAGACTTGGATTATATATAGGGTTTTTCTTGTTCTACATGCCCCTTCCCATAAGGCACCTGATTTTAATATAGGTCCAATTATGCATAGATATAGAGTAAGTAGGGAATTCTCCCTAAATGTTTGCCTGACACAGTTTTACCTTACAGTACAAGCACCCAAAAATAGTCTAGCAATTTGGCACTGCTCAGGGTCGTTGGGTTTTGTTCCAAGTCATGTTTGTGTAGAAAAAGAGCTTTATCAAAAGGCTTACTATGGAGATATATTTCCATTGTTTAAAGCAGGTATACAGGCAGCTCAGTGCAGGGGAGGGTTCCGGGTCGCTAGGCACATTGTTCAGAGAGGAGTCCTAAGTTGCTCAGTTACTCCTCATGCCTGCCTGTCCTGGTACCCATTTAATCTTTCTGTTCTTAAAGCACAAGTTATATACTTCATGTTCTTGATTTGCATTTGCACAAAGCATAAATGACTGAGGTTGAATTACGACTTGGTTCTTGTAGGAAATGGAACATCCGAGTGCTATTATTTCCACGAGAACTGCTTTCTGCTGGGAACCCTTGCCAAGGCCTGTCTCCAGGGCCCTGACCTGCTGGTGCAGCAGCACTTCCGCTGGGTTCAGCTGCGGTGGGATTGCGAGCCCATTCAAGGACTGCTGCAGAGGTTCTTGAGAAGGAAAGCAGCCAGCAAGGTAACAAACAAAGCCTCAGCCTGCTGAGGTGGGAGAGGGGAGGTCTTGGCTGGGCTGGAGTTCCACTTACTGTGTGGCCCCAGGCTAGGATGGGCTGTGAGTATCCCCAGAGTTGAATAAGGGTGGAGAATGTTGAGCTCACAACAGGTTCTGCATCCTATAGAGAACAATAAAATGGGTTTCACAGTTTCATTATTGAAGAATGCAGGTAGAATTTGTAATAGTTTTGGGATAATATTATGCGAAAGAAAAAGTTAACAGGTTTTACTGGTGTTATCAATAGTTCTTAAGGAATCTTAATCAAGCACTGTTTAGGAATTTACTCATGCTCCAGAGCCTTGAGAACATCACCTCCCCGCTTACGCCATTTTAATAGACAGCTTTTACACTACAATGTTTCAGTGTGCTTGTTTTAAGAATAAAAATACTTATAAGAATGTAGCTGTACTGATGAAATGTAAGACATTATTATTTAATAGTCTGGGACCGGACTGATATCTGCGTGCTGTCAGAGTAGATTTGTCATCACAGAACTTCATTTGGTAATGTGTTCTCACTTCATCCTGCACACGAGCAGCACTTAGACAATAGCATCATTTCAACAACAGCATATTCTAAGCTACTGATAATCAAACAGCCCTCCTCGCCTAAGTGGACCTTCATGAGCTGAGACAATGCTTAACACCATGCTGTCACTTCAAGGCATGTGGAGTCAGAAACTAGGGCACAGGAACATGTAGTGTCAGCCTCTTTGTTGCCATGGAGAAAAGAATCTTTTCTAGAGACTCAAAGAAATATTAGGAAGCTTCTCCATAATGTTTCAGTGATGGTAACTGCCTATGCCATAGCTCTAGACTGTGGCTGCAGCACCTGTGTAAAGACCAAAACTCTCTGTCAAGGACTTATCAAAATTCTAACTGTGTGTGAATGTTCAAACATGAGTGAGTATGGCGGGGAGGCAGATAGGAAGAGCAGTGTGGGTAAAAGTGACCTTTGGTAATTTAGTGAATAAGATCTGCCACCAGTGATTTGTATTGCTATCTGAAATTCCTGACTAGAGAAATCTCCTGCCTAGTCAGTGGGCTAAGAACTTGTTCTTCCGTTAATTTTAATTTTAGCAATATTGGTACTTATATGTCATTGCTAAAGGTAATTTTTGTAAGTGTTTCGGTTCTGTAGAAGTGACACACCCCCTGCCAGCTCTCAGACAAACAGGGGTGACGGAGCTCCTGCTGCCCTTGTCCAGAGCATTTGAAAGTGGGACGTGGCACACAGAACAGGGGGCAAGAAGAGGGGTGCCCTTCATTCCCCACAGTCACTTCCAAAGCTAATCAATTAGAATCCTTGGACTGAGCACACAGTGGGAACAAATGATTACAGCAAAACATCAAAACTTCGAAGAAGTCTTGAAGCACAGAAAGCCTAACCCTTAGAGGCATTTAGAGGCACGTTAGGGCTTGATAATTATCTCTTCTCCCAAATCTTTCAGAGATCTTAGGAAAGACATCTTTCAAGGCGACAGGCTTCTAACTAATATTTAATAAAAATAATTAAATTTTTAGAGAGAAATTGGCATTTAGCTCTCTGTAAGTATAATGCTGATGATCAGAATGCTTGCTAGGAGAATATCCGAGAAAGTGAGAGTCATTTTGTTCTTTTCTCTTTTGAGGAGAATGGAAGTCACAAAAGAGGCAAAGATACAGACAGCACAGGGAAGCACCTTGTCAGAACTGTTGCTGACCCTGATATGCTCTTTTTCGTTTCCTTAGGCAACTCATCCCTTCATGTAGAATTTGCCAATGTTTGCATCCGTCCTTCTGTAAATTATGCTTATTTATCCTTTAAAAACATTACACATTTAAGCAAGGCATTTTTATCATAAATTAACCCACCATTCCCTCCAAAACTTCAAGTACTCTCTTCTATTGTTAATAACACAGTGAGCGCTGCCCATTTGTTTGTTGGTATAAGGCCATGCACTTGGGCACTACAGCCAACCAGTAGCCAAATCCCCAAACTGAGTGACTCCTTACCTCAGCAACCATTAAGAGCTAAAGCTTCCTCTGATAGAGGTAGAGACTGGGAGGCCTCTCCCCATTGATGCTGGAATTTTGACTAGCTCGATCTTGTGCAGGTAATTCCCACTATCTCCTGTCTACTTCAATGCCATAATGACCTGGTAAAGCAAAATCATTATATGGATTGACTTTTGTACAAAATACAAACTTAACAACTATTTCTGACTTTCCACTAATTGGGATTTCTCCTAATAGTAAGTCAGTCTTTGTCTTTTGGAGAATTCTCTGTATCACCAAAAGGAAACTTGATTTTTAACAAGTCTAATTTTAAAATGCTTTTATTAGATCACAGAGTTAAATTCTCACACTCAACACTTTGAGAACAAATTCCTTTATACTTAAAGCATTATACACTTAGGAAAATTAACATTTTATCTGGGACCTCCCTTTTAAGGAAACTGTTTAAGAGTTAAGGCACAGTACAAGGCAGAGATGTCACACCTCTGGACTCACTGTCATCACACACACAAATATGAGATAGTCATCATTTTTATTTTGATTCAAAACGTTTTTGAGTTTTGAACACCTGTTTTTTGCCAGACCCAGTGAGGTTCTCTATATTCATGGAAATGGTTTCTTCCAGTAATTTTTTTCTGGATCTGGGCCACATTTATCTTTATCCTAAATTCTGCTGTTTTGTCTTGAGTCTCCTGCAGTAAGCATAGATGAGTGTAATGTCATCATCTTCATGCCTAACCAAACTCAACACATCCTGCCCCCAAACATGGCATCTGCCTTCCACTTCTAACTTTTTTTTTTTGGTTGCAAGTTATACAGACTTAGAAGTCAGTTTATACATCTGGTAAAGTCATCGCCCTTTGGCAAACCAGTAACAGCCAGTCATAGTGGAAAGTGATTATCAGAGCACCGAGTACTGGCCAGGCTTGAAAATACAGGCCACCTGTATCACCCTCACAAAGCTCATGTTCTTATAGGAAAGTCTTAAGAAGTCACCACCCTTGTCAGGTGATGGAACCATGGTGGATAATTTTTAATTCATAGAGTTCTTTTAATACATAGCTTTATATACTTTAAATATAAGTATCAGGCAGTATATTTTTAAAAAATACTCAAAGCATTGGAACCCCACCTATCCAGATGGCTTCAGGTTGAAATGCCCTAACACTGTTGCTTTAAGGAACATTATAAGTTAGTAATTAAATTTTCTTTAAAAATGTAATTGGCCTTAAAGACTTCAAGAATTTTTACAACCTTACAAACAAATCTTTCTAAATACTCAATTAATGCATAAATTAGGATTACAAATCCTGTAATTCAAATGTTTTCCCAATTCTTGTACTCTTTATAGACAGTAAAATTATATTTTAGCCACGCACCAAAAACTCACTTGCTACTGTGAAGTGGCAGCTTTCATTTCAGCCAAAGAGCTTGATGCAGTACAATAATCTGGGCTCTGATTTTTCTCAATAAAATCTTTAACGTCCCAGTAGGTTAAGCAGGCAGGACAGCAAGCCCCAGGAATCCCTCTGGCTGCAGCTTGTCAGTGCTGGGCTTATTAGCCCATACTACCACACCCATCTTCCTTATGTGAAGGTGGGGATCAAACTGATGTCTTCATGCTTGGCAAACATGTTACTGATGTAACCCAGGCTCTTCACTGGTTCTGTTACCTGGGAATATCAGCAATCAGTCCCCACCTTCTCTGTTCCAGGATATTATGCTTGCCTCTCCAGCTAGCAGGTACCCTTTTTATCCTGTGAGAGACTGGCTGAAGCCCCACTTCATTTCTTAGGTGTTCTGATTTCATTGGACTGAGGTGATTCTTCTTTTGAATAATGATACACAAAGCTTGAATCTGAACTTAAAGATGGTTGGGTTGGAAAGGATGCTGGGTTAATGAGCCTGGCCCAGATAATTTACTTAACAGATGTTAAAAGGTATCATCAATCACCAAGGGAAGGTATTTAGAGTGTCTGACATGTGGTTTGCTATCCTCTGTCATTCTTCCCAGTCCTTGGAACTGACTGATGGCTGACTCAGCATTAGCTCAGGACGCACCTTTTATTTGTCCTGTTCTGTAGTTCGTGAGCTGCACAGTACACACCAAGGTCTAGCTCAATGGGAAAGTATGGAGTTAGTGTGCAGAGGCTTGGATTCAATCCCTAGCACAAAAATAAAACATTTAGACCTGACCTATCAATATTTTGCTTTCCTTAAAAGTGATAAGTGCTGCTTAGAAACAGAAGGCATACAAATACAAATAGGATAGCCAAGTTTCTAAGTATATCTACAAAATCATGCTGATGCTAAGTGAATATGCATCAAGGAAATAAAAACATGCAATAACTATAAGACCAGTGTATCAGAAAGACCCATGAAGGGAAAATTCGCCTTTAATGTACCGTCAAATGATAATCACTGTTTCCCTGACAGCCATTTCACAAAAAGAGATGTTTTCTATATGTGTCATCTACACTTTGGAGAGATAGGCACACACCTGTTTCTTCAGCTCTTAGGAGAATGCAATTTCCATTTTCCTTTCCGGAAATTATGTTTCTTGATGAGGATATGTAATGGTGGGATCTTGGCAAGGAATTCATTGAATAGTCATTAAAAAGTTTTTTAAAACCTCACTGTCCCTGTGGGAGTGGGGGCGGGATGTGTTTTCATAGAGTCTCTGCCCTACGCCCCCCTTGCTAGCATGTGGTCCTAAGAAACCCTTCCAGTCCACCTTGTCCTCCCCCAATTAAGTCTGGTCCCTCATTGCTTACTCATGGTTGAGATCAGGGAGCATAGATTGAGCAGAGGTCAGCAACAGCACTAAACATTAGGAGGAAAAGGGCTGCCTGTATATAGCTTAGTAACATTAAAACTATACATGTTTTTTGAAGCCAGGTGCAATGGTGCATGCCTGTAATCCTAGCACTCAGGGTGGTAGAGGTAGATGGATCTTTGTGAGTTTGAGGCCAGCCTGGTCTACAAAGCAAGTCCGGGACAGCCAAGGCTACACAGGGAAACCCTATATTGAAAAACAAAACAAAACAAAAATGGGATTTTCTTTTATGAGTTTGGGTGTTTTGCCTGCACGTATGTCAGTGCACCAAAGGCATACAATTTCTGAGGAGGCCCCAAGAGGGGTCCCCTGAGACTAGAATTATAGACAGTTGTGAGTGGCCGTGTAGATGCTGGGAATCAAACCCAGATCTTCTGTGAGAGAAGCCAGTGCTCTTAACCACTGACCTATCTCTCCAGCTCAACAACATGTTTTTTAAGTGTGATATTATTTCTAGTAGATACTGTGTCCTAACACCATTCTTATCTCTTAGAAATAGATGTATATAGTTAATCTATACTTGAAAGTTGCTAAGAGTAGATCATAAATGAATTCATTATTAAAAGTATTTCCTGCATATGAGGTGATGGATGTACTCAGCAGTATGATCATTTTACAGCGTGCGCACATTCAAAATATCACATTATACCATAAGTAGTATTATTCAATTATACCCTAACATCAGAAAGTAAATAAGCTCAAGCGTGGGTTTTGCCACCTCGTAGCATTGTAATCTCGGGCAAAGTGTTCTCTCTTTGTACCTCATTATTCTGATATGTAAAATAGGGCCAAAATACCCAGTTAGGAGAACTTGCGAAACATGTAATGACATGTGAACACACCTACGATGAGCTACACAAGGAACAGAGTCCTTTTACAGAGTCCTCCTGCACCCACCCCAGGCAAAGGTGAAGACAGATTCAGCTAGATTTGGGTTTTATCATTTATAGTTTTAATTTGGGACTGTAAAATCAAAATAAAAAGCATTGTTTTTCTAAGCCACATCCCTGTGTTCCACCCATCTCTAGTTCAGAGGTCAGCTGCCCCCACCCTGTGATCCTGTGTGTAAGATTGTGGACTGGGCTTTATCTGTCTGGAGGCAGCTCAACTCCTGTCTGGCCCGCTTGGGTACACCAGAAGCACTTCTTGGACCAAAGTATTTCCTGTCTTGTCCAGTAGTCCCAGGACATGCCCAAGTGACAGTGAAGTAAGTGCTAATTTTTTTTATTTATTTACTTACTAAAAGATAAAGTCACAGTGTGCTTGTCAGCTTTCATTGTCAGCCTGACACAGCCTAGACTCATCTGAGAGAAAATCCTTGCCAGAGGAATTACCTAGATGAAGGGGGCCTGTGGGCATGCTTGTGTGGGGGGGGTTATATTGCCTATTAATTCATGCAGGAGTCCCCAGCTGACTCTGGGAGTTGCCTTCTTCAGGCAGGTGGTCTTGAACTGTATAAGAAAGCTAGCTTAGGGAGCTGGAGAGATAGTTCAGCAGTTAAGAACACTTGTTCTTCCAGAGCTGGGTTTCATTCCCAGCATCTGCATAGCAGCTTGCACTATCTCGAAGTCTGGTTTCAGTGATCTAGAACAGCTGGCCTCCATAGGCACCACACACACATGGTACTCAGAAATACTTGAATGCAAAACACCCACGAACACAAAAATAAAATAAATCTTATGGAGAAAGGTAGCTGAGCACAAGCCAGTGGGCAAGCAAGCAGGCAGCATTTCTCTCTAGTTCCTGCTTCAGTTTCCTGCTGTGACTTCACTCAGTGATCTTGTGACCCAGAAGATGAAATAAAGCCTTTCCTCCACTAAGTTGCTTTAGTCACATGGTATTTATCACAATAACAGGAAAAGAATTAGAAGCATGGCAAATTTAGCATGTTTGCAACTAAGACTGTTGACTGCTTTTACCACCTCCTGTCATTAGAACAGAATCCCAGTTCTGTACGCCTGGCACAGAGTAGCCATGGCTTGTCTGTTGTATTTGTACATCCTAAGTGAGTAAGCATGAATATATGAACACACACTTTCCTGGAGTCATTTAGTACTTGCTGTCCAGCCTCTGGGAAAGTCTCATTTAAGAAACTTCAGAAACTTAATGCATACTCTCCCCTAAACTAAGCAAAGACAGCATTTAAAGGAGTTGACAGACTTCCACCTACTATGTCTTCCTTTGAAGCACCATACAAGAACTATGCATGTATAAAAGAAGCCTAATGAGATAGAAAAACAGGAGGAGATGGGAAACAGGAAGTAAATGGTCACCATTCAGCTCAGCTGGGTAGCATGTTTGCTTCTGAGCATTCTGGCATCCCGAGCCCCCCCCCCCCCGCAAAAAAAAAATCTGTTTTGGAAAACAGGAGATGTAAGACACCAGTGTAATGAGTCAATTGGGGTAAAGGAAGGAGATATTAAATAGATACAGCGTTACCTTGATACACTGAAATCCGTCTTTATGTAAGTGATAATTATTCCAGTATCACGATTAAATGTGGCCAGGTTGGCTTTTTGTTGTTTTGTTTTGACAGCCAGAGGCTCAGCGGTCTTAGGAAGCAATTTCGCCCTTTCCCATGTGGAGTGTAGTCTTTGCACAGGAACTGTGTAGGCATGGAGATCTTGTCTTGTTAGCAGTCTAACGCTGTGTCAGCTTACTGTGAGAGACATAACGTTGTCACCCACAGCCAGCATGAACACTGGGCTATATGTTTACACAGATTTCCCTCTGGTCCTCTTAGTGACACATAGTAACTGCAGTAATGCCAGGTTTGCGTTCTAGCTCTGGATGTTGCCCTCCTCAGCCTCCAAAGAGGAATGTTGAATACTTTGTCCATTCTTTTTCCTGGAAAGAAAGCATGACAATCTCTCTTGCTGTGCCCTTTACTCTACAAGAGACATTATCTCATGTTTTCAAGTCTGGGGAGATAATATAGAAGATGATATGGGATGTGCAGAAATGCCTAAAATTCTGAGCTTGACTTTTTTTTCCAACCAAATATATTTTTAAACATTCAGCACTCACTATAATTTTGAATATAAGAATCTTGGGGGCTGAGGGTGTTGTTCAGGTAGGGTGTTTGCTTAGCATATTAAAGTCCCAGAGTCTAGGAAGGGAGTGCTTGCCTAGAATACCAAGATTTTGTCTGTAGATACTATTGTTTTATTATTTTTTTCTTGAATTATTTGAATACTAACAGATTGTTACAATATGTAATTTTTTTAAATTTATTTTTTATTTATTACAATTTATTCACTTTGTATCCCAGCTGTAGCTCCCTCCCTAAACCTCTCCCAATCCCACCCTCCCTTCCTCTTCTCCTCCTATGCCCCTCTGCTAGTCCACTAATAGGGAGGTCCTCCTCCCCTTCCATCTGACCCTGGCCTATCAGGTCTCATCAGGACTGGCTGCATTGTCTTCCTCTGTGGCCTGCTGGGGCTGCCCCCTGCCCACCCTCAGGAGGAGGTGATCCAAGAGCCAGACACTGAGTTCATGTCAGAGACAGTCCCTGTTTCCCTTACTAGGGAACCCATTTGGAGGCTAAGCTGCCATGAGCTACATCTGTGCAGGGGTTCTAGGTTTTCTCCATGCATGGACTTTTTTTGGAGTATCAGTCTCAGAAAAGACCCCTGGGCCCAAATTGTTTTGTTTCCGTTGTCTCCTTATGGAGCTCCTTTCCCCTCAAGGTCACTAGGAGGACCCTGGGTAATATGCTCAATCCTTATTCAGAAAGACAAATGGTATAGACATCAGAAGAGGGAGAAAACAGAGAACAGGACAGGAGCCTACCACAGAGGGTCTCTGAATGACTCTACCCAGCAGGGTATGGAAGCAGATCCTGAGACTTATATCCAAACTTTGGGCAGAGTGTAGGCAATACATAACTTTTAAGACCGCTGAAATTGTATGCCAGTACCCGATAGTTTTGAAAATGTTTATATCCTTAGAGACATTGTTTTGTTTCTATATTCTTTAATTATAATTAACACATTCTGCTTCTGTTTGTGTTGTGACAGTGAGTATCAAACTAGATCTTCATTCAGGGCTAGGCAAGTTCTCCAGTGCTTGTAACTTGAAAATTGTTGACATTTTAACTAGCACTGATGGCTTACAGCTAAAATATAAGAGCTGTACCTGAAGCCACATCTGAATGGCCCAGTTCTATGCAGGGCTAAGCCATGTGTGTGCACATGTGTAGTGAGGAGCTCCTCCTGCACTGGGCAGACATTTAATTCGTCAGTGATATATCTCAACACAAATATTAAAATACATGTGTGTCTTATTAATGAACTGCCAAACAAAGGTGAGCCATTTAGACACAGATTTTACAGAAACATGATTTTTTTTTGATAGATGCCTTCTAATTTGATTTTGTTTCTATGTCTTTATCACACATTCATTCATTCTGTAGGTACTTCCTGTTGCTTCCAGGATTGAGAATATAAATTATCAGGTTCATCTGAAACACATTTTTCTTGAGATAAATTCAAACTGCTTTGGTATTGGACAGTTTTATTTCTTATACAACTAATATGTACCCCACCAAGAGAAACATGCCAGGTACTTTTCCTCACGGTTTTTAGGCCTGCTTCTGTGAACTTGCATGCAGTTTGTAAGAGGCCTGCCCTTCCTTCCCCCTCTTTCAAGGTGGATGTCTAAGCTGTGGAATGCTGTCATTGCTCCCAGAGTTCAAGAAGCAATCTTGTCAAGAGCCTCTGTGAACAGACAGCTTGGTGCTGGGCAGACAGCTTCTAAGAAACACCCTAGCCAAGGACAGCAGGCTGTGGTGAAGGCTGCTCTCAGCATCCTGCTTAACAAAGCCGTTCTGCATGGCTGTCCCCTTCCCAGGGCAGGTACGTAGGGCTGTGCCTGAAAGAACAAATTTACATTCTATCACTGGAGTTTGTTTTTGTGAAGTATTCCTTTGTCTCCTTGTAACTAGAGAAATGAATCTACTGCTCAGAGAATTGCACCAGAACGCCTTCTGTTTTTAATTACTGGTACATGTCTGAATTCTAGACCTCCAAGTACAGTCTGTGCTGGTCCAGACATCGCCAGCTTGGTTACTGTTAGAAAGCCTATGATTTAAGAATCGGGAATGTATTTCAGGTTATGCTAGGAAACTGTGTTATCTCCCCGTCTATAAGAAAAGTGTGGTTTGTGTTGTTTCAGAGCTAGACCAGCATATAGCAGACTTCAAAGGGGGAAGTTTCCCATTGTCCATAGTTTCAAGTTACAGCAAGAAGAAAGGAGAGAGTGGTGCCTGGAGAAAGGTGAACACCAGTCCTCGCAAGAAGCCTGGCCACTTTTCCTCACCCATATGGAACAAGCCAGACCTGAAGCAAGAAGGTAGGGGGTGGGAGGCCAAATGCTCCCGTTTCTGAAGGCAAGTGGGCTTTCATTCTTCAAACTGCATTCTGTCAAAGAACTGGGCTGCTCAGTTCACACTTTCATGGCATGAACCATGTAATCGTTTTCCAAAAGATAGCTGGGAGCCTTCTGCCTGAAAGATAACACTCTTATACTCGAAATAGAAAATTTTCTTTCAGCTTGTTAATTGTTATTTTAAAATATAATTTGTTTTCTTGGTCTCCATAATTAAATTTATCAGCTTTACTTTATTTTGCTCTTTTTACATGCATGCCATTCCTTAGCTGAACTTAGCTTTAAAAAATACACGTACAGGTATATTTGATACCAACGTAAGGCATTCATGAACAATTTGGTTTGAGTATTTTCCTGTATGGTATGTATAGGAAACTGTAGGTACTGGATATGATGCGGGAAAAACAGCCAGATACTCCTTCTGGACTTTCAAAGAAATCACCAACTTGAACAAAATAACTTACCAAAACCATAAGCATTGTCACCGTATGCTGTAACATTGATGACTAAAATCAATACAAGGAATAAGGAAGCAAAACTGTGGAAATAAGTCACTTAGACAACTCAACTCTGCCGTTAATATGCTAATTAAGCCAGGCATGGTGGCACATGTCTTTAATTCCAACACTGTAGAGGGGGAGTTCAGTGTGGTCTACATAGTGAGCTCTGGGTCAGCCAGCGAGGGACGTGGGTCTTAAAGACCCTGTCTTAAAGATAAAAGCCATAATCTCATTGATTTAGATTCAGTGTTTATAGTATCGTATGATATACTTCAGAACATGAACACTTTGGTGAAAGGTTAATAAAGTGCTGCTTTCATCCATTTACACTGACTTCAACATAAAAGTTTCAAAAATCTAGCAACAATTTTTGCAAATTACATGACTCACTGATAAGTGCTTGGGTCATTTTAACCTTATAACAATAATTTTTTCAAATAATTACATTGCATAATTACAATGCTTGATTTTGGTTTCTTGACACAAACGTTGCTTGGTGGGAGAGTTTTTGCCTACTGTGTGCAAGTGGCCCAGGACTGAAAGGAAAATATAAGAACCTATAAGTTCACCGTGGAAAGATGTAGGAGAGACCACCCATTTCTCTCTAGACCTAACAAGAAGACCACTGATACTGCATCACAAACTTCCATACAACAGTGCCCACCATGACACTTACACACTAGCGATGCCACTAATAAATCCACCCTCAGAGAAGGAAATGGGTGAAGATCCAGTATAGTGATCTTTGGGGACCTGCTCTTAGTGAAACACTTAAATCCAGTTTACTTTTTAAAAACTTTTTTATTGTGGCTGTGGCATTCAAATCCGGACCTTGGAGCATGCTGGGCAAGCAGTATGCAGTAAGTTACATTCTTGCCTAAAATATTCCTTATAGAAACTGTGTCAGCCACAATCACATAATTTTATGCTTCCCTCAGAAGTAGCTAAGCGTTTTAGTGTGCCTACAAATAAAATTTGAAGTAATAGAAATCTATCTTTAGTCTAGACATCTTATACATTTCTGACTATAGCCTACTAGGAAATACCCCACATCATGACAAGTCTATACTCAATATATACCTGATACAAATAAATGTTCTTATGCTAGAATACACACAGTCTGATATTTTCTGTTTTCTTAAGGGGCCCATAACCTGCATATTAGAAGACATTGGTTTTATTTCCGTGGTTCTTTGTATACTATTCCTAATTTCTGAGGATATGTAGAGTTACTCAAAGTTAAATTTTTACAACTACATTGCTGAGCTCCTCTTTTGGTACTTCGGGAATAAAGACCTAAACACATCAGTAGGTCAACTACTGAGTAGAGGAGCCACTGATAACAACAAATGTCAGGTTTCCTAAATTGAGCCTTGGCTTGTTTTAATTGTATGGACCTCAGCGTAAGTATTCATAAGGAAAACAGTTATACCCCAACCTCTCCTGTGTTGGCAATGATACCAGAGCCCAGTGCTGTAGAGTCTAGGGTCAGTCTTTCTTTTCTTTCCTTTTATTTTTTTAACAGAGTTATGAATACACAGTGATAATGGTCCCTTCTATTGAAAATGGCTGTTTTTCAACAGGTATGAGAAATAAGACGATATCACATCTGAATTTTAACAGGACCAGCTCTCTGTCAAAGCAACAGTAAGTTCCTTTTCAAGGTTCACTCTCATTAAAGTTGAGTTTAATAATTAACCTTGATTATTCTAAGTATTCAGTATACTGCTAACATTATTTTGTGTAGCTATTATAACATTAATATGAGTTTGGTGTAATAGATATCATTAGCTGACAGACAGTGCATCACTAAAAGCTTTAAACAAAATCGTGTTAAGTTCCATAAGTTTAATTTAAAGCCCATTTTGCTTTAAGTTTGTTGAATGAAGCTAGAGGAATAGGTTTCAGTTTTTTAAAATCAAAATTGATCATTTAACAAATCTGTATGGAAGTCTTACATTTGTGAACATTTAGATCACTGGTTCTTAACCTGTGGGTCATGACCCTTTTGGGGACTGAACGATCCTTTCACAGGCCATCATCCATATCAGATATTTACACTACAGTTCATAACAGGAGCAAAATTACAGTTACAAAGTAGCAATGAAAATAATTTTATGGCTAAGGTCATCACAGCATGAGGAACTGTGTCAGAGTTCCTCATTGGGAAGGTTGAGAACCACTGATTTAGACAGTCTGTAGCTATATATATATATATATTTTTTTTTAATGCTAGACTTACAGAAGCGCATTACTTGTTTACCCATAAGTACTGTGATTATAGTGGTCATTTCACTATAGTGCCCTTATGATATTGTTGATTACCACATCTACAAATATTTTGCAGTATAAAAAATAGATTCAGTTAGCTATATGATAGAAATATTTGGATAGCTGCAAATAAAATACATTATGTGCTCTGTTCATAGCATTATGGAAGAGGGGTAAATGAATGCATTTTATGTGACTTTACTCCAAGATCATTACATACCAAAGCTTGTATAATTGTTCCCATAACTCTCAGAAGCAGCTCTAAGAGTTTTCTTTTTTTTTGAAGGAATTTATTTATTTAAATATTTATTTTTTTACATTAATTACATTTTATTCACTTTGTAGCCCAGCTGTAGCCCCCTCCCTCATTCCCTCCCAATCCCACCCTCCCTCCCTCATCTCCTCCCATGCCCCTCTCTAAGTCCTCTGATAGGGAAGGTCCTCCTCCCCTTCCATCTGACCCTAGTTTATCAGGTCTCCTCAGGACTGGCTGCAGTATCCTCCTCTGTGGCCTGGCAAGAGAACTCAGCGCTTGAGCTAAGGGAAAACTAATCAGGCTGGCTTTGGCAATATTGCTAGTGCAAGGCAGATTCAAGCTTAAAATGAAGTTTTTATTCCACTGAATTACACTAACACACACTCCTCCTCCCCCAAAAAGCCCTGCTTTAAAAAAAAACTTTATAAAAGATTAATACAATTATAGAATTTCTCCCTCCCTTCTAAGCCAGTGGTTTTCAAGCTGTGGGTCACAATACTTTTGGGGTTGCCAGATGTCAACTATCTGGCATATCATATACTTATGGAATAATTCATAAAAGTAAGTAAATTATGGTTGTAAAGTAGCAACAAACTAATTTCATGGTTGGGAGTCACTACAGCGTGAGGAACTGTATTAAATGGTTGTACCATTAGGAAAGTTGAGAACTACTGATCTAAACTTCTCCTCTATAACCCTTCCTACTTTTCTTCAAGTTCATGGCCTTTCTCTTCAGGATTTTTAAATATAACCTGTGCAGTCTGTACAATGTTATTTTCATGTATGTATTGCTGTATGTATGCATTTTTATGTGTGTTGTGTGTATTGCTGTATGTATGTATTTTTATGTGTGTTGTGTGTATTGTATTGGTATCACTCTTCGCTGGGGAAGACTTCCTCTCTCACTCTCAGCAGTCATTGGGTACCTGCAGTTGGGTCTCTGAAACCTTGCAGGCTGTTCCCTGCTCAATTTGGCATTTCTATTGGTGTCCTTCTTGTTCAGCTCACATGTGCGAAGGCATGTTGGTGAAACTTCATGGCTATAACTTCTCTTTGTCTGGCCTGAGAGACAGAAAATAGGAAAAAAGAAAGGAGATTGGAATAGTTAACAGCTAAGTAGCTCTCTTTGTGGAAAAACAAATGTTATCCTCCTGAGAAGTTTCTCGGCTGGAAACATTGTGAGAATGCCAGTTAGTGTTTCATCTCTTGGTATAGGGTTGCTGTTTTGCTAGATGACATTTGTGGGATACTTGGGAGGGTACTGAAAATGCTTCTTCATCTCAACATTCAGAAGGTACAGTGTATAGGTTTCTCTACATGGTAACTGGTTTGTTCTCATTTTGACAAGCTCTCATCTGGTTTTTGTATTAGGTCCTTAGAGAATGATCTCTCACTGACATTGGCTTTGGACCACAGACTCTCTTTGGGTTCAGATGATGAAGCAGATCTTGTCAAAGAACTCCAGAGTATGTGCTCCAGCAAATCTGAGTCGGATATAAGCAAGGTAATTAGTCCCTAGGGGCAGAGTCATTGGCTCTCTCCAGTGGAGCAACAGGATGCTGGGAGCCACATCCTAAAACTCATCCCTTAAGTGTAATTTCTTATCATGTATCATCAATGATGCTATCAATCAAGACATCCTTTTGCTTTGCTCAGAATATCTATTTTCTCCAAGCCATTGGACAGAAGGGGCTTTATTGTTCTTCTCTGAAACACCTGATCTTAAAATTGTATGTAAATTATATCAGCCAAAATCAAGTCAACATATATGTTTACGCAGTCTATTGCTTTGGGGAGGGTTTATGTGTGATATGGGAGATGAAACCTGGGGCTTTGCACATTAGACAAAAGTTCTATCATTGAGCTGCATCTACATACATCCTCATGTTTTCATACAGACTCTCTGTGGCTCTTGGTGCTTAGGCCACCCTTGAACTCTGTGTGCATCTCTATAAATAGCTTCAAAGAAAAGCCTAAATTTTAATTTCTTAGCCATTATTATTGCCAATTTTTGTACATAGACTATCAGTAAGAGACAAGCTTCATAGCAGATTCAGGTTATAGACAAAGAGTTACAACAACATTCTTTACAAATAAGAAAAGGAATGGTCCTGAATAATATGTATTGTCATGGTCTTTAAGCTGTGAAACTTGAGAACCAGATATGGAAACCATTTACCCGAATCTCAAAGAAAACAGTAATGGCATCAGGTTGAACTTGTTTTGGCACTCTAATATCTGTGGTACATTTGACTCACCTTCCTCCATAGACACTTTTACTTGGAAGGAAGCAAAGATAATCACAATGTACTGAGATTCCAGTGAAAGACTCAACTATTTTAGATGAACAGTTAAACTCTTTAGGAAAACGTAGAAGTGACTATCTGACTTGTCTTTCCTCGAAATGAACTGAAATTCCTATCTACAGGAAAAATGAGGTAATGACTCACATATAAATTTTTTTAACTTGCTAAGTGAATATTTTTTTCTAGAAAGGTCTTCTGCTCTTTGTGAGAGACATTTTTTTTAATAGATTGTTTAGCTTTGGTATAAAAAATGTCCTTGAAGCAGGACAGAGTCTGGAGACATCTTCTCTAGAGGTTTTCAAGGATAGGAAACCAGGTGCCTGGTGTTCAGTAGCTTTTCTGTGGTGCCGTTTAGCTGTGCTTTGAGAGCGTAACAGCGGAGGCCTGACTTGGTGAGCGGTGTGTTTTCCAGATTGCCGACTCCAGGGATGACTTAAGGAAGTTTGATAGTTCAAAAACCAACCCTGCGTCTTCAGCACCTGCTAACCCGAAGGTACCAGTGCCACAGAAGGTAAATGTTCTTCTCCCAAAATGAGAGGGGAAGGGTGCGCTGTAGAACTGACTTCTCAACTCAACTCTAATTTATACCAAGAGAAAAAAATAGGAGAAAATGTGCGTGAATCAATTAAGATTTTTTAAATGTTTGGGTAAAATGCTGACCTAACTGTGTTTTTTTCTTTTTCTGTTTTTTTTCTTACCATTTAATATTATATTTCAAAATATTGTGTCTATTTTTAAGGTCTTTCTTTGTTTTCATTGTAGTTTGACATCCGACGAATCTCGAGTTAAATACAGCCAGGGCTGAAAGATAACTTAAAGATGTTAGACACTTGAAATGTCTCTTTTCTTTTAGTCTTAGTGAGAGACAGTCTTTCAAAATCAAGTCACAAAGGCCAACAGAAGAGCCAAGCTTCATAGAGATTCTGTTAGCCTGAGCAAGAGTTAGCTCGGCAAGGCACAGCTTGGCTTTCTGGGTGAAATCTTACCCATCTGTCACTTTGTGAGGATGCAGAGGACCTAGAACCACTCAGTAACACATGGTTTGTGTCAACAGCCCTGCGGAACTGTTCCAATGCATGCCCGCAGTGTCCCACAAAGACCTGTGTGTTCAAGGACAGGTGGGGTACAGAAAATGTGACCTTTAAAGTGGGCATGATGTGACTATTAAAGACTGATCTGTTTATCTGACAGTTCTGGATTCACAGTTTCTGCTGCCCTGTTGTTCCATTAGATTCCAGTTCTGATTAGTGGGGTTTGTATTAAAAGAAAGGAAATGATTTAAAGTCCTGAATAAAATATGTAACATCCTATAAGACCTCCCCCTACCAGGAGCAGTCTTAACACTGTCCTTGTGTCCTTACTGAGCATTTAGGTTCGAAAATATTTTGTTCATAGGTTGTCCTTCTGCTATCTTTAAATCCTGTCTGTGTGTAATCCCTT
Source organism: Pachyuromys duprasi (assembly GCA_028658305.1). Classification (NCBI taxonomy): domain Eukaryota; kingdom Metazoa; phylum Chordata; class Mammalia; order Rodentia; family Muridae; genus Pachyuromys; species Pachyuromys duprasi. Next base: position 30,570,900 of record CM053763.1, read on the forward strand.
CTCTGCGCTTAGGGTGATCCCTGAGAACCATTCCTTAGGATTCATTGTATAGCATAGATGAAAAGGCCATGAGCATCTTGAGAAATGGAATAATGAGCAGTAATGAGCAATTTTCCCCAGCACCATTGTTTGTATAAATATATTAGTAAATGGCAGCTGTGTGTATGCCTCTGGGGAAGAGTGCTTTCCTTTCCCAGCACAGATAAGTATTTGAGTTAAAACTCCTGCACTGAAAAAAATTGTTAGACAATGTTGCTTTTTGTTTAAATGTCTGTAGAGAAGCCTTAAATTACTATTATAAGCCATTCATCGTCCATAAGAACATAAGTACTGAAAATGGCGTAAGCTACAGGCATATAGGACAGCTTTGCCTTAGAAGGGAGTTTAAGGGGTCCTTTATCATACCTGGCCTCTTAAGAACCATGTGGTGATTTAAATATGCAGTTGGCTGTGGGGTTTGGGGTAGCTGCATCCTGATTTCTTTCTTTTTATAGTGAAGACACTTGGAGGCACTTTTCCCATCTAGAAGATGCTTTTCTTGGGAACTGCCAGCAGAGGGCAAAGTCCCACAGCTGCCTGGATGCTGGCAGAGCCCGTCCTTTTCTGTCATATTTACAACTCACCTAGCATTTCTTGGTTCCATGCCCAGTTTCTCCTCTTATCAGGAAATAACTCCCTTCAGAGGTGAGAGTGCTCTGGATTAACTGAAATTACTTTCTCCTTCATGGCCAGAAGGCATTCTCCATCAAAAAACGTGCTGCTCCCGGCCGCACTGTGACTCCTCGATGCTCTGACAGTGAAGGACTGTAACTGTTTCCTAATCAAACCAGCAAGACAAGTAGATCATCAATAAAAATGACAAATGTGGTAAATGTTTTCCTACTGCCTAGATGACGTAAATGCAGACTAATCTTTTGAAAGCAAAAGTTGTCATCTTTGGTGGCACAATGACAATTACTTGATGTTTTTAAAAATCCTTGCTTCCTGAACTTTGCCCTCTAAATGTCCTGGTGTAATTAGATTGAGGTACAGACAGAACCTGGATTCTCATGCGTAACCAGCCATAATATTCTGAGCTCTAAAATGTAGCTTTAATCTGTCTTTACTTTCTACAGCCTTTCATTATTCCCAAATACATTTTTAGAAAGGCTGATACACCTTCATCTAACTTTTCTATATGGGCACTGTTTGCCCCTCCCTGGTGCTCTTTCATTTTTTCTCTTACCCCCTTGCCCCCACACAGTCCTGTGGGGTGGGGGGAAGTTGACACATCTCTCCCCCTTTTAGCATCTAGAGAGACCATTGTGTCTTCTTAGCTTCTAGAAAAATGCTTAGTATTTAATCAATGGCTTGCCTTGATTTAAAGATAGTTTTAGGGTTAAATATTTGAAACAACTGTAGGGAAATAAATTCGTTTTTGTGAGGATTGTATGGAGACTGTGGGAGTTTTAGGCCATGAGGGTTTAAACAGTCCTTAAGACTCCCGCTTGAGGATCTTTGGGAAAGATAACCTTAAAACTGTGCTTGGCGGCCTGGGTGTAGGGAGCACCATTCCTTCACCCTCCATAAGTATCTTTTCTGGTTTGCACACTCACACTTTGAATTTCTGTGGCCTACACTAAGCCCAAATGAGTCTCCATGTACTTGCCCCCTTCTCATACTTCCAGAAACTGACCCCAAACATATTTTTAGCTGTTTAAAAGAACTTTAAGCAATTTATGTAGTCATTCTGCTTGTCCTTATGAGGTGGGCCAAAG
>CM053763.1:30573156-30590788 GCA_028658305.1 Pachyuromys duprasi
GGTTTAGTGTGTCTGGTTTTATGTTGAGGTCTTTGATCCACTTGGACTTTAGCAGGGTTCAATTCTTAGTACCCACACGGGAGCTTACAAGTGTCCAACACATTCACACAGATACACAGACAGGTAAAACACCAATGTACATCAAATAAAAATAAGTTAATTTTTAAAGTAACACACCATATTGTCTCCTTTTATGTTTGGGGCTTTGGTACTAATCCAGTACTTTACCAGATATAATTCAGCAAAAGTGGTGAGATTGCCATTTTGTTATATAATATAATAATATATATTGCATACATTTTTAACATTTTCCCCCTCCTTTTGTTATGCCAGGGAGGGATTCCAGGCCCGATGCTAGACAGTGGTTTACCACTAAATAATGTATGTGGTCTACTGTGTTTTAGACCAAATTATAAGTTAGGGATTGCCTTATGTGATAAGCTTCTCAGCTTCACTGAGTTCAGCATCAACATAGAAACACACCTCTGTGGTGTCTGTGAGGGTGTTTCTTGGAAGGCTTAACTAAAAAATGAAGACACAAAAAGGGGGTGGATGGCTCCCATCCCATATATGGAAGACCTGGTCTGAATAAAGTGGAGTCCACCTTCACCTCTTTCTGCTACCTGACTAAAAAGCAGCTGTGGTGGTTTGGTTAGGTATTGATTGCATAGATTCATGTGTTTGAATGCTTGGATTATGGGGAATGGCACTATTGGAGGCCACTTAGTTATTAGTGGCACTTGTTAGAGGAAGTGTGTTGCTGTGGAGGCAGGCTTTGAGGTCTGATATATGCCCAAGCCATATTCAGTGACAGTCTCCTTCTGCTGCCTGTGGATTAAGATGTAGAACTCTCAGCTTCTCCAGCACATGTCTTCCTGCAAGTTTTCATGCTTCCTGCCATGATAATGGGCTAAATCTCTGAAACTGTAAGCCAGCCCCAATTAAATGTTTTCCTTTATAAGAATTGCTCACATCACTTCCCAATAATGCCATCGAGTTACAAACCCGGTGGTCTGGCTGTGTCAGAATGTTTGTGAGCCAGAGCCTATCAATGATTGGCTCCACCAGCTGGTAGCCGAGCCTTGAACACACGAGCCTTTGGTGAAGACACATTCTATCTTGACTATAAAAGTTAAGCTTGTCCAGTTTGATGTTCCTTGGTATGAAATTCCTATTGATACAGAGACTTAAGAGTCTGTGGCTTTTGCCTCCCTGATACTGGCAAATATTTGAGAGTGCGCTGATGTCTCACAAAAAATCAAGCAGAAAGTCTACTGTAGTCTGTTGTTAGCTTCTCCCCACACAGGGAGAAACTCCTGCAAGTTTCCTCAGGAACAAAGGGGAGGAGGAGGGGAAGTGATGGCATTGGGCAACACTGATAAAGCCTCGGTTTCTCCTTTCTCGCAGGAAGCCAGTCCTCTCAGCAGCCCTCAGACTACTGAATGCAGCGATAGCAAGTCAAAGACTGAGTTGGGTGTCTCAAGAGTCAAATCTTTTCTTCCTGTTCCTAGAAGTAAAGTCACCCAGTGTTCCCAGAACACGAAAAGAAGCAGCAGCAGCAGTAATACAAGGCAACTAGAAATCAATAACAATAACAACTCCAAAGAAGAGAATTGGAACTTAGACAAACCTGAACATGTAGAAAAACCTAACAAATAGGCCTGCCTACAACAACACGATCACCTTAACTTCTTTTGTATATTTCATTCAGAAACCAAGAATAAGAGGGTGTAAATACCTTCAAATGAATAAAAACATCTTCCTGTAATATAAAGGATGAGTGCAGGACCACTATTCAGTTTTTTGTAAAGAATGTATTTATAACCTAACATTTTTCTGTTAATTCTGTAAGACTAAACCTCAATCCCATGAACTTTTATAATACAAACACTGTAATAGTTTTAATCATGATGTTCAGGGGTATTAAAACAGAAATGTCTGTGTACTGTATATTGGTATCTGTACATATGTACATATATGTGTATTTACGGAAGTTGCGTACATGTGCACAAGGTTGGCTTAGGTTTTGAATGGAGATGATAATTTTATGTTCACCTGAACGGGGCAATAACAAAAACATTTCTAAGCAGTTATTTTCCATTAAAAGCCATATGAAGTATTTTGCCTGTTAAAATTCTAGTTTTACATTTTGAATCTTTTAGTGGTTATATGCCATCTGGTTGCATCATATATATATATATATATATATATATATATATATATACGCTTTTGAGTTTGCATTATGACTTGTAAAATATGAAATTATAATGCAATAAAAGTGTTATCTTTCTTATAAAAACTTTTGTACCTAAGTGGATATAAAAGTTACCTGCATAAGGAAAGACTTCAATAAATGATTTTGGAGTTACCTCCATCAATATATTTCTAATAGCACACTGATAATAAAGCTAATATTTTCTAGAAGTGTGTCTTCTAAAATCAATGATGAAATTATTTATCCAGTTCACAGTTAAGATACTTTGACACCAAATAAAATTTTGAATTGGTGAAGTTATTTTGCTGTATTTTCCTATCTGTAGCTGCTCTTGGTTACTTATTCATATAACAGTTTTATAACTGGAAGGCAGACAGCATAATGTCCCATCTCAGAATCCTGCATGCTGCTGTTTTACTAGCTATCCATACACCAACTTACCCCTTACAATATAGTATTAGATAACACAAACAAATAGAGCTCCAACTATCAAAAAATACAATTTTCTTTTTTAATTATTTTTTATTAATTATACTTTATTCACTTTGTATTCCCCCCATAAACCCCGCCCTCCTCCCCTCGAATCCCACCTTCCCTCCCCCTTCTCCACACATGCCCCTCCCCAAGTCTACTGGTAGGGGAGGTCTTCCTCTCCTTCTTTCTGATCCTAGTTTATCTGCTTTCATCAGGAGAATTGTCTATTGAACACTCTTTGAGAGGTCAGGGTAGTTATGTCCATTAAGCACACTTACATGGATACTGTTTTAAACTTCTTAAACAAACAAACAAAAAACATCTGCAAATGGTAGGGGACAATGTGGTAACAGTTATATCATGTGGAGTCAAGCAGAAGATCAAAATGTGTCAGCATTCTTCCGGGGCTTTCTCTCCTCCAGGCAGTCATGGGGGAGGGGGAATGCAGCGTCAACCTCATATACAGGAAAAGGTGTCAGAAAGTAAGAGAACTAGAACAAAGGTCAAAGAGCAGAAGCAGGGGAACTAGGAAGTGGGCCTTGACTAGAACCCAGTAACCATGTTGAACTGGACTCAAATTTTGCAGGCCAGGTAGTATTTGATACCCACAAGTGTTTCCATTTAAAAGGAGCTAATCCTGGGAGCAAGACAATGTAATCAAAGACAAAAGGTGAGAAAACAAAATCCAATTTGAGAAACACTGATGTGACCTGTAGAGACTGCTCCATCTGCTTTGTTTTGTCAGATTCAGTGTGTACTCTCTATAATTGGACGGCAGGCAATACAATGTCTAAAAAGAGCATTTAGATGAAGGGCTTTCAAAGTAGAAGTAGAAACCTACTTATAGGTCATGATATTTAATGAACCGTAACTCATTTAAAAAAAAAAACTTACTAGGATTGTAAATGTCAAGGTCACAACAATAAAAGCTGTGAAGCATTCATCTAGTGTGTGGATTATGAATGCATACCCATGTCAATTAAATTAGGATTGTGGGTCATGGTACTAAATGTTTAAATGTCAGTAAAATATAAAGGAACACGGTGGAACCTAAATTTAAGAGTGAGTCTGCCATCAGCTAGATATGGTCATAATGGTAAATGACCTTGTGGCTGAATTAAGCACTGCTGTTTATTAAAAGCTGTTGTGGTCAAAGGTTACTTAAGTTGTACCAAAATGAGGATCACAACAACCATAAAGACTATGTGTGACTATTACCTGAGAGCACAGTAAAGCTGGTAGCCTTACTCGTTCATAAAATGATTCAGTGTCTCAGAGCTTGGTTGGATGTAATTTCAGCACAGGGGAGGCTAAATCAAATCACTGCCAGTCTGAGGGCAGCTTGAACCACAGAGTGATGACCTGCTTCAATTTTTTTCAGAACATCTTGTGGCACTAGGTGAATGTATAAAGCGAACAATATGAAGGAAAAGAGAAAGCTGTATAGCAGAATTGCAGAGCTCTGCCTCAGGTTCAGTGGTGTTCAGACCATCAAGACATACAAGCAGCACAGAGACAGCAGACTTAAGGTCTTCTTTAGGCCAAATAGACCTAATAGACATACAGAGAATATCCTACCTAACATAAAATATTCTCTAGGCTAGATCATGTTAAGCCACAAGTTGTTATAGGAGAAAATTTAAAGCACTTCAAATATTGTTGCAACCCAATAATATGAAACCAGAAATCAGTAATATAGAAAAATTAAAAAGGACAACTGTTAGAAATATATGCTATCTAATACTCTTGAACAAATAATGGATTAATAAAAGAAGTGGGGAAATATGAGATAAATGAAAAGAGAAACAGCATATCAAGACATGGGACACAACCAAACAGTTCAGAAAGACAGATTATAATTAGCACCTATATCAAGAAAGGTTTCAAAGCCAGGCATTGTGGCACACACTTATATTTTTAGTACTTGGGATGATCATGAGTTTGAGATTGATTAAACCAGTTGATTAAAAGAAAGAAAATCATTTTAACCTAACACCTTAAGGAACAGCTTAGAAACCAGCAGAACAAGTTTTTGACAAATTAAATCCAGAGTCAGTAGAAGGGTAGAAAGAAGAAAATACAATCAAGATCAGAGCAGGTATTTAAAAAGGAACCTTCATAGCATATATATTTTCCCCACTGTAATAGTTAAATTATAATTATTGACAGCTACATTACGAGCTTCACATCTTTAGATTTCAGTCCTCTGAAACAAAAGCAGAAAAACATCTGCAAAACACACTTGAGATATTTCACATTCATTCGGACTTAAAGGCAAATTTCTCCAGAATAGACTAATGCATCTTGTAGTTATTAGTAAAAGTTGCTAATTTTGATGAAGTCAGTTTTACACAAATGGAATATTTCTGTGCAGTTGATCCTTAAGGAAAATCAAATTCAGTTAACTAGCCTTAGTCTTTCTTTAGGCATTTATTCTTAATGACAATGATCCATCACAGAAAACATACTTGTGGAATCACACAATAATGTCTGATTTCTATTCCCCTGCAAGGGCAGTTATTGTAGAGTCTGGCCAGTGCTAACCAACAGACTAAATTAGTGAATACATAGTCTCTGATAATCTGATTTTGATTAAATCAGATAAACATTGAGTTATAGAAACAAGATGCTTGCTGAGTACTGAGACAATGTGCAGGATGCAGAGAGGGATTCAACAGCTCCATGAAATATCTAGCTGGCCTTTAATAATGAGGACTACCCCGATATCAGGAACCGTGAGTCTGGACTTTTACTATAAAGCTAAGAAGAGGATCTTTAATAACCCAGGGCTCTGGTGCTAGCAGAGGAAAACAACACATTATTTTCTAGAAAAGTCAAACTGGTGGTTGTTCTTATTCCTAGTGATATGAGGGTAATCAACTAGACAAAAAAAAAGTATTTAGGTTATATTTGAAGGTAATCAAGAATCACAGAGACTGAACCGGAAAACAGCATTTGTGGGATGGATTTTGGCCCTTATATAACAGTCATGCAGCTTGGCTTGTACCTGGGACTCCTAAGAGAAGGAACAGGGGCTGGCTCCGACTCAGTTGCCTGCCTTTGTATCCCTTTCCCCTAATTAGGCTGCCTTGCCTAACCATAATAGGAGATGTAGCTAGTCCCACTACAACTTGATATGCCAAGGAGATTTGATATCTGTGGGAGGCCTCCCCATTTCTGAGTAGAAAGGGAGGCCAGGAGGATGGGGAAACTAGGAGGAGAAGATGCAATCAAGATATAAATTCTAAAAATATTAATTAAAATATATTTCTCCTGAGGTAATTTGATATTTATATCTATTCAAAGAGGCTTAACATGTTATTGTTCACTCATTAAAGTAGGATAGTGTCAGGGGCCAAGAGGAAAGCATTAACACCGAGCAGGCTCCTCCAAGGTTGACTTTTCAGCCTATTCAAGTAAAGCAGTGAGAAAGATTATTTCCTATTATGTATGTTCTATAAAGGAGCTCAGTAGAGCAGTGTGACAGTGCCCACTAAAGATCATGGAGGAAGAGTTGCTGAGTGCAGGGTGGTCTCCGGGAACCTGACATTCAATATGACATCTGGAGGATGCAACAGATCAAGACACACTGGAGGTAACAGAAGTTGCCATGGTGTCCGTATGCAAAGACAAATGAGCTTACATTAAATTTAAAGGCTTCATGGCAAAAGAATAAATCAACAGAGTGAAGACATAATTTATGAAGTGGAAGACAATCTTGCTAAGTTATCCATCTAATGATATCCAAAATATATAAGGAATTCAAATAGCAAGAAAATAAATAGCCTAATTAATAATATGGGAAAGGGCCCAAATAAGTACGTGTTTTGCAAAAGACAGCCCACAAGCACATGGGGAAAATTCTCAGTACTACTATTCATCAGTGAAATGCAAATAAAACCACAATGAAATATTAACTTACACCTTTTAGAACAGCTATTATCAAAAACAGAAAAGATAACAAATGTTGAAGAGAACAAGGGGGACAAAATGAATCTTTGCACACTGTTGGAGGGGCACAAACTGGAAACCATGCTCTCTGGTTCCTAGCCAATAAGGGAAACAGTATGGAAGCCTCTTAGCTTGAAAGTACAGAGGCTTAGGAGACAACTGCGTGGGTGAGACTGTTTCCTATGTAAGTAAAAAGATCTGAGTTCAAATTCCCAGGTAGAAAAATGCTGGGGAACAGAGACATATTGTATAAGTTTGCTGGCCCCAAGCCTAGCTGAAGTGCAAAGTTTTGGATTCAGCAAGAAACTCCAAAAATAAGGTAGAGAGTGATGGAAGAAGAGAGTTGACGTACTCTTTTATCTCTGCATGTACACACAGGCAAAACAGGCAGACACGCATGCTCACAATTTGAAAATACAGATTCCACATTATCCTGAAATGCCACTACAGAGAAAATTATATCCATCTTCTGAAGAGACAATCTGCTCACTGTAACATTACTTGGGATAAATAAAATCTGAAATAAACTTAAGCATCAACTGGTAAGTGGATAAAGAAGACACGGTACAAATATACAATAGCAACTGAACCACTCTGAAAAGAAAGGGAGGTCCTGTCATTCATGACAACATGGATGAATCTAGAGGATATTATGTCAAATGGAAGGAAGCCAAACACAAAGGCAAATACATACATAGCATGTACACATTTCTATATGGAACGGAATGTTACAAAACAAAGCAAGCTCATAGAAGCAGAACTAGAGGTGAGTTTGGAGAATGGGAAGATGCTAGTCAAAGGCTTGAAAGATTTCAATTATAAAGAATTAGTAAAGTATACCGTTAGTATAGCATGGTGTCTGTAGATAGTAATAATGAATTCTATTATTGGAAATATTTTCAAATCTAGGATTTAACCAGTCTTGGCCACAATCTGAGTCAAATTATTTTAAAGAAAGAAAGAAGGAAGGAAGGGAGGGAGGGAGGAAGGAAAGAGAAAGAAAGAAAGAAAGAAAGAAAGAAAGAAAGAAAGAAAGAAAGAAAGAAAGAGAAAAGAGAGAGAGCCGAAGGAAGGAAGGAAGAACGAAAGAAAGAAAAAAAGAGAGAGAAACAACTTCATAAACACATATGTCTCTTTTAAGTAGGGAATGGTAGACATGTGCTTATCTCCTTGGTGGCACTAGGCATTCAAGTCTCTCTGACTTAGAATTGGATTTTTTTTTCTGTACTTATCATCCACTGATTGGGAGGTTCTACTTTGCTTTGAAGAAAAAACAGACTAACTTCATATAATTTCTAGCTCTCTGAGGAAAGGGGGTGAAACAATATTTTCCTCATGACAAATCTTTTATTGGGTGTGTAAGCACAAATATATTATTTCCACTAACTGCTTATTAATGTGAAAGCAGTGTGCATTGGTTCGGTTGAGCCAGTTTGCTGTTCAGATCTGACAATTTATTCTGGAAATTTCAAGACTGGCCTTGTAAGTAATAAAGTAGGAACTAGCATAGCATGTAGCATCTGTGTGGTGTAACTTGAGAGGTGAGATGTCCCTGCTGCTGCCTTTCTCTTCCTCATTTCTGAATCATCCTAATAAAATGTGATATGTTGTGGTATTTTGTGATACAGCAGAGCGGAGCAATGGTGTAATAAAACTCCATTTCCCCCTTTGATGATGTACCATTGATCATGTGACAGATACTTAACCTTCCTGGTCTTGGGATTTTGATGTAGAATGAAGGTACCAGAGATTTTTGCTTCAATATTTCACCAGGTATATAGTCAACATTCATATATTCAACATTCCTTTTTTTCTAAAGACAGAGAAGACTTTAGAAGAGTCAAAATTCGTGCATTAATTTAGAAGGAAAGAGCATATATCACCCAGAAAATATAACTCTGTTCATTTTGTTTTAAATGTGTGTGTAGTTTCGGCAGTTTATATGTACCATACCCATGCATGTAGTATTGTAGAGGCCAAAAGAAGGCACCAGAGCCCTTGCAACTGGAGTTACAAGCGGTTGTGAACAGCCATATAAGTTATGAGAGTCAAACCTACACACAGGAGTTGGAAACTTAAGACCACAATCAATTCTAGATTTGCTTAGAACTCTGTCCCATTTCCCTCAGAAGACTTTACAAATCCTGAGTAAACCTTTTCATACCTTCTTGGTATATGTGCATAGGTTCACCAGTTTTGATATCTGAAGTGAATTTTAGGTGAGAAGTGCCATGTTCCTCTGTAAAATGACAATACTATCTTTTTTCCCATCATTTGATGTGCTAAATATTAAGCTATACCTCACTTAATCCTACAAACACGTATTAAGTATCTTTGCCTTGAAACCCAATATTTACCAAAGTAGTTGAGCATTACTGTACCAACTAATCTTTTCTGTAAGGTTCATGACTGGAAGGTCAAGTCAGTCTCAAAAGTCTTGTGGTTTGTTATTTATTTCTGAGTAAGCCTATACCCTGCTCAACTCAAATCTACTCACTTCCCTATCCATTATTATCCTTTTCCTTTTCTTGCTTAATTTGACTGATTATTCTCTTAGAACCTTGAGAGAAGGCGGGCAATTAGTAATTGAATGTCTACCATCTAATTTTGAATCAAGATGCATCTCTTGAGAATTGGCCCATTTAATGTCTAACCAACACTGTTTTTGAGGAGACATTGGCAGGTATATGCTTCAGGTGTCACCACTTACATAGAATTGTATATGACTGATATTTACTTTGGGCTGGGCAAAATTCCTTCTCTCTCAACTGATAGAGCATGCTATAAATTTAAGAGATCTCGCTTTAAACTCCTACATAAGTGATTCATCCACATCAAAGAAAGCTCAGAGTCAAAAGTCCAATTTGCATTGCCACAGTCTTAAATAAAGTATGTGAATTTGGATGGAATTTATAAAGCAGTTGGAATTTTTTATTTCAGAATTATTTATAAGTCTCCATAATTTGAGGCACTCATGTATTTGAATTTTTATTAAAAATCTAGAAGACAAAAGTCTCTTAATGTATTTTCTGGTTTGTCCCTGTTCCTTCAATCATACCAGGAGTCAACCCAGCTGCCTGTTAACTAGTGAGGACAGGAATCAAGTACTTTAAGATCCTTCATTTGGAACTCTCTCTTTTCCCATTCAAGTCTACACTTCCTAAGTCGAGAGGATAGCCCTGCTCCTCCCACTTTTTAAAAGGGGATCAAAAGGGCCAGTTGTTCTAGCTCATTTTTTATTGGTCCTTGTTATTCCTAAGAATTCATTGGTTTTCTAGTAGTTGCAAAGATTAATATAAGCCTTAAGAAAGTGTTGGAAATATCTTGATATCTAGTGTGACATTTTGATAAAATAAATAAGTTAGATTTTAAAACATCTGTATATAGGCAGGAAAGTTCAAGGATGAGTTAAAAATCTTGGTTAGTGATATTCAGTATCAAAGACAGCAAACTCTAGAGATGATTATTTTTGCTGGAGGATGCAGTTCTCTTTGGTGAATGGTATACTAACTGCAGTAAAGAAAGCCAAGCTTTCTCACATCTACTTAATGGCAAACTGCCCAGCTAATTCATCAATGGATTAGACTTTTTCACTAGAGGTCTTTTAGGGCTTCTTCCTCTATTCTGTAACTGTGATGAATTGTGAATCGAGACCTAATGAGATTGAGTTGTTTGTTTAAAGTAATGAAACTGATTTCTGACAACTCAATCATAAATCCCATATCTTATAACATTCCAAAGCACGCTTCAATCACACAGTGCTTTTTGCCTGTTCTTCATCTACCCTTTGAACTACTTCTGGTAATACACAAAGTGTGTTACCTTGTAAAGTCATTCCTTTCTTTTTTACTCAAGTGGTCCAGGTAGAGGCAATGCTTTCCTTAATATAAGGGGTTCACATAAAGTCAGGCCAGACAGAGCCAAAAATAATCAATTCTAGGACAAAGTTTCAATTCAGTTAGAGGCAACCTCCCCATTGCTAATGTCAAATGAATAGCTGCTAGACCTGATGCATCTTATCAGGTCAAGAGCAAGCCTGCCCTAAGTAGAATAGCACAAGGAAAGGCCAATAGATAAGAAGACATAGGCTTCCTGACAGATTAGGAGGGATGTCGTCATCATTTTTTTCAGGACCAAGAAAGAACGATACCAAATACAGCCTGGGACACATCATCACATGAGCCAGACTATTCTCTTTGCTTTAATTTGGTTAGTCTTTTGCTTTTTGATAGAAGTACTGATAAAACAACTCTACCACTTATGACATATTTGACTTAGAGTTGTCAAAAAAGAAAGTCTGTCTCAAACCCAATGAGATACTCTAGCTGTAATACAGGTGGGATCTACTCTTCTCAGCAGTGTGCTTTGGTATAGGATAAACCTTTGAACACTATGGTTTGTTCTGCCTAAGTTGTGCTCAATATGAGCATGTTGCTCATATGTAAAGTGGAGGACCAAAAAAAAAAAACTTTATTACTTTCTTCACAACTTGGAATTGGAAAGGGAAAAATCTAAACTAGAAAGAATTTTTTTGTTGTTCTTTATGTTTGTTTTTCAAGACAGGGTTTCTCTGTGTAGACTTGCCTATCCAGGACTTGCTTTGTAGACCAGACTGGCCTCAAACTCACATCTGCCTGCCTCTGCCTCTCTGAATGCTGAGATTACAGGTGTGCACTATGGAACCCGGCTAAGAAAAAATATTTTTTAACTAAAAAAAGAAGCCCTTCTCATTGAATACAAAACCTTCCTAACATCATATATAGGTAGAGACAGATGTAGGTTGGATGTTTCTTAAATCTAGGAAACACAGGATGGGAGTTTGAGAGCTAAAAAGTATGACATTTCTTTTTGAAGTGATCAAAACTGACTAATAATATGTTTTCTTTCCCTGTGGGATTTAGTAAGAACATATGTGTATATAGATAACTTAAGTTTATATATGACATGGGGATGGAAGGGGAGACTCTTTGGAGGGAGAAAGATGATCAACACAGGGAGGATTGTAAATAAGATGTTGATAAGGTAAATATGGATGAAGTACAGTGATATATTAAAATGCCATAATAAAACAAAGCATTTTGTTTGAAATGAAAAAAAAATTCTGCACTGAAACCATCTGGTCCTGGGCTTTTTTTTTGGATGGGAGACTTTTGATGACCACTTCTATTTCCTTAGGGGATATAGGACTAATTAATTGATTTACCTGGTCTTGAGTCAGCTTTGGTAAGTGGAATCGATCAAGAAAATTGTCCATTTCATTTAGATTTTCAAATTTTGTGGCATATAGACTTTTGAAGTAAGTCCTTATGATTGTATGGATTTCCTCAGTGTCTGTTGTTATGTCCCCCTTTTCATTTCTAATTTTGGTGATTTGGATGGTGTCTCTCTGCCTTTTAGTTAGTTTGGCTAAGGGTTTGTCCATCTTGTTGATTTTCTCAAAGAATCAGCTCTTGGCTTCATTGATACTTTGAAATGTTTTATTTGTTTCTAATTTATTGATTTCAGCCCTGAGTTTTATTATTTCCAGCTGTCTAATCCTTTTTGGTGTGTCTGCTTCTTTTATTTTTCTAGGGCTTTTAGGTGAGCCATTAAGTTGCTTGAATGAGAAGTCTTGAATTTCTTCTTGAAGGCACTTAGTGCTATGAACTAGCCTCTTAGCACTGTTTTCATTGTGTCCCATAAATTTGGGTATGTTGTGTCTTCATTTTCATTGAATTCTAGGAAGACTTTAATTTCTTTCTTTAGTTCTTCTCTGACTCAGCTGTCATTTAGTAGTAAGTTGTTCAGTTTCCATGTGTGTGTAGGCTTTTTGCTGTTTTTGTTGTTGTTGAGGTCCAGCTTTATTCCATGGTGATCAGATAGGATACAAGGGATTATTTCAATCATCTTGTATCTGTTGAGGCTCGCTTTGTGACCAACCATATGATCTATTTTGGAGAAGTTCCATGAGGTGCTGAGGAGAAGGTAAATTCTTTTGTGTTTGGGTGTAAGTTTCTGTAGATGTCTGTTAGATTCATGACGCCTGTTACAGACATTGTTTGTTTAATTTTTATTTTGTTGACCTGTCCTTTGTTGAGAGTGGGGGGTTGAAGTCTCCCACTACTAATGTGTGGGGATCTATGTGTGATTTAAGTAACATGAAATAAATGAAATTCTTAAAATTTAATAGAAAATACATCTCACTATGGAGATGACTTTAAAACTCCAAATATACTAAAAACTATCAAATTATATACCTTTAATGAACAAATTTAATAATGTTCTTCCCATATTAAGATAAAGCATTTCAATAAATTCAATAAATTTTTATTATTGATCTTAATTAAAAGATGTTTTTACATTATTTGTTAACATCTCATCATCGAATGTCTGTCTAACACAGTACTTCTGGGTATTGACAAAGAAATAGCCAGCTATGAAAGCTGAACCACAGTAGGCTTGATGGGAGAGTAAAATCTGATTCATTCAGCTTTTCTTCTTTTTGATAGAAAATAAATCTGGGATTCTAGACAAGGTAAGCCAGGCACAAGTTGAAAAGGCATAGGAGTAGGCCTGGCCCTAGTGTATCAGAGCTTTGTGACATGCCCTCTCTAGCCTATTACTGTAGCTACTGCATTCTCTTGGAGGCTTGGATAAAAGAGTCAGAATAACTACATTTTCATGAACTTAGATTCTTGGCCAATTCCCTTGATAGGTCCCTAACTCTATGCACTGAACTATTTTCTCAGTTACAAAGGTCTCCCCCAAAATGAAGGAGAAGGGAGGGATTACATTATTCAAGGCCATGTCTTGAGAATAGTTGCAGTTAAATTTGAAGATGAAACAGATAGTGTGCTTCAGGGATTCAGTTGGATCAGTTCAAGACACCGGTTCTTGACACCAGTCAAGAGGTCCATCTAGCATAGTTTGTAGATGAGAAGGAAGCCTACAGCTAAAAGTAAAGAAGCATCAGTTCAATGTCACAACTGATTTGGCAATCATAAGCAAACCTTTGGGGTGATTGCAATGAAAACATCCCAAACCATGGGGGCACTCAATTACTCAAATTCTGACTTGTTTCCCTGCGAAGGCAGATGGTAAGCATTTGGCTCTATGTTTTCACCTGGCATTTACCTAATAGTTGTAAGCACTGTTTCAAAAATATTTTGGAAAGGATTGCCAAATCTGGGTTCCAGAAGATTGCTAGAACAAAAGTATAATTGCTGATGAAATAGGCCTCTGAATTGCCATTGTCTTGTCTACAGATTCTAATGGCCAGAGACTGGGAATTTTAAACTTAAAACCTGAAAGCCTTAACTCAAAAGAAAGGTCCCTTCACCGTCCCTTCGAGGAAAAACTGAAATGCAAAGTAAATTCTTTGAGTTTGACCTCAGAAGGTTGGAAAGAGTTTTCTTATGAGTATTCTTATATGGAAGTTTTCAGAACATCAAAAATGAGAATATTCTTTTCTCAGCACCCTGATGTCCTTGTAAATATTTCTTTATGACAGAAATTTCCCTGTTCCACCCTAACATACCACATACCTGTTTTTCAAGTGGCAACATCATAGCCTGCTGCCTAAGGATAGATATATAATAATCCTAAAAGTAAATATTAATACAAAAGGATTACACTAAGGTAAATCCACTCCTTTTTGTTCACCTTGACACAGCTTCCTAAAAGCTGGTATATTTTTCTCTAAAAGAGTAACCATAATAGATCAATGCTGAAAACTCAAGTAAGGGTTAGCACTGATTTCTTCCTTCCTAAATTACTTCTAGACAGAAAGTAAAAAAGATGGAAAATCACTAATTATGACACATCTAAGCCCTGGCTAAGAGAACTGTATCATGAAAGTCCCCTGAGGACATTTATTAGTGTTGGATAAGGGTTTCATAATTTTTTATTCACACATTTACTGCTAGCTTTAATAGAACATTGAAATCATGAAGTAAATCAGAGGACCATAGATTTCACATGCCTTGTCTTGACTGAAGTTTGCTATTCAATACTGACAGTGAAGATAACAAAACCAGGAACTGTTAAATAATGGACTATGGTAGAGGCAGTTGGATCTCTGTGAGTTCAAGGCCAGACTAGTCTACAAAGCAAGTCCAGGACAGATATGGCTACACAGAGAAATCCTGTGGTGAGGGTGGGTAAAGAAAGAAAAAATATATACTATTTAGAATTTATCTACAACTTCTTTGAATAACCTCATTGTAGCCCAAGGAGCTCCTTCATCCCGAGGAGGCCTTTGTGGCACAGGACTATCTTTCAGCTTAGAAATCTCTCTGCTGGCTCCCCATCTACCTGGCCCACCTGGGACACAGACAGTGAATTCAGCAGAGGGACCATCAGACTGTTGAATACCAGAGACAACCCAATGGCTAGAGGCCAACAAGAAAAAAAAAGGCAACAAAACTCAGATCCAAGAACCATATGGAAACCAGCTGTCCTTACCACAGTAAGCCCTGGAGATCACACCCAAAGCTCAAGAAAAAGATTTTAAATCTGAGGTTATGAAAATGAGAGACCTTAAAGGATGAAAGTAAAGCTTCAAAATATCACAGGAAAATACAATCAAACAGGCAAAAGAATTGAACAGATTACTTAAAGAAATTAAAGAAATACAGGAAACTATAATCAAACAGGAGAAGAAAATAAATAGAACTGCTCACAACATAAAAGTGGAACAAGAAACAATAAAGTAAACATAATCTGAGACAATCTTAGATATGGAAAACTTAGGGGAGAGGACAAAAACTGCAGACACAAGCATACCCAACAAAATACAATAGATGGAAGAGAGAATCTCAGGGTAGAAGATATGCTTGAAGAAATGATACATCAGTAAAAGAATGTTAAATCTAAAAAGCTCCTGACACAAAACATCCAAGAAATCTGGGATGCTATGAAAATGCCAAACCTAAAAATAGTAGGAATAGAAGAAAGAGAAGACTCCTAGCTCCAAAGCCCAGAAAATATTTTCAACAAAATCATAGAAGAAAGTTTCCCCAACCTAAAGAAAAAGAGGCCTATAAACATACAAAAAGCTTATAGAACACCAAATGTATTGGACCAGAAAAAAAATCACCCCACCATATAATAATCAAAACACTAAAAGTACAGAACAAATAAAGAATATTAAAAGCTGCAAGGGAAAAAGGCCAAGTCACATATAAAGCCAAACTTAACAAAATTACACAAACTTAACAAAATTATACCTGACTGCTCATCAGAAACTCTAAAAGCCAGAAGGGCCTGAACAGATCTTACAGACACTAAGAGACCACAGGTATCAGCCCCGACTATTATATCCAGCAAAACTTTGAATCACCTCAGAGGGAGAAAACAAGGTATTCTACTACAGAAACAAATTTAAACCATCTATCCACAAATCCAGCCCTATGGAAGATACTAGAAGGAAAACTCCAACCCAGAGAGGGCAATTACACCCAGAAAAACACAGGTAGTAAATAACCCCACATCAGCAAAACCAAAAGAAGGGACACACACACACACACAAACATACTCGACTACCAATGTCAAAATAACATGAAGTAAAAACAACGGGTAATTAATAGCTCTCAACATCAATGGCATCACCTCCCCAATAAAAAGACACAGGTTAGCAGAATGAACATGAAAATAGGAGCTATCTTTCTGCTGCATACAAGAAACATATCTCAACAATAAAGATAGACATTAACTCAGAGTAAAAGGCTGGAAAAATGTTTTCCAAACAAATAGACCCAAGAAACAATCAGGGGTGGCCATTCTAGTATCTAATAAAATAGACTCTCAACCATAATTAATTGAAAGAGATGGAGAAGGATACTTCATACTCATCAAAGGAAAAATCTCCAAGACAATGCCTCAATTCTGAATATCTATGCCCTAAAGGCAAGGGCACACTCATCTGTAAAAGAAACATTACTAAAGCTTAAATCATACATTGAACCCCACACATTAATAGTGGAAGACTTCAACACTCCACTCTTTTCAATGGACAGATCATCAAGACAGAAATTAAATGGGGCAATAAAGAAACTAATGGGTGTCATGAATCAAATAGACCTAACAGATATCTACAGAACATTTCATCCAAACTAAAGAGAATATACCTTCTTCTAAGCACTGCATAGAGCCTTCTCCAAAATTGAGTATATACTCAGTCACAAGGCAAGACTCAGCAGATATAAGAAGATTGAAATAATCCCCTGCGACTGTTTCTGTCATGAACTTGATGGCTGGCTCTTTGACCCTCCCCCATACATGCCAGGGAGTAACAGCCTGGCTAGATCCCAGGAGATGACATTGCAGCCAGCCCTGAGGAGACAAGATGATCTGGGGTTGGATGGAAGGGCAGAAGGTCCTCCCCAGTCGGTGGACTTGGAGGGGGAGGTGAGGAGATGAGGGAGGGATGGGGAGAGTGGGAAGGAATGAGAGAGTGGGCTACGCCTGGGATGCAAAGTACCTAACCTGTGATTGATATAAAAATAAATAAATTACATTTTTTAAAAAAGTATGAAAAAAAGAAATAATCTCCTGCATCTTATTAGATTACATGGGTTAAACCTGGAACTCAACAACAACAAAAACAACAGAAATCCTACAAATTCATGGAAACTAAATAACTCCTTACAACTACCACTGGGTCAGGGAAAAAATTAAAGACTTTCTAGTATTCAACAAAAATGAAGGCGCAACATACCCAAACTTATAGAATATGATGAAAGCAGTACAAAGAGGAAAGTTCTTAACACTAAGCATATTCATAAAGAAATTGGAGAGATCCTGCAGTAGTGACTTAGTGGCACACCAAAAGACTTTAGAACAAAAGGAATAAAACATACCAAAGGACAGTAGACAGCAGGAAGTAATCAAACTCAGGGCTGAAATCAATAAATTAGAAACAAAGAGAATGATACAAAGAATCAATAAAACCAAAAGCTAGTTCTTTAAAAATCAACAGATAGACAAATTCTCAGAGAAACTCACTAAAAGGCA
>CM053763.1:30591288-30607939 GCA_028658305.1 Pachyuromys duprasi
GGAGAGAGGTGGTGAGAAGTCAGAAAGCCTGTAGAGAAAAGAGAAACTGAGGGTGTGGGTATCTCTGTGACAAGCTGGGACAAATTTTTGCCCAAGAGTATAACCTGTTAAGAATATCACAGCTTACCTGGGAAATACTTCAGCAAAATAGGTGTTATACAAATATGCTAACGTTGGGGATGTGCCAAAAGAACAAACACAGTAGTATCAGTTACACTCAGGGAGAGAGATTCCTGCAAGTGTCTCTTACACGCAATGTGATTCACTCAGCTGTGTTTACAATTAAGCATGTGACAATGCAGATTCAAACAGCAAATGAACAGCTCAACAACGTTCTAGGGAGGAAGTGTTCACCAGCTCAGATGAAAACCCTAAACTGGGAGGACAAGAAGGGAAAGAGTGCCGCGTAGTCTACAATGCAATGAGGATGACAGACCTGTCACAGTTACCCCTGTCTATGTACTCAAGTAACACTGTATTCTTTCTTTGCACTCCTGTAGACCTCTCTGATAATGCAATCACAAGTTTCCTTTCAGCATAGGTGTGGCCCCAGAAACCCATCCTTATCTTTTAAAATTACATATCTATTTTTTATTCTTCTCTCATGTATTACATTCCAGCTGTAGTTTCCCCTTCTTCCATTCCTCCTAGTCTCTCCCCGACACCTTCTTTCTTCTGCAGATCCATGACCGCACCTGATCACTACCACCCTACCCCCGTATCCCCTCAGAAAAGAGTAGCCTCCCAGGGACATCAACTAAACACAGCATAACAAGCTACAATAAGAGCAGGAACATACCATCACATCAAGGCTGGGCAAGGTAACCCAGTAAAGGGTCCCACTAATAGGCAAAAGAGTAATAGACAGCTCTTTCTCCCACTGTTAAGATGTCCACAAGAACACCAAGCTACTCAGCCATAATATATATGCAGAGGGCTTAGGTCAGACCATTACAGTCTCCCTGATCTCTCGAAGTTTCCCTGAGTCCTGGTCAGTTGGTTCTGTGGGCCATGTCCTCACAGTGTGTCCCAGGTCTCTCTGGTTCCTCTGATTCTTCCTCCCCTCCTCCGCAGGGGTCCCCAAGCTCCATCTAATTTTTAATTGTAAGACCCTGCATCTGCTCCCATCAGTTACAGGATAAAGTCTCTCTGGTCTCTTTGATGACAATTCTATTAGGCTTCACTCCCAGCAAACCCTATAGATCAACGGTTTTATAGCTGGGTTGGTCTCCCAATCCTTCAACTTGAAACCTGGCCTTGGTACAGAAGAAGGCCTGTTCAGGCCCTGAGTCCCCCATTAGGGTTAATCTCAAAGCTTCCAGAGAGTTTCCAATGCACTAGGCTTCTGCCTTGCCCCTGAAATGGCTCCAATTCCATCCATTTCTCCCAGTATTTTCTCCCTTTTTGCTCCCTCCCTGGTCCCACCTGTTTCCAAACCCACCAGCACCTAGTCCACCTTCGATATCTGATGTCTATTCTATTCCCAGGGGGAGAGCCTTGTCATCACAGCACCCCCACCCCTTGTTACTTAGCCTCTTTGGGTCCATGGACTGTAGCATGGTTATCTTTTATTTTGCAACTAACATCCACTTCTAAGTGAGTACATACTATGTCTTTCTGGGTCTGGGTTACTTCACTCAGGATTATTATTATTTTTCTAGTTCCATCCATTTGCCTGCAAATTTCATGTCGTCACTGTATTTAACAGCTGAGTAATACTCCATTGTATGAGTGTACCACATTTTCTTTATTCATTCTTTAGTTGAAGGACAAACAGGTTGTTTCCAGTTTCCGGCTAGTACAAATAAAGCTGCTATGAACTTAGTTGAGCAAATGTCCTTGTGATAGGGTGGAATGTCCTTTGGGTATATGCCCAGGAGTGGTACAGCTGGTTCTTGAGGTAAATGGATTTCTAATTTTCTGAGAAATCACCATATTGACTTCCAAAGTGGCTATACCAGTTTGTACTCCTACCAACAATGGAGGAGGATTCCCCTCTTTCCACATCCTCACCAATATGAACTGTCATTTGAGTTTTTGGTCTTAGCCATTCTGACAGGTGTAAGATGGAATCCCAAAGTTGTTTTGACTTGCATTGCTGTGATGACTGAGGATGATGAGCATTTCTTTGTTTCTTGTCCATATGAGATTCCTCTGTTGAGAATTCTGTTTAGATCTGTACCAAATTTTCTAATTGGATTATTTGGTTTGTTGTCAAGTTTTTTAAGTTCTTTCTATATTTTTGGATATGAGCCCTCTGTCAGATGTGGAGTTGGTGAGAATCTTCTCCCATTCTGTGGGTGGTAATTTTGCACCGTTGACAGTGCTTTTTGCTTTACTGAAGCTTTTTAGTTTAATGGGATCCCATTTACTAATTGTTGATCTTAGTGCCTGCACTATTTGGTGCTCTATTCAGGAAGTTGTCTCCTGTGTTGATATGTTCAAGACTATTCTCCATTTTCTCTTCTATCAGGTTCAGTGTATCTTGTTTTGTGTTGAGGTCTTTGATTCACTTGGATTTGAGTTTTGTGCAGGATAATACATATGGATCTATTTGCATTCTTCTACATGCAGACATCCAGTTAGACTAGCACTATTTGTTGAAGAGCTTTCCTTTTTCTCTTGTATATTTCTGGTTTCTTTATAAAAATCAGGTGTCCATAGGTTAAGTGGATTTATATCTGGATCTTTGATTTGATTCCACTTATCAATGTGTCTGTTTTTATGACAATGCCATGCAGTTTTTATTATTACAACTCTGTAGTACAGCTTGAGATCAGGGATAGTGATACTTCCAGATATTGTTTTATTATACAGGATTGTTTTAGCTAGCCTGGGATTTTTTTGTTTTGGTTTGGTTTGTTTTTGCGTACGAAATTGAGTATTGTTATTTTAAGGTCTGTAAAGGATTGTGTTGGAATTTTGATGGGAATTGCATTGAATCTGTAGATTGTTTTGGTACGATGACCATTTTCGCTATGTTAATCCTACCAATCCATGTACATGGGAGATCTTTTCATTTTCTGATATATCTTTCAATTTCCTTCTTCAAAGACTTGAAGTCTTTATCCTACAGGTCTTTCACTTGCTTGGTTAAACTTACCCAAGATATTTTATATTGTTTGTAGCTATCATGAAGGCTGTTGTTTCTCTGATTTGTTTCTCAACCTACTTGTCATTTGTATATAGGAGGGTTACTGATTTTTTTTTCATTTAATCTTATATCCAGCCACTTTGCTCAAGGTGTTTATAAGCTGTAGGAGTTCCTTAGTAGAGTTTTTGAGGTCAGTTACGTATGCTATCACATCTGTGGATAGCAATACTTTGACTTCTTCCTTTCAAATTTATATCCCCTTGATCTCCTTTAGTTGTCTTATTGTTCTAGCTAGGACTTCAAGTACTGTATTGAAAAGATATAGAGATGACAGCCTTGTCTTGTGCCTGATTTTAGTGGAATTGCTTTGAGTTTCTCTCCATTTAATTTGATGTTAGGCATGATATAAATTGTCTTTATTATATTTAAGTATTTCCTCTTCTGATTATTTTATACATCCTCACTAATGATATTTTTGTATGTATGTTTAATTAAGAGAGACAAATTTTTAGAGATTTCAGAATTATAAAACTGGGGTAGCCTTGGAATCCAGGGGAGTGAAGATAATAAGATAACACTTATAGAGTATATCTTCTTTATTCTTGATTTGTCCATCTGGAGGAAAGCCATGCCCATGCCACAATCTTGCCACTCCCTACCACAGCCCCTCCAAGCTCCCACTCTCAGGACACCTAGTGAAACACTGCCCTTCCTTCTACTGCTGCTGTTTCAAGCTTTCATAACTCAACTCCTTCCTCATTGTTTTATGTTATTTTTTTTCCTTTTATCCTACTCAGATTAAACCACAGTGCCCCTTACTCACAAGATAAGCATGGCCATACCCCAGATTCACTCATTTTCCTTTGTATTTCTTCCTCGAGGTCAAAATATAGTCACAGTTACATCAGCATTTTCGGGAATTGTACCACTCAATTTCCTAATGTGACTAACACGGTTAAGGGCTCCAGCTGCTTCCTCTGGCTCAGTTTTCACTCTTGACTTCATTCTGCATGTTGTTACCAGCCAATGACTGAATGTGAATTGTGACACTCTGCAAGGACTGCACGTAAAACATGAGACAGTTTTAACCAGACTGAGCCACTCCATAAGACCAGCCAAAATTGCCTTAGGACTACATTAATCCTCAAAATATATTGTACCTGGCCCTCCTTAATCCTCATTTCCCTCACAGGTTTCTACTTCCACTAAGGTCTGAAGGGTCTACGACCACCACCAAAACAGACTATACCTATGCCTCCTTGCTCTTCACAATTATTCTTCCCCCAGGAAATCTCTAACACATCTAGACAGGTCTTGTATCTGCTTCTTGGATGTCACAAATGTGAATACTTGCCAGGCTTGATGTCACTAGCCAATAATCCCTTCATGAGAAAATAACAATCAGAAAGGTCAAGAGATCAAGGTCAGGCTGGGCTACACAGCAAGCTCCAAGCAACTGTGAACTATATGAAAATATCTTGTTTCAAAAAAAAAAAAGTGATACAACTACACAAAACTTTCTTACCATGCAAACTCTGACTTTCCCCTTAATGGGTTTAATTGTTAGGACTTCATCCTTCCAATGGTTTACATGGCTTCATTCACTTTCCTTCATTTTGATCTTTCCATTAAGCCTATGTGTAAGCTTAGAAGGTCCCTGTGAAAAAAAATTAAAAGTATTTCAACCTTCTTTCCATGTCACTTCATATGGTCATTCTTTCCTCTCCTCTATTCTTTAATTAGTAGTGTTCTCTGGGTACACTCTGTTAACCCTTGACAAACAAAGTGCATCAATGTTCTCCATACAGCTTAAACTTAGAAGCAGAAGGGCCGCTCTGCCCCTCTTCCACCTCTGTGGCAGTGTGGATTCATAGCTTCCACCCACAGTGGTTAAATTGTGTCTGCCAAATAAATCTGTCTTGAAGGGAAAAGAGGAGTGCTTGATTTGAGCCTCCACCTGCAGCTATACAAGGGAGCTCACGTCCTACAACGAAGGCTATTCAGCAATAATAACCATTTAGAGAGCTCCTTCTCATAGCATGTAGCTCTCATAGGGCCCACCTCAAGCTATTCGTGACAGCATATCTGTACAAGCACGTCAAAGTGTAACTTAACCTCTCTACTTGTCACCTGAAAGAATGTTGTCTCCCTGGATAACTGACTCCACTATCTGCAGTGTGACAGGCCATTTGTGGTGAGTCACCCCCTGAATATCCACAAACGTTTATGAGAATCTTTTCACCAGAGTTACTTCATCGCTTCAGGCAAACTGGAGAAAAGATTGCTTGCTGCTTTGGCTTGGTACAACAAAGCTCAGAGAATTGTGCACAATTGGACAAAACCTGAAGATCATACCAGGACTTTGGAGACAGTGTGCTGAAGTCATTAACAAATTTAGTTTTTAAAAAGCTTATTAAATCACGACAATGTTGACTAGTGAGAATGCCATAAAGCTAGACCTGGAACTCCTTAAAGAACAATTTCTCAGCCAGTCTTACAAATAAGCACATCACAATTTTCTGTTAGTCATTCAGAGATGCTTTAGGATAAGGATGGAAACATCTAGAAAGATGAGAAGGAAACTTTGACCTGTTCAGTGGCACAGAAAGTGAATTCCTTGTGATAATGGAAGGAGAGAGTAAACTGATCCAGTTATGAGCCAAGAAACACTAAGCCACACCAAAAAGAAATACAAGAGAAATTTTTCAGAGAGTACATGGTCCTGCTAGTAACCAATTTAGTTCTAAACTACAAGTTCTATGAGAGTTCTTTCTGATAATCTGATCCCCCAGTTTGTGGTTCTTTGCTATGGCAACCTGCAGTGTACATAACAGTGAAACGTTGCCATGTTCTATCTAACCTCACTCTGAAGCTGGCCCTGGAAGTGGGATGGTACCCTCTCCAAGCTCATTGGTCTCAAAGCGTCCTCCAGGATTCTTTGTCTGGGGCTGGGAAAGTCTAACACAGTGATTGGGAGGGAAGAGAGTAGGAAAGCAACCCAACAGTGAAAACACAATGACCTTGACAACAGCTGGAAAGTGGGTCATTTCCCCCAGACGTTATTATTGCTTATCCGGTGACATAGAAATGCCTGTAGTAGGAATGGGGAACTTGCTGGAATTTTACTCTTGGGGGGCTCATTTGTCAAAAGACTTCTCTGTAGACCAGGAACTTCTGCCCAGTTGTCTCAGCACAGCTTTTCCGGCCAATTCCTGTTGGATGCTTTTAGGCAGTTAATAATATTACCTTTTTGTTGGCTGGCTTAGGCTTCTCCAGTCACCTATGTTTTTACTTTTGTATGCTGATAAACTCACCAAATCAAGCAAAAACTTTGGCTTCTATAGATCATTCTCTGGATCATACAGAATATGACCCCTAGGACAACAGGGCACCATTCTTTCAGGGGCTTTCCCCCAATCCAGGTTATCATGTCCTCTTTGTTCAGTTCATGTTTACGTAGGCAAGTCAGTGAGACTTTATGGGTATAGCTTCTGTCATTCCCCCGGGACACAGTCTCACAGCAAATTCTGTCCTTCTAGCTGTTACAATCTCTCTCTGTGTATCTCTTTGTCTCTGTCTCTGTCTCTCTCTCTTTCTCTCTTTGTGTCTCTCTCCCCACTTTCCCTCCTTCCTTCCCTCTGTGTCAGTCTGAACTAGTCTCCTCAACTCTGTGTTTTGATTGGTTGTGGTTTCTGTACTTGTCTCTGTTGCAAAGAGAAGTTTCCCTGATGAAAGTGACTACTATACTTGTATGTGGGTATTTTGTTAGAAACAATGGTGAAAACTTCCCAACTGTCCTATTTTACCAATAAATACTCAGGAGCCAGATGCTGGCGTGAAAACCTGCTAGCTCAGAAAGGCAGAGAAAGCACCCAGCTGACCTTCCTTCGCAGCTCAGGTCCCAACAGAAAAAGCCCAAAAGGCTCACTAGTACCACTGACGGCCCAGGAGGAAAAGGCCACACACACACACACACACACACACACACACACACACACACAAAGGCCAAAGGCTTTGCTAGTTCAAAGCCCAAAAAGCCAGGGAGCTGAGGAGCTTCATGAAGCCTAAGCTAAAGCCAGAGCTTGAGCTTTTGGCCTGCTTCTTCTACATGCTGTCTTAAATACCCCTCAACTCAAAGTCCCTCCTACTCTTTAACCCCTTTCAGTTGGTTTCTTGTTCAGCCTCTAGAACCTAGGATTAGCTTTATTAGGTCCATATACAGAGAGCTCTTGGATTAAAGGTGTGTGCTATAGCTGGATGAACCACTCCAAAATCATCTGTTTACAGCAAACAGAAAGTTCTTGGATTAAAGGTGTGTATCAGTGCTCAACCAACCCAAACAATAAACAGGGTTTTATAGTTCATAATTTTGGGGTTCACAATGGAAATAAATATAGTATAACATGGGTATAAGGACAAATACTTAGAAAATAGGGATTAGGTTGGCTTACTACAGCCCACATGCCACTGTTAAATAACATAAAAGTCATTATTTTTAACTTTGCTGAGGCTCAGCCCGGTGACCTTGGGAATGCTGGTCAAGTAGTCTACTACAGTGCTAATACTAACACTAGAAAACTAAAGAACTTCTGATCGGGAAGACAGCTCAGTAACTAAAGTACTTATATTGGGAAAGCACAGAGAACAAAGTTTGCTCCCAAGAACCAAGAGGAAATAATGTGTGCATTGTGACACATATTTTCCATCCCAGAGCTGCTGAGTTGGGACTGGCCAGCCAGCCAATCCTTTCTCAAAAACCAAGGCTCCTAAGTACCACCTGACTGCCACATGCTCACACAGGTATACTTACACCAATAAGCACTTACAAATAAACGGGCATGTGTAGTTACACAGAAAGCTATAATTGTATCACTGTGAAGAATATGGTAGCAGTGTTTTAATGTGATCTGAAAATTCATCAACCATTAGGAATGTTGAGGATTTCATAAATACAAGATGGTTCAGGGTAAGAAACTAACCTGACCTGGTCTGGCTTCTGAAGTCTTTGTCTGAAGAAACTAGAAGTCACTTCCCCATGTCAAAGATTAAGAGTTTAATTCTTAATCAAATAAGTGAGGAAGCATTCTCCAAGATTACCACAACTGACAGGAAGCCAAGAGCCTGCAAAGTAGGTGAGCACATGGTGTGAGGCAGCCATTAGAGTAGCCTTTATGTTCGCCTGTCTCATAGTACACCCAGTCAGGTGTAACACATTACACAGCGTTCTCTAAGTGATGCTTTGAATTGGGAGGGGGTGAGGGAAGGTGTCTTTCCTCTTCATTCCTTTTTGACAGGGGAACTAACTTCCATATTGAATTCAAACTGAAGGTTCTCTTAGTGTGTCTAGCACTATTAAATAAGTCTCTTGGTTTGGGCATGGGATTAACTCCCCTTTTTATAGTGTCCCTTTCCATAGGGAACATTAGCAGAACTAGATTTAACATTTAAACCAAGCTAAGGTATTGTAATCTTCTACATTTGTTTTCTCTAAATCATGTTTTGGTTGATATGATACACCCCCCCCCCAAAAAAAATTCTGGCACTAATTTTGGAGGTTCTGGAAACTTGAGATGTAGGCCTCACGGAAGGAAGTAGGTCACTGCAAACATGCCTTTGTGAGCTACACTTAGCTGCGTGCACATGCTCGCATACACATGCACACCCTGCTCCCTTTCTTATATAAGGTAAGTGACCTCTGCCACACACTCCTACCAATACATTGTTTCACCACAAGCCAGAATCAGCAGAATTGGCTACTATGGACTGCAACCTCTAGAGCCATGAACCAAAGTAAAGTACTCCTGCCTTAGGTTGTTTATGTCAGGTAGAGGTCACAACAGTGTAAAATTAACAGGGTATATGGTTTTGCCTCTTTTGAAAGGTGTTTAAATCTCTGCTTATTTTTATTTCATGTATATTAGTGTTTTGTCTGCATGTATGTCTGTACAACACACGCATGTAGTACCTGTGGAGGCCAGGAGAGAGGATCCATGCCCAAGTGGATTTGGGCATGGATCTGGGAAGAGCCTAGCAACCACTGTGCTTAGCCACTGAACCACCTCTCCAGCTCCATATGACTTCTTATCTTCAGTGTAATTGTTAATTTACTGTATCGTGTTTATTAAGATGGCTTTTGCAATCTGAGGAACACAGAAATTTCTTCTCCTCAAGCATTCTTCTACTACTAAAGTACACACAAACAGATGGCCCTATTCACCTGGTGCAGTGTTCCAGAGGTGGACATCTTACATAAGAAATCTCATTGTTGCTTATGTCTGGATAACCCACATTACCCTAAGCAAGGTCTCATCGGTTGTGTTCATTAGAGGAAAGGAAATAATGATGTGGAAATAACTTGTTGTTGGCATAGCTAGTTGTTGTTCCAATTGTTTTTCACTCATCTTCAAATCCAAGTATTGATAGCAGTGACCCATTTGATATGACAGAAAGAAGGCAGCTTCCCATATGACCAAAGGATGTGGATGACTAACATCCAGGAGGCAGCTACAGCAGAGGTATTTCTTTCACATTTGTTAACGGTACTCTGGTGATTCCTTAACTTCCTATTACCCAAACCCTGAGCTACAACACACAGTCCTTTATAGAAAATACCAGTCATTCTAAAGGACCTCACCCAGGCCAATTGACCTACTCTTTGGTGCTTTTCTTAAGGCAAAGATTCACTCTACCCAGGGCAATGATTGTTAATGAAGCAAGAGCCACAGAAAGACAGTATAAGTAGGGGGGTGAAAAGATAATTTAATCAAAGCTCTTCTAACAAAATAAAATGCATGTTCAAATAAAATAAAAGAGCTAAGCCTCTCTGAGAAAAAAAATGAATAGCAAAATCCAAAGAAGAGTCAAAGTCTCTTTAAAATGCTAGGAGAGTTAATATGGGAGCTTGTTGCATTTTACTTTCCCTCTTCATAGCAGCCATCTCATCTTGCTTCAATTTAGATGTCATTTGAGCCTCTTCCAACCCCACAGTGAAGTGTAATCACCAGACATTATGTGCTCTTACTGGATTCTATTCCATGTTTATATGGGAACATTAAGATTTATATCTGCATGTTACAGGATATTGGTCTCTCTTAACTTCAAAGGATTAAAAAGAATGTATTCCAAGACTTGGGTACTAGAAATGTAGACAATGCAAATAAACATCCTATAGACTTCAGTTTAAAGAAAAAAGAATAACATTATTTTAAAGGCTTTGGCTCTTTGAGATGAAAACAAGAATAATCTCTTACAAATCACATTGCTCTTAGCATGGGATAGGCCCTGGGAGAGCCGGAAATAGCCCTAGATTCTAAGGGACTTAAAAACTGATCATCTCTATTCTTAACATTTTGTGTCCAAAGTTGTAAGACTCTTATTATACTTACCATAGTGTTTCTGACTTTTATTTCTTAACAAAAATAAATAAATGTTGTTCCCTCACCTAGTGATTTGGGCAGGTGTTGCTATTTAGTTCCATTGCACAATTAATAACATCAGGTTCAATTAGACCCACATACTGCAAACAACGCTTCAACCTCCATTGTTTTCTCCATCTCAGCACCTTAAGCCCCATATTTATGAAAGGACATTGATTTACATTGAAAAGTTAGAGGTTTTGACTTGTATTAATTGACTCTTTGATAATATATACATTTAGTATACATGTATTTAGTAAAATACATTCATGTGACCTGCTACTTTAATGACCGGAAACTTTCTTTTCAGTGTTGGTATTCATTTGCTGTAATTTTGCAGTTGATTGGGATTGAGTACTTCTTGGAAACAATCAGAAATCCAGTGAAGGTACTGGAAAGTATCTGTGTTGGTAGAACATGGAAGTCCCAAGTACCACATAAGCCAGGAGTGGTAGTAAATGCCTGTAATTTGTGAGGAAGAGACAGAAAGATCAAAAGTTTAAGGTTGTTGTTGGCTACATAGGATGAGGCCAGCCCTAGATAGATACAGGAGACTCTCAAAAACAATGAAGATCATAAAAATCTGATCTTAAATAGAACTTGGACAGAATCCTGGACATTCTTAGTTGTTCTACAGCCCTCAGTGGGTTTTTTTGTTTTTTTGTTTGTTTGTTCATTTTCTTGTAAAGGATATTTGTCAAGAGGATTTACAAATAAAATCATACAGGTCACTGACAATAGAATATGAAGACCCATAAAAACAAACCAAGCATATTAAAAAAGCACTTAGGAGGCCATCAGCCCCTTTTCTGACACATATACACTTGAAGACACCTCTAATCCACACCAAAGGCTCATATCCTGACAGGAAAGAGCGCTGCCTATCACTTAATGTCAAGGTCAGAAAAGAGGTTTGGTTTACTGTTTTCCACAGGTGTGTCTTGCAGGAAATTTACCAGAAGCAGTTGTATCAACACAGAGGATTAAGACCAGTTTCTAATTTCATTTCTTGACTTGATCATCCTGTGGAAAGTCAAGAAGTTTTCCTGGCTAGACTTACTGAGAAAATACTTGTTGTTTCCAAAGAAATGGGTTCTGTGAAAACTGATATGAGATAGACCCCAGGTTTGTCTGAAGTTGTGCATGCACCAATAACCATAAGAACATCAATGGTGGCTGACTCCTTTCTCTGTTACATCCTGCTAATGACAACTTTATTACCATGAGGCCTGCGGCCTTCTCAAGTGGGCTGCTTTCTTCCCACACATTCTGAACCACCAAAGCCTGGAAGAGGAGGATAACAGCTCAACAGCATCTCCACACATTAAAGCTCCCTGGGAAAAGCCCTTGATGGTTCTAATATCAGACTGGGCCACCAGCTTCAGTTATCCCCCACTCCCTTTCATAGTCATGTGCTGTAGAGACTTGCAAAGCCACGCACTTTCATTCAGGCCTTAACATTTTCATTTTCAAAGTTCGTTGTCACCCTCCAGTGACATCATTTTTAGTGATTTTAACACCAGTGTGAATAATAAGCTTCCTTCTCATCTCACCCTCTTTGCTTCTATGACAACCCTAACTTTCTGCTCTGCACATTTTGCCATTCCAGAGCTCACCCCTCTCCATGATTTCATTTTGAAACATTTTATTCTCTGATCATTTCATTCTGATACCATCACTCAAAAACAAATAATCAATCAATTAATCAAACAAACAGTGAATGATCAAAGTATAGCCAACTCTGCATCTTTATTTAACTTTAACAACATTCTCTCTGTTACAATTTCTAGGCATCACTCTAAGTCAAATCCGTTTTACTTGTTAGGTGACTCTATTGAGTAAACAACCAACCATTATGCTCAATCTCATCTTAAATACATAAACTCCATATGCACGGGTCCTCTCAGCTTTCTGCTTCATTCAAAGTTATTTCTTATTCCAGGTTTTCCCCAAATAATGTGCCAAGGAGAACCAGGCTGCTATATGCTAGAGTCCTCCTCAGTTACGGTATGCACATAGAAAGGACCTCTGTCAGTCCCACTCCTGTGCCGGTTGCCAGTACAATAGCAACATCCCCAACACACAAACACACTTTTTTTTCCGTTAAAAGCTTTTTTCTATATGGAGAAACAAAAAACCCAGAATTTCCAAAATGATCCTGTACAACAACAGATCATCTGGAGGTATCTCCACCCTGGATCTCAAGCTGTACTACAGAGCAATAGTTATAAAAACTGCATGGTATTGGCATAGAAACAGAATAGTGGATCAATGGAACCGAATAGAAGACCCAGAAATAAACCCACACACCTATGGAAATTTGATTTTTGATAAAGAAGCCAAATCCATCCAATGGAAAAAAGACAGCATCTTCAACAAATGGTGCTTGACCAACTGGATGTCTATATGCAGAAAAATGAAAATAGATCCATATTTATCACCCTGCATAAAACTAAAGTCCTAGTGGATCAAAGACCTCAACATAACACCAGACACATTATATCAGTTAGAAGAAAAAGTGGGAAAGACCCTAGATCTCATTGGCACAGGAGACTACTTCCTGAACAGAACACCAACAGCACAGGCTCTAAGATCAACAATAAATAAATGGGATCTCATGAAACTGAAAAGCTTCTGTAAAGCAAAAGAGTCTGTTATCCGAACGAAAAGACACCCTACAGACTGGGAAAGGATCATCATCAACCCTATATCTGACAGAGGGCTAATATCCAGTATATATAAAGAACTCAAGAAGTTAAAAAGCAACAAATCAAGTAATCCAATTTAAAAATGGGGTATGGAGCTAAACAGAGAACTTTCTGTAGAGAACTGTAGAATCGCAGAAAAACACTTAAAGAAAAGCTTTTTTCTTTTTTCACAATTTATTCACTATATATCCCACCTGAAGACCCCTCCCTCAACTCCTCCAAGTCACACCCTCTCTCCCTCTTCTCCCCTTCCCCTAGTCCACTGAAAGGGGGAGTTCTCCTCCTCTGTCATCTGCCTGTAAGCTTATCAAGTCTCACCACGACCACATGGATTCTCCCTCTGTGGCCTGGTAAGGCCGCATCACCAGGGGCAAGTGATCAAGGAGCAGGCAACTGAGTTTATGACACAGGCAACCCCTTCTCCCCTTACTTGGGAACCCACATGGAGATTAAGAAAAAGTATAAGCCACAAAATTTGAAAATCTAAATTAAATGGACAATTTTCTTGATCAATCCCACTCACAAACACACACACACACACACACACATATATATACATATACATATTCTCCCTTTGTAGCTTGGTTGTCCCAACCTGTACCTGAATTATTCACAGAGGTCTGCCAGCCTCTACCCCTGAGTGCTGGTATTAAAGGCATGCACCACTAAACCCCAGCTGCAAGTTCCTTTTTAACTGCCAATCAGATGGTCTTATTTTGTGTTTTGTCAGGGCTCTAAAAGGTTGGAAGAAGCTGTCATAGATAACATACCTTATTTTCTCCTTCTTAACTTCTGTATTTTCCTCCCATTCTCATTCTCAGCTGATGACTTTTCCTTATCTCACTAATAAAAATAAATTCTGTTCAAAATAAAGGAACTTTTCTAAACCAAGAAATCCTCATACCCTACCAATTTACATAGTTGTACCCAGCCTACCTTCTGTCCAGCTTCCTCACTAAAATTGATAGGCCCTGTGACCTGTATCCCTTCTAACCTATTACAGTTATTATGAACAGTTCTTGATTCTCTTCCAACTCCATCAACTCCCTTTTCCTGTAAATGACTGTTCTCAAGTCCACTAAAAAACTAAGATGTTTTTTGTTTATTTTGTTTGGTGTTTTGAGACAGGGTTTTCCTGTTGTCCCTGACTTGTCCTGGACTTTGTAGACCAGGCTGACCTCAAACTCAGAGATTCACCTGCCTCCACTTCCTCAAGTGCTGACATTACAGGCAGGCACCACTATGCTCGGCTCAATTATGATGTTACTTATCCCACCTTAAAGCAAGTAAGTCACACTGGACATTTGTCTATCCACTTCCACACATTTCTCTTTCTTTCAGACAAAATTTATGCACACCTATGTTCTCAGTCTTTAGAACCCCCCCCCTCACACACACCCCACATATAGTGAATCCTATTAAAATGTTCTTACAGAAAAATAAGGGATGGCTCTCACATTGCTAAATCCAGTCAACGGTTCTCAGTTTATTTAATTGACCTACAACATTAAAAATTGATCACTACCTCTCTTTGAAACACATTCTTAAACTGGATTTGAGCACCTTTTTTTAAAATAATTTTTTAAAATTATTATTTTTTTAATGTATGAGGGCTCTATCTACATGCTAGAAGAGGGCATCAGATTCCAGTATAGATCGTTATGAGCCACCATGTGGCTGCTGGGAATTGAACTCAGAATCTCTGGAGGAGCAGACAGTGCTGTTATCTACTGAGCCATCTCTCCAGCTCCTCCACCTCCCTCCCAAAAGAATACACAGCCCAGGCTGGCCTCAAACTCCTAGACCTCCTGCCTCTGCCTCCCTCACAAAATCCTACCCACACGCACCACCACAAACAGTTTGAATACCTTCTGAGTTCTCCCTTCCAATTCACCCCAGCTTCCATCTCCTTCCAAGCTGCACTGTTTCATACCTTCTCTACCATATTTATGCAAAACCTCAGTTATCCAATCTAGCTGGGCTTTCTAGGAATATAAAGTGCCTAAAGACCTGCAGAGGGTTGGGACTATAGTTCAGTGGAGGATCACTTCCTTAGGATGCATGAGGCCCCTGGGATCAATCCTTAGCACCACATCTGTGTGTATCCATGCACCCATAACTCATTTCGCAGGTCAGCCTAAACATCACAGCAAGCTATCTCAAAAACGAACAAACAAAACTGCCAATGTTGAGTCAACATTCTTCAGCAAGCACCTGAGACTCTACAGTTCTCATTAGTGCCCAGATGCTGCTAATGATAAAAAGTAACAAGAACCTGGTTCATGCCTCCTGTGTTAAGCACAATCTATAGATCTGTGTTTTGGCGATTTGTATTTGATGTATTTGTATTTCTGGATTTCTCTCAACTTCAGGTTCATATATTCAACTGACTGTTTGCCATTCTACTGTGATTTCTCAAACTTGGCATGTTTAAAACATCCCAGAACCCAAAAACTCAGCCCTATTTTCTCCTCTATTCTTCAGCCTTAACAAAACCTTCCATTCTTATAACTTCATAGACCAAAACCTTTAGCGTCATCCTTATGTCATTTTCTTCCTAGTCTACAATCCACTGGCAGATTGTGTTGTTTTAGCCTGAGTATTGCTACTGGTTGGTGCTAGCGGCTGTGTTCCTCCTCTCCGAGGGCCACAGCCTGGCCCTGTTTAGCTTCAAGAGAAGCTGAGATAGGGTTAATTCAGTGTGTTGGCTGTAGACTGCTTGTCTTTGTACAACTCTTGGAGTAGATTCCTAACCTGCCTCCCTAGTTTCATCCTCCACTGGTGTCAGCCTGGTCAGAATGGGGCTGCTACATGCATCTCACTCTCTTCATTCAAAATACTTTATCACAGGGGTCCTCAAACTTTTTAAAGTGGGGCCCGGATCACAGTCCCTCAGAGAGCTGGAGGGCCAGACTATATGAACTACTAATTCCTACCCACACTGCACATATCTTTTATAAATAAAATGAAGAACATTTATAAATAAACAGATCACGTACCAGTATTTCAATGGGAACTGTGGGCCTGCTTTTGGCTATATATATTATATATACACACACAGTATATAAACCCCCATTAGTCCCTGATGTGAACAGTTACCCCTTGCAGGCTTTTCTAAGCAGACCAGCTCAGTCCCTGATAGTTCAGTTATATCTCCCTATATAACGCCCAAATTGAGTTGTTCAGAATCAGCATGTGAACACTGAAAAGGAAATGCAAAATGCATATAAAATTTTCAATGTAATCCCCTTTAAAATGCTTCAGCACCGAACCCCTAATCTCCCAACCACCGCCCACCCCCAACTTTGATTTCAGCACTGAACGCCCCACCACCCCCAAAGGGGAATTTTCATATGAGTCACCCACCCCCCAATGGGGCAGAACCCTCCCCATCTGGCAAAAATTTATTTCTATGGCACTTTTGACTGACCTTT
>CM053763.1:30608039-30640162 GCA_028658305.1 Pachyuromys duprasi
TTCATATGAGTCACCCACCCCCCAATGGGGCAGAACCCTCCCCATCTGGCAAAAATTTATTTCTATGGCACTTTTGACTGACCTTTGGCAGTGGAGG
Organism: Pachyuromys duprasi; assembly: GCA_028658305.1. Lineage (NCBI taxonomy): Eukaryota > Metazoa > Chordata > Mammalia > Rodentia > Muridae > Pachyuromys > Pachyuromys duprasi. Next base: position 30,608,137 of record CM053763.1, read on the forward strand.
GAGTGGAGGAAAACCTCACTGACAGGCAGGCACAGCACATAGACACCATGCTGCCTGGGGGTGGAGTGGGCACCTTTTTACATCATTATATAGTCACCCACATGTGGTACTCCTCGTCACGTGGCATCCAGCGCCCTCCAGTGACATCATCAGCGGCGCGGGAGCCAAGCACCAGGCGCAAGGGCGCATCAGTATCCCTCCCAACACCGCCCTCACTCCCACCCTCCCAGCACACAGCGTGCTGTGGGTGGAGGCGGTTGACGTCATCCCTGAGAAGTTGTGACACTGAGTGTATATGCTGGCAGGTATCTTGGCGGCCAAACTGCGCTCATTGCTGACGGGCCGGATCAGACTCCTCTGCGGGCTGCATGTGGCCCGCGGGCCATAGTTTGAAGACCCCTGCTTTATCACATGCACTACCGATAGTGCTCTTATGGAGGGCAGTATCCTCCGTCGCTGCTTTACTGGTATAATTCTGCTTTACTCTCTGTTCTAGATATAGCACCTCATTGCTGGTCCTTCACCATATGCAGAATTTGCATGGGGCACTCTTCATAACAACCCTCCCTCTTCTTTTCTACCCAGTATACAAGTCCTTAGAAAATATTGACTGACTTCAATCAATAAGTATAATTTGTTATGTCAATTCCCTCACTTTTTTTTCCCCTCTGATGTGCTTCAGAACATGCCTTAACCTTCTTTTCTTTCATTTTCCCCCACCCACATAAAGTGAGCTCCCTGAGCTCAAAGACTCAGCTGCTGTATTCTAATACGTAGAACACAGACTTGGCATTCAGTTATTCAGAGTGTTCAGTTCACAATTTTTGCTTACAGTTGCCATCACCCTTTAAAGGAACATCTTCGAAGTGCCCATCAGTACAAACAAGGCCTACCTTCTTTGTCAGCTTCTGACCAGCTCCAGACACCCCAGTAAAACTATGGCATTATTTTCCAGTTGGGGAACATCAATGGCTCGCTAAGCCCATCTCCAGCAAGTCCTGGCTTCTCACATGCCTCACAGGAGAATCTCAAGATTTTTCTGCTTGTCAGTAGCTCAGCCTCATCACCTCCATTCCCCCAGAGAATTCTCTAACTAATTTGGAGTGGGGCCTTACATCAGCAGTTGCTCAACACCTCCAGGTTTTTCTAAAGTCTTCCAGGCTTTAGAGACACTCCTGTGGTGATTACCTCCTTGATATCAGAACGATAGTTTTAAATTTAAAACACATTGGAAATGAACTGGAGGCTTGAAGACCTCTAGCAGAGGTCTTTCCTAGTTTCCAGTAGGCCCTGGACTTTATCCTTAGCTCCTGAAAAAACAGCAACAAACAAAAAAACAATAACAGAAAACAAACAAAGAAAATGCCTGGAGATATATTTTTTTCCAGAAACAGATTTCTGGCCATAATCACAGAGATTCCTAACAAGGTCACAGGATGTCAAGGACTTAAAGGCTTCTCTCAGAACCACCTCTAGATTCTTTCCAGTTGGCAGTGTCTCTTTGGAGGTTTTTCCTGTCTCAGGATTGGTATTGGTGTGCCGAGTTAGATATCACTTTCTGTACTTACTGCTGTCCCCATCCCCTTATATTTAGCCTTTGCTGTCTCTTTTCTTCATGTTATACTGTATCCACATGTGCAATTGTTTACATTACAGATTGTATAAATATGTACATTACTGAGTAAATACCACATACAAGAGAGAACATGCAGGTTTTTCTCTTCTTGGATCATGTAAACTCATTTAATGTACATTCCAAATCATCCATTTTCTTACACACTTTATTTAATTGTTCTTTAGAGCTGAGTAATATCCCATTATATATATAGGTATATGTATGTGTATATACACACCAAACTATTATTATCTAGTCATGTTTTGATGTACAACTAAGTTGATTCCTTTGCTATAGAAAATAAAGTAGCAATGTCAAGCAAATGCTTAACAGTTTCAAATGTCAAGGAACAACAATAAATTTTCTCATCAATTATTTTTGCACAATCCCTTTTATAAAAGTCCTATGAAAAGTGAAGGTTACCTATACCCTGACTTTTATACAGTGTGTAAATATTTAAGTACATTAAAGACTTTTTAATTTTTTTGCTGTGGTTTTAGAAACTTGGAAAGAATGCTTTGAGACACATTCAGCAGGTCAAATAATTTGCCCCCAAAATAAAATAGAGATGTGAGGAAATAATATTGCCTGTGAGTTGATAACTCTGAAGCTCTGCAGAGAGAACTTGAATCTCTCTGTCTGCTCCTACATATACTAAAATGTTCAAGAAATCAAAGCTTTAATTGACAATACGATGTAAAACAACGAAAGGCGCATCTTGGGCTTGTTTTAAAGGGTTTCACTATGGTGGCTAGACCCTCTAATTTCACAGAGAAAGAAAATAGAGTGCTTTTTTTTTCTATATGAGGATTGAATATGACTACAAATTTTCTTATGTAAATTGCTTTTCAGTATATTCAGTATATTCAGTTCTTGATACCTGCTCCTCTGATGACACAAAGGGAAAGAGAGGTGGATGGTAAACCAGTCTTGCTTTTGGGTTCTTTTCAAAATTTAGACTAAAAGATGATGGTCAAATGAGTTGTGGCCCTCAGCATTGGTTCTTTGTTTTAATAAAACAAGATATATTTCTTTATATTACAGAATGTGAGGAGAGGTAGGTGGAAGTGAGGGGCATTTGATAGATTATATGGCAAAAAGTATTAGTTCTTTATTTTCATGAAACAAGTGTATATCTTTACATTATAATAAAATGTCTTTAATTTCACAGATCAGTTCCAAGATGCATTTTTTTGTGTCTCATCTTAAAAGCATTTTTGCCAATATTGGTCAATCAAAATACAATTCAGTTTTGGTTCCATTTATCAACCTACCTAGCATGTGATAATCAAAAATCGGTCTTCCTAGTCCTATGTCAATGACACAGAACATAAAGAATAATTTATTACTCTCATAGTTATTCAGGCTTCATTCCCAATGCACAAGATGGCTCAATGACAAGAGATCTTTCAGCTTCATTGTAGTACACTGTGAGTCTATATCCAGTTCTCCAGCTGGCATTACTCCTCTTCATAATTTCCATCCTTAACAATTGAACCAATCCTCCACTAGGGAGCACTTCTTTAAGGTAGAGCTGTACATGTTCTATACATTTTGTAGCTTGATCAACACAACATGTATTTGGCTTGGATGGAAACTTTTCACTCAGAAAAACATTTAAAATTATCACTGCAATCCTTTATTCCTTGTCGTGTATAAAAAGATTAAAATTAGCAAAAACACAAAAACAAACAAACCTCATTTCACAGTGCACGTTTCACAATACAGGCCACCGCTTAACAAATAGAGAAAAGTAGTTAAAAGCAAATGAAGATTCCCTGTAATGAGTGAAGGATAAACTTGAAGCTTTGCCAAGAAATACTAGCTCTATTCCCCAGATTTCAACTCCATGCTCAGTCCAGAGACAATGACCCTGGTTTCTCAGGCTGAAATCAGCTTATCATGCCCAGCCTGTGGCTTCAGAGTTCTCATGCCCAAATCTCTCTTAAAGTTTTTTTTTTTTTTTTCCTTTGTAGCTTTTTGTAAGGGGTTAATTTTCCACACCTCCCTAACAGGTCAAACAGGTTTTCACACTGAGCCCTTTAGAAACCTCTCTTTAAGTTGTCTTCCACATATTATTTGAGATTCTTTTTCTAGCCAACTACTAAAATATTTACTTTGGGGGTTTTATTGGTCTTTCACTCTAAGAGGTAGCAATTTCCCAACCCTGGAATGCCCCTGGTTACTGAAAGAAATGTCTTAGTTTCAAGTTATTTTCCTCCCCCCCCCCCCCACAATGGGGATGAAGTAAATGCACTGAAAAGTAAATTAAGAAAATGTGCATAAGATGCAAGTTAGCAAGTCAGCGCAATACTTAGAGAGAGAGAGTAAATGGATAAAAAAGCAAGTATACAATTGAAGTTTTATTTAAAGTGAAAGAAAGAAAAAAGGAAAAAACCTGGTTTTGGAACAGAGTTGGCAGAAAATGAGATCTTCTAAAGAGACACTTGTATCTTTTAATCACTCAAACTGTTGAAACAATAGATGCCAAAGAAATTGGTATTTTCCCAAGAATCTCTTGAAGGGAGCCAGCAAAAGGGGGAATTTGTCTCTCACCAAGAGATTTCATACAATTCTAAGGACTCTGATCATTGTATAGGATGAGACTGAAAAGGAGACAAAGATGGGTTGGTGGTGGGTGGGACCACACCTTGACAGGGATTGTGTAGATGTGCACACCTTGGACTCTATCTAACCTTTGATTTCACTTCAGAATCTCAAAGATGGACTTGGGGGTTTGCTTGATCTCTTTGTCCTTCTTCACAGTGTGGCCACATCAAATAAGTCTCCCTTTTCTGCTTTTATTTTGGCTTTTTAATTTTTTTGTGGACAATGAGTGGCTAGACCTGACTTGGAACACAGACTGTGACCTCCAAATTCAATATTAATGTGAAGGGTGTCATTCCTATTTGACCTTACCAGCTTAGCAAAACTCTCACCTAGAGAAGCAGACAGCTTAAAAGAGCTTCCAATGCTAGCCTAGCACATTCTGAGCCTCTAAGTCAAGTCTGCATCCTAATAACCCAACAAACCGAAACATTTACAACTAAGATGCATCTGTAAAGAGAGGTCATGGGGTCAAACTACCATCATCCAAACTGGAAAGGCCTGTGGTGACAGAAAGATTTTCAATTCACCTCAAAAAGCACTTAAACCAAAGGCCTGTCACAGTTGGAAGACCTGGATCATCACTGATGAATTTCAGGAGTCTCTGGGTGGACAAGATGAAGAGTTATGAGTTCTAGGGAGAGAGGTCAGAGGTTAAGGGAACCTGTGCTCCCTTGGGGCTACTAGAGAAATTCTGTCAAGAAGTAGAAAATAGTAGAGGAAAGGTCCCTCTTTTGTGTGCAATGGGAGAGAAATTAAAATTTGAAATGTCCCCCACAACTCAATACTTACAAAAGGCTTTTCCTCAGAAGAAACCACTGTACCAGAACCAAACCTGCTGGGGTCTTGTCATAGCTCATGTAAGTGTAGCGAAATAAACAATGCAAGCCCCATCTGGCCTTTCCCTTGGAAAGAAGGAAAACAAACTGTCTTGGAAGTCCAGGTGCAGTACACAGTCTAGGGGCTGAGACTTACAAAAGACTAACGCCTAGTCACAAATCATTGCATTACTGAAGGTCTGCTCCCCCACATTTCCTTTTCCTGGTAAACCATGCCATTCTTTCGGCAAAAACTTGGAAGCCACACTAAGAAAAGAAAGGCATAGTTAGAACAAGACTCAGACATTGAGAGAGCCTGGCTAAATAAGCCTGATCAACTCCATGACAGGCTTTATTTTTTGCTAGTCAGAATAGGCCTAAGAGTTACAGGGGGGAAAAAAAAAAACAAACCAAAAACCAAAAACAAACAAACAAACAAAACAAAACAAAAAACACACACAGAGAAAAAGGCAACCAATCAGAAACAATCAAGACATCTCACCATGGGAAGATAAGGTTGCTTAACTACCGGCTAGAAAAGCACCAAAGGCGCAGTCAGGGTCTTGTAGCCTCCATGGGCACCAGCCAATCCTAACAAAGGCCACATAGCCACTGTAGGATTCATCCTTCTGGCTATAAAAGGAGACTTCAAGCTCCTCTCAGGGCTGCCGCCATATTGTAAAGGTGGTGACCCCAGCATGTTGGTCTTCTACAGAATAAACGTCCTTTGTTGCTTGCATGCTACATGCTACTCAAGTCTGGGGTCATTCTTTCAGCAAATTCCGGACCCTAACGACATCAGAACTATGGTTAAATGTGGCAAGAATGCCGTAATTATCAAAGCAGGAATGTAAAGACAACTCCCATTAATATGCTGTGGCTGCCACGAAAAGAATATGCGCATGCAGATAGGCGCCTGCTGTATGCTAAGAGATGGGAAAATAAAAACACAAAGCTAAAACCAAAACAAAAACTTGAACTAACCCACTAATGAAAATGAAGAATTGGGGGTGGGAATGAGACCCAGTTGATGGTGGCTGCTCGGCATGTAAAAAGTCCTAGGTTTGATGGCCTTCACCGCAGAGTCAATTCTAGTGGCACATGCCTGTAATTGCAGCATTCAGAGGTGAAGGGAAAGTGTGTGTGTATGGTATGCATGGATGAGGAGAGAATCTCTAAGCTTGAGGATTTGACAATAGAAATCTCAAAACTGAAAAATATAAATAAAAAAGAATGAGAGGAATAGCCATATAGGCAACCAGAGGTGAATAGCTAAAAATTTCAGGACAGAGTATTTAAAAGCATAATTTATGTATGGTTAAGAGTATCAAAAGAAGAGAAAGAGGATGCTTTGAAGTTTAATAATGATTAAGTTTCCTCAAATTCATGTTAGACAGCAAACCACATATCCAAGAGGCTCAGATAACATGAAGAAGGATTAACTGTTTAAAAAATATTCCTCCAACTATATACAAGCAGATCATAGTGAAACCACTGAAAGTCAATAGTAAAAAGAATAAGAAAAAAAAAAGTGAAAGAAAGAAAAAAAAATGCTTGAAAGAATCCAAAGGGGGTGGGGAGGGGGGAAGCAAGCAAGAAAGCAAATCTCATCTATGGAGAAGCAAAGAAAGGCCTGCACCTGGCCTTTCTCAGAAATCATTCCAGAAACAGAGAGCAAGGTGACATTTTAACATGTTTAAAGAGGGGAGGGGAGAAACTCCATCCAGTTTTCTGTACCCTGTGAAATAATTCACTCTTGAAGGAGAACTGAAACTTGTCAGAGGAACAACTTGAGAGGACATGTTGTCAATTACCTGCCTGGCAAAAAGTGTTAAATAAAAGACATTCTTCAGAGGGAAGTTAAAGGATAAAGGTCAGAACCTCATTTACATTATAAAGGAGCAAATCCTTCAGAGGATGAATGTTGAAAACAAAATACACACTTTTACTTTTCTCCTTAATCTAAAGGTTTATTTTAAAGCATAGTGTATTCACATATACAAGTACATATGTAAATATGCTTGCATATTAATAAAATGAGTAACCACAATGGTAATAGCGACAGAATGGAGGAATTGGACATATTTGGTGGGAGAGGAGGGGCAGGGAGGGGTGTTGTGTGTTCACATTTGTGTGTGAATGTGTGTAGGTGTGCATGCATGTATGTACACAGTGCAGCCAGAAGTCAACATCCTGTGCCTTCCTCAATCACTTTCCACTTTATTTTTGACACAGTGTCTTTCATTGACCCCAAAGCTCATGGATTTGGCTAGACTTGTTGACCAGCAAAGTCCAGACACCCTCCTGTCTCTTCCCTCTCAGCTTTTTGTGTGGGTGTTAGGGATCCAAACTCAGTATTTTATGCTTTCAGGACAACCATTTCTAACTAGCCATCTCCTCAGCTACAGTGCTTTGCTAGTTTGAGACACTCACTCTATGGGAACAGTGTTGTTTCAGCTGACATGGATTACTTGAACACACTTGTAGTCTACAGCAATTTTAATCAACCAGTCAGAAATAATGTCTTATGCAGGTTTACACTGTTGTGTCCTAATCAGAAGACCCCAAACGACCACCACCAGGAGTTGAGTCCGTTGTGAAACACATGAGGATCTTTTCAGTACAAGCTGCAGCTTGGGCTACACACCCTCACCACCAAAGCCTTGAGAGCTGAGAGTCTCATGCTCAGGTTAGTTGGGTGGTTTAAAGAGTCTGGTCCCTCCCAGCATGCCCTAAGCAGGGGGATTCCTGCCTGGCAAGCATCTATTTGTGGAAACACAAAAGGGATGTTGCATTTTGAATTGATTGGCTATAGGAAGACATCCAAACCATTAATGGTCTGGCTTCCCTTGCTGGGGGGGGATGGGCCGGTTTCCTAGCAACTGCATCTCTAGTGGGCAGGAAAGAATGCAGTAAGGCTAGTTCTTCCCCTCAGGGCATTCAGACTAGTTCTTCCCAGAAGGACATATCTCCACTTCGCTGGCCTTAGTTCAGACTTGGGCTTAAAACTTTAAAATAATAGCCACTGATTTTTTAAATCTTTGGTCTCTCAACACAACAAGGATAGGGCAGTAATCAGATATTGAGGGCCAGTAATAGGTATCAAAATAAAAGCTTCAGACCAAACTCCAACAGAGTTGCAAAGAATGGGGGAGGAAGAATGAGGACACAAGAGGACTCTCAGGGCAGAGAAAGTAGGCTGTGTTAGGCTACACAACTCATTACATATTGGTCAAAACTCATGGACAGTATCCCATCAAGAATGAGCTCCAAGCTGGTTGCCACGGTGCTTGCCTTTAATCCCAGCACTCAGGGAGGCAGAGGCAGGCAGATTTCTGTGAGTTTGAGGCCAGCTTGGTTTACAGATCAAGTCTAGGACAGCCAAGCTTACACAGAGAAACCCTGTCTCAAAAATTAAAAAAAGAAAGAGAAAAAGAGAAAGAAAGAAAGAAAGAATTAAAGAAAGAAAGAAAGTAGGAGCTATGTTGCACATTGTCCTGCAAAGATTATAGTGATAAAACACTGACTAAAAGCAACTTGGGAAGTAAAGGGTTTATTTCAGCTTAGTTTATAGTCCATCATTGAGGGAATTCAAGGCAGGAAATGAGGCAGAGGCCACGGAAGGGCTGCTTATTGGTTTGTTCCCCATGGCTTGCTGAGCCTGATTTTTCTCTTTTTAAACTATTATTCACTTCACATCCCAATCACAGGCACCTCTCTCCTCTGCTCCTGGTCCCACCCTCTCTCCTCTTTTCTCCTCCCACTCCCCTATTCCTCAGAAAAAGAGGACCCCCGCCAACCCACCCCAGCTCATCAAGTTGCATCAGAACTGAGTGTCAGCCCGATTTCCTATACCATTCAGGACTATCAGTTTAGGGGCAGCACCATTCACAGGGAGCTATACCATCCCATATCAATCCTCAAACGAGAAAATGAGCTACAGGCTTGCCTATAGGCAATCTAATGGAGGCATTTTCTCAACTGAGGTTCCCCTCCCTAGATAATTCTATCTTGTATCAAGCTGACAAAAAACAATAAAAACAATAACAACAACAAAAACTAGCCATCTAAGTGGTTGTCAACCTTCTTAATGCTGCAATTTTTTAATATAGTTCCTCATGTTGTAGTGACCCTCAACCATAAAATTATTTTCATTGCTACTTCATAACTATTGCTACTGTTATGAATTGTGATTAATAAGGTATGGAGGATATCTGATATGTGACCCCTGTGAAGAATCATTCAAACACCAAAGGGGTCATGACCCACAGATTGAGAACCAATGACACAAAGCATTATTTTTGGCAATAATACAACTCATTTGTTGTAAAAAAATCATAATGCATTATTTATTTATTTATAAGTCTCTTGTGTTCTCTATGCTGCTATTAACATAAAATTCATTAGTTATACAGATTTGCTTGTACATTCATGTTCACATATGTATTTACGTATTACGCATCAAAAACGTAGAGTTTACCTGAGCTTATTTGTAGATGAATAGCAATTTATCTATGCAAAATATCATATATATATATATATATATATATATATATATATATATATATATATAGGCTATTTCTTAGCCTTGAGTAGGAAGAGAAAATTTTGATTCAATATAATGTGGCTGAGTCTTCCAAACATTAAACTAAGAAAAAGATGTAAGCATAAAGGGAGTAATATTAAGATTGCAATCTTATTAGGTACACTCAAAATCACAGACAAAAGTAGAATTCGTGGATTCAGGACGGGAGGGAAAGAGTTATTGGCTAACAGATAAAGACAGTTTTTCAGGATGAAAAAATCTCCAATTAGAAGTGAATAGTTAATACTATTGGTAATTACGCAGCTATGTAGATTTTCAAAATGCTATTGAATTATTCTTTTAAATGATGAAAACTGTAAACATATTATAAACATTTGACTGAAATGTAAAGACACAACTTGGTGATTTGTGTTCTAACTCAACTGGGATTCTCAAAGACATTTATAAGAAAGATTTGTGTTCCAAGAAGCTTAGTGGCTAGAGCTAGGGATTCCAGAGCACACCAAATGAACACATCTTAAACGTGAATGTCACACAAATAAAAGAATTTTATTGACACATGATATTCTATTACAGTAATAAATACAATACATTCTTCTAAGGCTTAGTTTGCAGTTCAGAAGCTGATGTGCCCTCGACTGGACCATCTTAACTTTTGGTACCGTCCTCGTCAAAGCTGCATTAAAAGGGGACTTTTGTTGTCTGAGAACCACGCAGATAAGTACGAGATTAATATCAGTCCCAATGTTTCACACCATGAAGGTGACTGGTCCTTATCATTCTTGTCCTCTTCACTCCCCCATTTAAAAATAACTAGTACTACAAAAATTCAACATTTCAAATACAAAAATTATTTTATACAAATATAAGTCATTATTTAATCACTCTTTAAATACAGCATTGTTATATAGGAGTCTGAAACATTATTACTAAAATATTTCCCAGAGAAAATTTCATTTGCATCACAAATTATAAAACAGAGCATATAAAACTAATTCATGATTAAATCTTTTTCAGAGTGTTTCCCCCACATTCCCTGTGGAGGAAGTTTCAAACATACACAGCTAGCTGAGAGCATGTGAACATACATACTGCTGCATGTTTCCATGAGCATCTACTCACACAGTACATGGCCTGTCTACATGGGAACTCCTGGACCTGGCACTGTGCTGCACTCGTTTGCACTAAGACGAGTTTCCTTCACTTCAGAAGTCTTCAAGGTCTGTTGCTTTCCGGCATATCATGGAAGTTATCCTGGCCCCTTCATGGCACTGCAACCGTTCTTTTCCTAGGTCAGGGATGCATTCCGTTCATTCACATGTATGGGAGTAGGGCTGGATGATCTTAGCCTTAATTTTCAAGACCTGGAAAGTCTTATTCCTGACTTAACCAGATGTCAAGTGAGGCATCTTTCAACACCACCCAGTGTTTTGATACTCTAATATGTGGTCGGAATGGGATAGGCAATGTGTAGAAGGCAATGCACAGATGTGTGTCTAAATATCTTAGAGAAAGAAGGGATATGAGCTATGTAAGCCAGTTCCTAATTCTCATTACTTCACCCTACCTCTAAGCACTATGATTTCAGTTCTTCAACAATGCAAATTAATCAGCTGCACTGAATAATAAGCCGAACAACTATCCTAGATGGCATTTATAGCTGCCTTTTCAGCTACTACTGGGGCAGGGGTGGGGGGCAAATGTTTTCAGGAAAATCTGGCTTGCAAAACACAAGCGGTCCATCATCAAATATCTGAAGTGCCTTTCAAACAATTTGACCACTGCTAGACAGCCAGTTACTCAGACCCATGTGAATGCCCTTGCTATCTCTGCCAAGTCAGCCTCTTAAAACAAGGTGGGGGCTTCGTCCTGTGTTCAGAGGCACGGGCAGTAGGGTTCTCTTCCTCCAAGTCCACAAGCAGACATCATACATGATCATTTTGCAGTCATTTGCACTGCTTTCTAGAGTTCGGCTTTTTCTTTTTTCTTTTTCCACTAATGTGTGTGTGTGTTCATGTGTGTGTACTTGCATATGGAGGCAAGAGTATATCCTCAGTTATTGTCCCTTAGGTACCTGGCCTGAAACTCTCTTTGTGGGCTATGATCACTTGCTGCAGAACCCCAGGGATCCACCTGTCCCTGTGTCCCCAGCCCTCGGGTTAGAAGCATGAGAAATGCCTGGCTTTTGAATTTTGCATGGCTTCTGGGAATGTACCCAGGTGCACTGAGCTGCTTCCCCAGCATCACAGCCACTAGAGACGGGTTTCTTGCACTTCTTCTTCTGTCTCCTCTTTCAGAGCACTAATTTGTGGCCGAGGCTTCAGTTTGCTGGAGTGGCGGCTCTGGAAGAGCTTCATCTTCTCTGAGGAGCTAATGGCCTGCTGGAAGATACTCTTCTCACTCAAGAGGGCTTGAACTGAGTTGTACTGCCATACACTGCTGTCTTCTATGACCTAGGGAAAAGGCCATTAGTGAAACCTCAGATAGAGTGAAGATCAGGGCAGTGCAGGCACAGAAACAGACCCAAGCCCAAAGGAGAACGAAAGTCCAAAGAAAACATGGGATTCAGAGCCTTGTTTATGTTACTTAATTTTCACATCTGTAAAGTCAGCTGTGAAAGTAGGGATTGGCATTTTATACTTCATGTGATACCAGATGTTCCACTCCTTCAGAGAAAGGGAGAGCAACTGAAGGAGCTTTGTAAGCCAGAATAACCCATGATCCATCTCTTATAGACTCTTAAACTGAGCTATATACACAGTACCATAAACTTCGAACTTTTTCACAACTGGGTCTAAGGCCTACCAGTTCCAAATTGGCTAGGTGTGGCTGCGAATAATGCCTGCAGTGCATGTTAAAGTTTTGCAAGCAGAACAGAGAGGACAAAGAGTAGAGAGCCTTACCCAACCCCAGAACTTGACCACAGCAGAACAGAAGGTGAGTCTATTCTCTAGTCACTTGCAGCTGGTTAAGGACAATAGGAAGTAAAACAAGTATTTACTTCCAGAATATTCCAAAGCTTTGGGGAAGTGAAAATGTTACATGATCCTTGGAACTTCCTTGTGACTAAACAGGAACTGTGACATTTTGGAAAGAAAATGAGAAAGTGGCTGACAAAGACACTAACCTGAGTTCCAGGACTAAAGAGGGCGATGAAACAGGCTTCTTTCTCTACTATGACATGAAGACCACTAACAGTAAGGCCCATCCCACTATTTTCCCCATGGGAAGTCAGTCCTAGTTATTTGAAAGAAACAGACAGACTTTTTTTTTTCCCCTCAATAGTACATTTTGTGACTTGTTCCCCAGAGAACGATCTGGAAGCATAGATACCCGATCTTCAGTGTCACATAGTAATATGCTCCCACTGGGCACGTGCTAAATTTCAACATCACTTCATAGCTCATGGCAGAAGGAAAAGACCAATGCATCCACACTCAGGAGAGCTGGTAGATGTGTGACATATGTAATAAAAAGGAGTATGTGCCTATGGTTTATAGTAACTGTTGTACAAGATTGTTAAATGGGAAATGAGACACTGAACAGGTGTAACTGACTCACCAAAAATCGTTGACAATCCAACGTGGCTTCTATCCTGTGTTCACAAAGGATCACTGTACAGCCAGCAAAGGCATGTTTTAGAACTTTTCGAATTACTTGGTATGTTCTAGCAAAGCAAGAAAATAGCACACACAACATTAGAGGGTGTGAATAATCTGCCTCTATCTTTGACAATGTACTTAGTATTCTTAGACTTAGTTCTTTACTTAAAAAACACTTTGATCACAATGTTGATACAGAGTTGGCCACAATCAGCTTTCTAATGATGGGGTACATTCTAAGTATTTAATACACGAATAAGGCAAATAATAATTTAAAAAAGCATAAAATACAAAACTATGTTTTATGTAGATTCATCATGAGTTATTTTGTGCTATTAATGTATTGATGATACAAATAGAATACAGTGGGAAGCCTTAAGAGTGTGCATACCTAACTGAATGCTGCATATGTGTTAATGTATGTGTTAATGAGGTTGAAGAGTTTTATGAAATTCCAAACTCCAGTTAGAAGAGAAAACATGCCTCTTACTGAAGGAACTAAGTACTCATGCTCATGTTAAATAGTGACTTTCCCATGGATAATTTTTTTGTAGCCCCTATTTGCAGGCATGGTAGTTGAATGAGAATTTATATCAATATGCAGTAACTTTCAATTAGTCTGCTTCTGCTGTGCTATGACATAACAGGCTTTCTGGCACTTACATGGGGTCCATGTGGGCACTGGGTTCATCAAGCAGTATGATCTTGGCCTTACTCAGAACAGATCGGGCCAAGCATATTAACTGCTTGTGGCCATGGCTCAACACATAACCCCCATCCACAAGGGTAAAGTTGAGCTGCCCAGGAAACTGCTCTATCACAGATTTGAGTCCCACCTGTAGAAAAGAAAGAAAAGCACTGTGCTTAGAAGGGGCACTTGAAATACCACAGGACTAAAATCACTCAAGAGGCTGACATTCTAAAAATACAGTTGAGTTTGCACAGAGTAAATTTCACATTACCTTCGACTCTCAACTCCCACTTAATTAAAAGTCTGCTTGTAATACAGGCAGCTCTAAGCTGACTGGAGGATTTCTTTCCGTCCCAAACTTCATTCAAAAACCATTCAGTGTCCATTTATTAAGTGCCATGTTCCCCAATTATACCTGCTTCATAAATGCTCAGGATTATGAAAAATGTGTGTGTATGTGTGTGTGTTTGTGTGTATATTTGTAACTGCAATTGAATTTGTGCTTTAAAATAATAGATACAAAACACAGTTATTCACTATGTCATGACATCCTAGTGTAGATCGAAAAGAATTCAAGAGCAAAAAGGATGGAAGACATGACATGACATATGTTCAACTTCTGTCTGTAATAAGGGAGGAGAAATATGAAAGAACTAGCTGGGAAAGCTCTTAAAATCATATGACAGTCCAGTATATATCTCCTTCACTTATAAAATCTGTGAGAAATTAACAACTTTCTCATGAAGCAAAAAGCTACTTAGTTAAAAATGGAACATGACTAAAATTTAAAGGCTCTTAGATGTCAGTGTAGAATATGAGGATTCATTTGGAATTAATGGCTTATATGTTTAAAGTGATATTCTAAAGGAGGGTTATAAAGTAAAAGATAAAAAACATTCTGTTCAAAAATAAGACATAATTATACATATCTTGGTGTTTGTTACTTACTCAAATACATGTACATTATGTCTTCTTTGCTCAGAACGATTGAGTATATAAGAGCTAGATAAATACAGATAGGATTATCGCTTGCTCTTCAGGAATCTGGAATTTCATATGTTCACGGTAAGATATACACCCATATAATTCTAACACAGACATATTTTGTTAAGGCCTTCAGAAAGATCTCATGATCTTGGAGATGAATTTAGAAGTGGTTCACATCACAGTTTATGCCAGACTCATATGTGCTCATTAGAGAAAATTAAAACATATAGCTTCTTCAAACTACCTTTCGTGTAAACTAGCTAGGGTTTAAAAGGATTCTGAGATGGTAGGGAATGTAGGCACATTAGACAGGGAAGAGTGCCCAGATGTAACCCAGGAGACTCGATACAAAGCTTTGTCCCTTGCACCTTAGGACCCAATGCCAACTCATCTCCTGTCTCCAGAGTTTTGCTATTTACATGGTATCAATGTCTGTCTTTAAGCTAATGATTTTACAAGCCTGTCTCTGGCCTAGAATTTCTCCCAGTTATTTCTGAAATCTTTCCTTTTTTGGTTCTGACACAGTGAATCTTGTCTAGGCTTCTGTTATTTCTTAAGCATCATACTGTGAGTCTTGATGAGTCAAACTGTCAACATATTACAGAAATATTTAAGAGACCTCCCTAAAATGCAGATCTAAGATTGGATCATTTCTCTGTTTTAAATCCTAAGGTAGTTCTTTTCCTGGAAGAGTAAAGTGTGAGTGTTCTCATGTGGCACACATGGCATCCTGAAACACACACACACACTATTGTGCCCAGTAGCATCAGTTTTTAATTCTTTAGACATCTCAACATTCATAGGCTTTGTCCTACTGCTCAGTCTGAAGAACCCTTTAAATATCCATGCTTATCCACAGGACACACAAGCATCCTGTATTGGTAGAATTGCATATATTTCCCCTGTTAGACCACACATTTCTGGAAGATAAATACGGTTC
Source organism: Pachyuromys duprasi (assembly GCA_028658305.1). Lineage (NCBI taxonomy): Eukaryota > Metazoa > Chordata > Mammalia > Rodentia > Muridae > Pachyuromys > Pachyuromys duprasi. The sequence continues at coordinate 30,623,943 of CM053763.1, forward strand.
CTTCAGTTAGGAGCACTCACAGCCTCATCCACCCATCCACCCACCCATCCATCCATCCATCCACCCATCCATCCAGTCATTTATTTAATATATACTGTGATTCTCTAACACTGTAGGCAAACAAGAAACTTTTATGCATTAAAACTCAAGGATGAATAAATTAGTGCCAGTTTTTAGCTCTGACATTATATACTGTACTTAATAAATCTTTAAGACTTTATAACCCCCGCATCAAATTACAAAGTTAAAGGTTCCCAAATGTGATTAGATAAATATGTCCCCCACACCAAACTATTCCATAGTATCCATGATTGTGTGTGTTGTATAATGTTTTCTTAAAGTAAGAATGAGTGAATTTGCTTTGCCTGCAAGTTCATTAGTGGGCAATTAAAAAAAAAACACCCTCATTTCATTTTGCTTCCATTTTGCAAGTTTCCCAGGGCAAATTTCCCACTTAAAAGGACATTGTTTCTTCTCTTGAGATTGTTTCTACAACAGTTCACTTGACTACTAATGTGTAAAAGCGGTAACTTTTAAAAATAATCTAACAAGCAAAAACAAATAAACAACCTTCCCACATTCTAACAGCAAGAGTCAAAGGCTCCAATATCACACAGACTGCTCTGCGAGCTGAAACATCAGAGGCCCTAAGGTCAGGACTGCAGTGCTTTCCAGCATTTCCCAGCCTTCCTAGCAAGGCAATTCATTACTGAAATGAAGGTGGTGATTCCTATTGTGCATCAAGCATGAGGACATTCCCATGACACATTTTATACGAGATAAAGGAAAACTTCATTTATTCAGTTATTCAATCAGTACTTATCACACACCACCCATGGGTCCAATTACTGCAGGCACAAGAGCTAGCAGGATATGGCTCCATAATCCTGGTGAATTGACAGTCCTACAGGAGATACCGAGTGGTCACTAGTGAATTTTGATCCTGTGTAGGAAATTTTGAAGAAATGAAGGCATGGAACACACTTAGGAAAGTCTCCTTTTCCAAAGAGGGAGGGTAAGGATGGGTTTCAGAAAGAAATGACAAGTAGCGGAAGGCTTTAATGATAAGAAGAAACAGTAGTGGACCTCCAGAGTTTCCCAGGTACAGAAAACAACAACTGAAAAGCAGAAACAGTAGCTGCCTCCAGCCCCTACCACAGAACATAGAAAATTCTGTGTTTTAAAGAAAATTGAAATTCACCATGCTGATTCATAGGACACAGAGGAGGCTGGGGGCTAAGAGCAGAGCAACAAACACGAAATCACAAAGGTCCCTTAAGCAATGTACAACAGGTAACCCATCCAGCGGCAATGTACAACAGGTAACCCATCCAGCGGTCACTAGAGAGAGAGAGACAGGGAGGGGTGGTAAGCAGGCTGAATACACAGGCTTTATAAAGCTCTCCAGAGCTGTATAGGGAAGAGAGTTGCCCGGAACCAGCCCAGGAGGGCTAGACTTTTGTCCCAGAATCCTTGTAGGCTGACACACCCTAACATGTCCTTGTTTGCCTATGTTGGATCATCAACCATATAAGATGAAAGCCTGGGATTTGTGGGATCTTCTTCCTGCTGCTGTAGGATAGGGTTTGATGCTTGTGTTTCTTTGTCTCTTCAACAAAACACTTGTCACTTGGACTCAATTCATGGGACATTAAACTTAGCTCAGCAGCAGCAGCTTTATGAACATAAATTTAAAAAGAGGATAGGTGAGAAGATCCATCTAAACATGGACATTATGGACAAAATCGAGCCATGTGACTACCTGTATTAAACTGGAAACTAAACTCTTACAAGCATATCTTCTAACAGTTTAGATGATTTTATGATCCTGCTTTTCTGCAAATTTTATGGAGACTTGGCAATACTCAGTTTTTATAAAGCCAATATCATCTCTCCCAAGTTCTCTCCCAGTACACTGTATTCTTACAATTCATATCAGGATCTTGCAGCATGTCACCAGCAATTTAGTTAATGTTTTCTTTCAAATCCTGGCGTTTGCTGGGTAATAAGGAAGCCTTGATAATGAAAACGGTTAATCCCAGTGCATTTTATTAGGGGAAGGCTAAGGTTGGTTACTCAAGGGGTTAGCATTTAGCACTCAGAGGCTTCAAAGCTCCTGGCAAGATCTGCTTTGGACGGAGGCAGGAAAGGGAAGAGCAGCAAGGGAGCAGCAAGGCCAAAGTGCAGGAAATGGTGGAATGCCAATGTGAAAAACCTAACACCCAAAGACTCCTGGACCTGGCTGAGCTGAGATTTGGGGGTTTCCAGTTATAAACTGATACAGGAATGAGTGACAACTTTGAGGTTGTTGAGATGCACTAATATGTTTTCATAAGAAAAAGGCATGACTTTGGAGGGGAGTATAGGAGGGAATTCTAAGTCTACATGTGCATGAGCTTCAGAAACTCATGTCAACATCCTAATGCCCAAGGTAGTGCTACTGAGAGAAACAATGTTTGGAAGCGATTAGGTCTTGGGTTCTGAGTACCGTATGGAGGGCTTTAGCAGTATAATGAAAAGAGACTTCATTCACCACTTATACTAAGTGAGGCTAAGCAAGAAATATATCTCTGAACTGCCTGGAAGTAGGATAGGGTAATAAATAAAGGTTAAGGAGTCCGCTGGCTCCTTAACCTTGGACTTCTTAGTCTCCAAAATGGTGAGATATAAACATGTCTTTTCTATGAAAAACTGGGTCTATGGAACTTTATTAAAGCAGCATGAAAAGACTACGTAAGAACTGACTCCCCTGAGAAGAGAAGATGGGATGAGTCTAATTGAAAACATGAATATGCCAGTAACTGAGAGCACTGTGCTTATAAAGTATGTAACACAGGCAAACACAGGTAGATGTGTAAAACTGTATACCACACTTGTATGTATGGTCTGCCTATTCAAAACTATTCCATTTACATGCTTACCTCATCTATAACTGCCCATATTTCTTCATCTCTCCATTTTTCATCAGGGTCCAGGTTTTGTCTGAATGTCCCAGAAAAGATAAATACTTTCTATAATGATAAAGAAAAGTAAAACTTATGTATAATCTATATATTTTAAATGTTTTCTTCTTTATTCCAAAATATTTCAAGTAAGAAATGAAACAAATGAGCATCCATGTATTCATTACCTAGTTATAATTTTATATATTTGCTTTATATCACTTTTAAAGAAAAATATAGCAGCATATTTAGTCCTCTCTGTACACACAGAAGACTCGCAAAATAATTTTGATGTTAATGTTTAAAATAACTTTTTTTTCCTTTTTATTATTTGGTTGACTCTGTGTAATTTGAAAGAGTTATATATTCTGTCGAAGTACACAATAGAAATGTTTACTTTGGCCAAACAGAATGGTGACCTTATCCTGGAAGACTGAAGGGAGTGGACAAAATGTTTTATCTTCAAAATAGACAGTTACTAAAGGGAATGTGGCCTGCAAAGATGCTTTGGAATCTGGTTCTGGTTGAGCAGGTATGCTATAAACAGGAACACAGTCTCTTTTATTTCTTTGCTTTGTAAAGCAGAGGAATGCCACACTAATTCCGTCCTCTCTGCCTCTCCATCTCAGTACATGGCAGGAACCGAGAGTCACTCATGATCATCTTACTCCTCAACCTACCTAAATGAAGAGCCATTGGTCATTTATTTTATACACAAACTCTATGTCAAATCAATTTATTTCACAATTTCTGTTCCCACTGAATAAGGCATGCCATCATTAGCTCTTTCCATGTCACTGAAAGAGCCTCCTAAATTGATTTCCTTCTCTATACCCTTGCTTCTCTTACAGTTCACTCAAGTAATTCACAATAAATGGAAACGACTTTCCATTTCAGTTAGGGCACAATATCCTTATGATGTCCACAAGATCATATGGCACCTTCCCACTCCATTCTAAATGCACAGACTTTCTTAGCTTCTTCACATAATTTATTTTTCTTAACTGGAAATCTTATACTCTCTGACCTTCACATGACAGTCTGTATCCTTCATGTTTCAAGTTAAGTTTCATTTCCTAGGCACACTGTTCTTTATCCTCAAACCAAACAAACTCCTTCAATTATTTCTTATACTTCTGTTCCTCGAATAATACTAAGCTTAGGTGCTGGGGATGTTGCTTAGTTGGTAGGAATATGCACAGTTAATTTACAAGAGTCTTTGGGTGTCATCCCAGAAGCACATAAACTGAGCACAAGAGCATTTGTCCTTAATTTCAACACTCAGGAGATAGAAAAAAAAGAAGATAAAGATTTCAGGGTTACACTTTGTTACATAGAAAAGTGGAGGACAATCTAGGTTGCTTGTCTTTAAAAAACTACAGAGATTATGTAAATGTTTGTTTTTTTAAAGCTTATATCTTTATCTCTTTGAAGTCTGTGTCTTTACTTTCTTTTTAAGACACAAGCTTTGTATAAACTCAACAAAAGTTGGATGAATGAGTGAGCTGATATGGAGAAGTAAAAAATAATCAGCATCAGAGCAAATGTTATTTTTCCTTAGTTTTGAAGGGTAACTTCTATAAGCTATTGTTCTGGCTAATAAAGATGTGTGTGTGTGTGTGTGTGTGTTTTGGTGTGTGTGTATGTTTATGTGAATGCGAGTGTACATGTGTGTGAGTGTGTGTGTGTGTGTATGTGTGTGACAGAAAGATATCTACTAAATGTGACCCAATGCTTACAAGTATCAAAATTCTTTAAAATACAACACTAACAACCCATTCAATATGTGAAGATTCCTCGTGGCTGCTTCAGAAAATAGCATACCTAACTTTTATTCATAATAGTCTATAACATCTATTATTTATGAAATTTATGACATTTTAACTAATTTATTTATTTTAAACAGACACACATTCAAAATTTTGAAGGAAGGATGCTGTCTATTAGGAATCCAAAAGCTTTAGGTGTGGTGGATTTATTACAACTCAGAAATCTTGCAGGCCTTTTGTTCATAATTTCATGTCTAGTAAAAGGTACTGAACTACATATCCAATTTTAAAGAAAAATTGACTGAACAAACTGGTTCAGTTAGAATTCAATTGTATGCAATCAATCAGACATTCCATTCCTGTAATCAAAGAGATTCTGGCAGTTGCTGGCTTTCACTGTGCCTTACTTCTGCATCCTAAAATGGACACCCACAAATCCCTCTGTACGACTGAAAGCTCTGGTGGTCAACCTACACTTTCTCTCAGGTTTACATATTCAACAATGAAGGTCCTGGGAAATGGAATGCTTTGGCCAACTGGCACTCTCAGATCTGCTGCGTACCAAAAAAAGTGCAACTGAAGTTCTCAATGACAGGAATCTCCCATTGGCCTTGTAAGGAACTACTCATTAATAAGAAAGTTAGGGCAAGCAAATATTTGATATTTATTTAATGTCATGTATGATATAAAGTGCAATTCTTCAGACTCCAGGCAGAATATAGACATCACCATTGTTCACCACATGACTAGTCTCTTCCCTGAAGCTGCCTCTTCCACTCCTGAGCCCTGTGGAGGAAGCTTCACCTACTTGGACTTCCCATGGCTGATCATGTATCACTGCAACAGGTACTAGCCTTAGTACCAGATGTCAAATGAAAACAAAAAAAGCAATTCAGCTTATGTGGTAATCGCATCTCATATAAAGTAGGTAAATGGGAGAGATGAGCTGTCCCTGTGAATGTATATATGTAGGTTTATATCATGAATAGTTCCCTTGAAATGTGACCCAAATGCTTGCAAATACGACAGTGGTTGAAATCCCTCTGACAAATTCTGCAGCAGTTTCTTGCAGCCTGCATCTGTACAATAGAGTTTCATCCCAATATAAACCACCAAGATCCTCAGGTTATATTATAATGCTTAAAATTAGTCATTGGCTTGCTTTAAAGACCATATATCAACTAGAGAATAATGACAATATATTTCTATTCAGAACTATTAACAGTTCAAAACCTATATAGACTGTTATACCATCAAATATGTATGCCATTTATTTAAATACAAAAGACTTTATGTAGGACAGTAAAAGTACAGTTTCCTGAAAACTCACTCATAACATTTTTTATACTACAAAGTTTTAGTATAAGCCCTTTCAAAGATACATAAAATGTTTTTCTAATTAAAGCACACCACCAAAGGTTTCTCACTTCAGGCTCAGAAATAGCTAAATTTCATTGTAGTTATTTGAAAATGGAACATGACATTACTCTTCTGCTTTCCCTTGGTTTCTGCAGTCTGTCCACCTGTGTACCTCAGCAAGTTCTAATTAATCAAATCACAGTGTGGTCATTTGAGAGTCCATCAAGTATATACCAATGCCCCATCATACCTTCTCCAGGACCTTTCTTACCCCAGGAGAATCAGCCCCTTCCTACTGGACCATGCCATGACTCCTCCTAAGCTCCCTAACCTGTGATTTTCTCTGACCCTTCTCCCCTTCCCTTCCTACTAATTTAGCTTTTTGATTGCTCAGTCTCCCTGCCCAGAACCCCATGTAACCAATCCTTCTGAACTTATAAACTTTATGACACTTTATGGCATGTGTTCATTATAATTTTCTTTGCAAAACTGCCCACATTCATTTATTTATACTTTTAGAACATACCCCAAGTCCAATACAAAGACAAAGGAGACATGACTTTTTTCCTTATAGAATTAAAGATAATGATAACCACAACACACTAATGCTCAAGCAACAATAAAAGGAGGAGTCTATTTTTCATTCGATTCCCACAAAAGTACAAAGAATTGCTAAAATTATTATAATACCCATTGTATAAATAAGAAAACTCAGATATATAAATTATACAAATGGCATAAGATTATAGAACAGAGCCTAAAGGCTGAAGGACCCACAAATGTGAGAGACAGCAACATTCAGTGATTCAGCACAGAATGATGTATTTTGAATTCCTCTCATGCAAGGTATTGTATTACAGGTCCTATGGCAGAGGGATTATTTCAGAAGAAATGCATTTTCATTAATATTTATATCATTCTTTTCTATTTTCTGATCATTATGTTTAAACCTGTGTAGATAAAAGGGACATGCAGATAATCTGAAAATAAGACATAGTGGAAATACAAGCAGAAATTGCATAAACAGGGTTTGAGATCCCATCTGGGTGTGGACAGTGAAAGCAGAGCATTTGTGTTGGAGAAAAAAAAAACTTCCTCAATTCATAAAGTCTGATAAGTAAACTGTTACATGTTTGCTGTAAACGGAGAAAAAGCAACAAGATAAAGGAGAAGATAAGCCGCAGCAGGAGAGGAAGGACCCTGATGTCCTGGGAGGAGGGACAGCAGGCCTGGGGTCCGGCCATTTACCACTGGCTACTCACTCCCCCACTAGCCCAAACCTTGACAGACAACTATATTTAATTACTCATTTTCAGCTTCTCACTTTTGTCTTACTTTTTCATTATTGTCATATGACAATGAGCATTTTGAGTTTCTTACTAGAAGTTGACAGGTTGGACTGGAATATCTCTGGCATATCAAAGAAAAGTAGTATCTCTACATTTTATATAACTAAAAAGTCTGGATATTATAATTCTAAGCACAAAGTACCACAATTTTATATGGTGAATTTTAAGCTGGCACCACCAATTTTGTCATTTATATCTATACATGCTATCTGAAATCTTTCAAAGCAAAAGATGTCCCAATGATGGACAATCATGGGTAGATGCTGATTGTCTTTAAACCATTAAGAAAAAGAGTCAGTGAGATGGTTCAGTGGATAAAAACACAATCCCAATGACCTGAATCCAGTGTCCAAATTCCATGGTGGAAGGAGTGTGCATGTTCTTGAAAGTTGTGCCCTAACCTCTATAAGTGTGCCATGATGCATGTTCCCACACATTCTTCCCCCATACAGACATCACATATAATATTAATAATAATAATAATAATAATAAATGAAAAGAAATAGAAAAGTTCTAGTCATTTACTCAGAGAAACTTGCAGCCTTCCAAATATGCAACCAAAGCTTTAAAATAATTCCTTTTCATTAATTATCTGTTTAACAAGGTCCATAGTTAGTGATTTTTTTCATTTTGGTACCCTAATTGTCTAAGCCAATGAGACATCAACAATTATCCTCATTGACTCCTCTTCTTGACTCAGAACTCACAGCCAAAATAGAACAAATTAAAGAGACTCTGTTTTGAAGTGTACAATAGTCTGTTTTTTGGGATTGCTATGTAGGTACTAAAGTATAAAAGGAAAAACAAAACGTGAAATTGCTAGGAACTGCTCAAACTAATAGCATCTTGTGACTCCATAGCCAGTGTTTCAGGAGCCCTGTATGAGAGGGGATGCTTTTCAATGTACCTGTTTTATGCGTCTGAAAACCAGTGCCTAATGAACCTTTAACACTACCCCAGCTCAAAGTAAAGCTGACCTTCTGAAGTATACCCTTGTTAGGCGAGACACAGGAGAAAAGAAAGGATGAGAAAGCAAACCAGCCTAGTTTTCCGTGGATACTCAGTTTTCTCCTTTGTATTTTTCTAAAGATCAAATTCCAGGAAAGAAAAAAAAAATACATGCTATAATTCTTACTTTCCAAGAAAAGTTAGAAAAAAAAAAGCGAATTAGCCCTTGGTTTAGACATCAAGTGTATGAGGTCTTTGTCCTTTTTCTCTTTCTTAGGTATTCTCGGACATTCAATAATTGCCATCAAGACAATGTTAACAACCATGCTGGCAGATGTTCCTGAGACACTGAGAAAAGAAGCTAAATGACCCTCATCAGCGTTTCCAAAGGAACCTCTGAACATTTCTTCTTTAATGTAAACCTCAAAGCTATAAAAGGCAGGTTTGAAGATTCACCTATTCAGAAAGGCAGGGCAGATTTTCCTAACTCTGGCTCTGGGTCTGGCGTGAGGATGGAGCCCTTCTATTGTGTAGCAGATACAACGAAGTGCGAGAGGAGTGAGCTGTTAAGAGCTTGGCTTTTCTGGTGAACAAGAACAAGGCAAAGCCTTTGCTGCCTCCATCAAAACTGTGAAGTTCAACAGAAGTGCTTCTCTGACAGCCACATTCTCTTCCTCTGTCCTCGGCATTTTTTCTTGCCTAATGCCATCACCTCAGAGAACTTGTATTTCTGGCGATTATCTGTCGTTAGACCATCTGACAATCCCTTTTGTCTTTTTGAGGAAAACACAATATTTCCACAACTTCAGCCAGGATGAAGCTTCTGGGAAAATGGCACACTATAGAAACAAACTGAAAGCATCAGTTTGGTGGTTATGATAGTTTGTGTCTCACCACTTGAAAGGAGCAAATGTTCTGTGAAGATCATTTATCAAGAAATGATCTTGGTCTGGATTTGTAGTATGTTTACCTGGCGATGGTCCCAGCATGTTAATTTTGTGTTAAAAGCAGAGAGGAGCTTAAAAGGACCATCATCGTGGCCTGGCTTCTGTGCTTAGTAGAACAAAAATGGGAAAGGTATCCAGGACAAGGGCAAACAACAGGAGAACTACTGCACTGTCTTTGGCTTCTGTCTCAGTAAAGGCATCTCTTGGTTTACATTTTGTTGTTTTTTGTTTCTCTTCCTCACAGGAAGTCAGTGTTTGCAGTAATTCACACAGAATGGCACAAAGCGATGAGGTTAGAGATCCTGTACAACCTAAATCACGGACTGACATTCATAGGAATCTATAGATTAACCTGACAGTTTTTCCTATTCAAACACCAAAGGACAATTGCTGCACTTTCCATTTCTAATTCCACTTTGTCGCACTTCTGAGAGCTCATGATCTCAGAAGCATCTTTCACGTTTTGCAGAGCCTTTACCCACGGGGCTGCTGCAGATTGCTTGGAGCTCTGAGTACTGAAGCAGGACTCTGAGGCCGTTCCCAACAAATGACCCAGGCCCCTGCTACAGACTGATTCAGAGAAACAATCATCAAAGCATTTCAACAAATATGCATCACTCAGAGTGAGGCTTTCATTTCTGTATGCTACATTTTCCTCACACAGTAAAAGAGATGGCAGGACCCACCAAATATATTTTGCAGAATGATGTTAATTTCTTAAGCATGTCAAACAATTATTTTTTAAAAAGGTCAATTTTGATTGTTTTTCACATTTTTGCACTCACCTGTGGTATCACTCCAAAAGCTTTCCTCCATTTTTGTAAGGTCACTGAATTCCATGAGACACCATCAATCAGAATGTCACCTTTAATATTCAACAATCGTAAAAGTGATGACAGCAAAGTACTTTTGCCAGAGCCTGTTCTTCCTAAGAGGCCCACCTAGGATGAAACAGCGATCGAATTACTCCTACAACTAGGATGGCACACTACATATTCTACTTAGTACTGCTCTTCAGTTAAAACCAATGGGTTTGTTTCTCTTGTCACCTCTTTATTTAAGCCTTCTTACACTCCCAATTGCCATCATTATCAACACAGGGAAGAATAATCTGGAACTGGGCATAAAGGATTGTATTCCTGATGCTGGCTTTATTGACCACTGGCTTTCATTGATGAGAAAAAAGGTTCAAGTCACCAATTTTGAGTTAAGGGAAAGTGAAAATAGCAAATCTTGATACACATCAGCTCCATGGATGTGCTCATACCAGAAGCAGGAATGTTATAACCTGAGGTACTTCTGAACATGGACACAAACTTGAAAACTGACCCCAAATAGGCCTAACATTTAGTTACTGCCCCTAAACTAAATTTATTCCCTCACTGGTAGAGCCACACTTGCCTAGCATCATGTACAAGTCTTGAGTTTGGGCTCTAGCATTAAAGTGGGGTGGGGGTGAGGATTTTACCCCTAAGAAATTCAGGCCTGATAACATAAGAATATGTTCAATAAAGTATATATCTCCACAGAATTGCACATTGAGTTTTCTCTATCCAAAGACTACAACTGGAAGAGACCAGCATCGATGGAGGCTACCTCCTATGACATAAGGAGATCCTGAGTCTAGGCAGCCTCAAAGCTCATACTTTGTTCTGACATAAGCTCAATTGCCTTTGATCATTAACTAGCCACAGAATAAACTGTTGTTTATCTGCAGCACTTAAAATGTGCTTCATCCTGTTCACATTGTACCTTCATTTACTAGCAGCATCTGATCTGTTTAGACAGAAAATTCTCTTTTTGGGAAGTGCTCTTCACTTTCATGTGGCTGGTGAAGAACTGTCTTTTTTAAAAGTACACTTCAAATTATTATTATTATACACTTTAAATATATTATAAAATGAATTTCTAAATTGCAGATTCTACATTTCTTTCATCATAGGCTGGCAATAACTTATAAACTCAAACAATGGCATGAACTACAATAAATAAAAATAAGAGTATCTTACTGGGTATTCATAGGTAACTTGGTAATAATGTAGGCCTTTGCGATATGCTAGTAAAGAATAATGACAAGAATAATTGCCTTTCTAACCATCAAAAGAGCTCTACAAGGTAATTTTCATAAATATTTGTCTTTGGAAAGTATGATCAAAACAAATGTTATGCAGAAGAATTTGGTAACTGTTTTCTCTATTTTTTGTGTTTATGTAAAAATATAAATTCAACAAAGGTTGCATCCTTTACCAATTTTTTTTCAGTTTCTCCATCTGGGATAATGGTGGGCTTATACAATAGATACTTGGATTAGCTGACAGATAAACAGAATGGAAGATGGAAAGATAGGAAAACAGTTAGATGGAAGAATGGATGAATAAATGGACCCAGGTGCACTTGGTTTACAAAAGGTTCTCAATGCATACTTATTGAGGATGACTGAAAGAGAGTCAGGAAGATAAGCAAATGAAAGCATATAAGAATTTCTTTCACCTTAGAAATAAATGATATAATTAATTAATTTTGTTCAGTGTCTAGATCAAATCTTAATTTTAAAATCTTGAGGAATTCTGCATTGCATGCTTCAATTTCTGCAGTAGCCCATGTTGTACACACACGTATATCCTGATTTTTCCAACACCACAGTGAAACATTAAATAAGAAATCAGACTATGTCAAGCAGGTGATATATTCTGCACAGAAGAAAAAAAACATGAAACCCAACAAATGAAAGTGATATCTCAGTCATATAAAGGCTATTTTGTGGAAAGCACCTTGAAGTACAAATCCCTAGTAGGGTAAATGACCGCACTGTGTTCCTTCCAGAAGGAAGTACTGAAAATATCAGAAATCTCAGTTCCTATGCTGGCATACTACTGGGCTGACAGGCCATCAATAAATATTTTCTTTAGCTTTAAACCCTTTGGCTATTGCTCTGGTTTCCCCACAGCAAAATGTTGGCACGTGTTATGGCTGACGAGTTTTTCAACAGCAAGGAACCTAACTGGATTATAGCCTAACAAAGTCATGTTGTTGAATAATTGTCACATAATAATTATCTTCTTATTTGTAAAAGTGCTTCCTGCAAATAAATTCTTAAGACATATCTTAAGTTACTTCAGCGTATCTCATTTCTGCAAATTTTGGAACAGGTTAAATCAAACTACAGCCTGGAGAGCTAATCAGTACTGCCCTGCTCTGTTGTGTCGTGAGGAGAGCAGTTTTGGTGTGGTGCCATCAAAGCACCTTCCCGCCCTTTAACAGTAGAAGGAAATGCGCTGTAATTATCTCATTTCCTTGTGGTCTCCAGAAACCAAGACAGCCAGTCAAATGAAACTTAGATTCATGGGGTGATTATAACTGAGACTCTTACATCTGTTTATTATTAGTAAGACATATAGACTACTCAAATTATTAAATGATTCAGCAGCCTCACACCAAATTTTCTAAAGGCAGAATGCGGTGTATGTATGTTGAAGAAATCAAACATATATTTAGGTGTGTTGATTTGATGACAACCTTACTAATTTTTTTTTGAGAGAGGGTTTTTCTGTGTAGCTCCGGCTGTCCTGAAACTGGCTTTGTAGATGAGGCCAGCCTAGAACTCCTAGAGAATCACCTGCCTCTGTTTCCCAAGTGCTAGAATTAAAGGTGCAAACCGCCATTAAAGAAAGTCACACCATTTTAAGTAAAATGCTGAGCAACAAAATTTCTGACGGAGAGATAAAGCCACAGAGCAAATGACTGTGCCCTAGAACTGGAGAGGATAAGCAGGTACAGAGAGTCACAACTGCCCAGGCTGAAAACAGCAAGCAGAAACCTTGAGGAAATCAGAACTCTCCTGTAAAACAGCCCAGAATCATTATGGATTTTGAGGATGGAAACAGTTCCTGGTACCCTCCAGTGACGTTAAGGAAGACTAGAGGATGGTCCCTGAGATGTCAGGCACCCACACGAGATAGTGATTACTCTGAGATAGGCCAGAACATTACCTTCTATTTAAGACCTCTTCTTGACTGAGATTATTTTATCATTTCTAATTTAGTAGAGATTTTTCCCCTCAGGTCCTAACTGACTTTAGGAAATAGAAATATTTAGCACTAGCCCATTCTAACCATTCTCTACTGCCTAAAGGGGTGAATAATCTGGTAGTACTTTCAAATTCACAGCTGAAGCTATAACTTCTATAACTTAATCCTAGGCCTACAAAAGTCTACACTCTCACAAGAATCCAGTCTATTACTGACAGCCTATAATCAGTCCCTTTTCCCAAGTACATCATAAAAATTATGAAACATGTTGGAAGGAAAAAAGTAAATTAGAAGCAATATTAGGATAGAACAAAGCCAGATATAACAAGGACACTGTAATTAAAAGGGAATGTAAAACAACTTTGCTCAATGTGATAAGGGTTTAAGATTAAAGAAATTATACAGTAAAAGTTGCATTGTATATCATATCTCGATACTACCAAAATTATTAAAGAAAATCTCTTGAAGAAAGCCCAGAGGAAAAACTACATTATTTGTTTTAAAATTTGAGATAAAAATTACTTATAACTTTATGGATACCATAAAAGAGGAAATGAGTGGAGTAGTGGAGGGAAAAACAAGGCCTCACCAAACTAGGATTGTGCACCTGGTGAAGTTGTCTTTCAAAAGTGAAGGCAAAGAAATTATAAAAATAAATACATAGGCAATGTGCTGTCAACAAGCTTATCTTGAAAGATATGTTAAGAGAAATTCTTCAGAGAAAAGGAAAGATGCAATTCAGATCTATAAGAAACTGCAAACTTGGACCTAAATGAATAAGGAAGCATTTTAGGAAAGAAAAAAAAAAAGACAGCAAAATGAAAACTTGTACTTTTCTTACTCTTCATAGACCTAACAGGGAAGTTTACTTAAAATCATTTTAACAGCCTGTATTTACTTACATATGACCTGTGACTACACAAAATGAACCATGGAAAGAATATAAAGCGCAGAAATTGGGGCTATAAGCTATTTATGTTAAAATATCATTGTTTAAAAACAGACCTGGATTCATTATAAGTATATATTGTGAACACTAGAGAAAACTTCAAATATTCACAAAAGTAGAATTACTGTGTTAAGAAGAGAAAGATTTGGAATCATAAAATAATAATAACAACAGAAAGAAAAGAATTGAAAATAAAATTAGGAATAAAGAGCAAGAGTAAGGATCAAAAAGCAAGAACAAACTGTAAGTACATTTGCACATGTGCCTACCACTCTAGATGCTCACTGTCTAAATGACCCACCTGAGAGACAGTGATTGGCAGAGTGGTCCAAAGAACTAAGCTGTAAATACTCATTGCCAACAGGAAAGTCACGTAGACTTAAAGTTTCATATAATTAACTAAGGGATGGAAAAAGTTACACTGTGCCAATCAACCAAGTTATTATTGTTCATAATGATGGTTGTATGTTTGGCACCTGTTATGTGTTTAATGACATCTTTGGCTTGAAAATCTTTAATTAATTACATATTTTGCAAGTATAGTCATACTTACAATAAAACTATTTAATAGATTCAGAACTCTGTAATTCAGAACTCTATAATTCAGAACTCATGAAACATAATGACTTTGCATCTATGTATAAGGAATATTGATTCTACAATTATGTTACAAATGGTTTTACTAAGACATTGTTATAGTTGTTGGGACTCACAAACAAAGCAAGTAATGTTGAAATCTCACCCTTTGTCCAGGACTTATTGAAAAAGAAACGTTCTCTAATACATCATTCCCTTCATTCCCATAGTTCACAGTAAGGTCTTTGACAACTATTTCACCCGCCGAGGGCCAGGTATCACCTTTCTTCACATGTTCATTCTCAATAACTAAAACATTAGATGGTTCTTCAACAGGTAGTCCATTCATTTTCTTGGTACAGTCACTTTCTTCTTTTGGAAGATCAATGAACTTAAAGACTCGGCTCACAGATCGCATCTGAAATGAAAATAAGAGTATTTTTGTTTGCTTGAGAACTTCCGACAGTGCCATAATTAGCTTGATGTTCCCTTAAAAATAATAAGTTGTAAACTATGATGAAAGCTACCTGTCACTTGGTTACTTGACAGGGTTTTCAGTGAAGTTAACAGGAAATAATTAGATATAATTAAAAGCTTAAGCAGTGAATCAACTATGACTTATATAATTGGGTTCTGTAGAGTCCTGTTTATTTTTGTGATTGTTTAAATCTCATGTACATAGTGCACACACAAATAACCCAAACATTCTCAAGGGCATAGATGATGTCAAAGAGAAATGTTTTCCTGCTATAACTGTACTACACAATTCTGTAAAATCAGTAAGTTGTAATAAGATGTAACACATTTCTAAAGCACTGCAGAGTTCATTACCTTTCACTCCAACTTCGTTAACAATTCTCTATAATTCTATATGTCATCTCAGTTATGAATAGACTCCTGTTAGTTATGTTTTTTCAAAACAGGGTATCTCTGCGTAGCTCTGGCTGTCCTGCTCTGTAGACCAGGCTGGTATCAAACTCATAGAGATCTCCTTCTGCCTTCCAAGTGCCTGGGTTCAAGGTGTGCACCGCCATATCTGGCTGCTTAGTGCATTTTTAATGAGTCCACAATGTTCAAACTTACCTTACTGCACAAACAGGAAGTTAAAATTTTACATTTTTAATAAAAGCTATTTAAAAATCAATTTCTGTCATTAGCAAAATACAGACATATATGAAGGTTATCGTTTCAATTAAATATGCATCTATGATGGTAAAGTGGCTTCTCCTTCCTGTTATAATATGGCTATTCCATCATCTTAGAATAGCAATATCCTTGGGCCTGGCTGGTGATGTGTCAAAATAAGCAGAATCGGATACACTGACAGCTAGGTCTGATAGAACTTTTTTTTTT
>CM053763.1:30640662-30657859 GCA_028658305.1 Pachyuromys duprasi
CAAGGGTCTTTTCTGAGACTGATACTCCAACAAAGGACCATACATGGAGATAACCTAGAACCCCTGCACAGATGTAGCCCATGACAGCTCAGTCTCTGATTTGATAACTTCCCCCTGAGTAGGGAGCAGCCTTACCAGGCCACAGAGGAAGACAATGCAGCCAGTCCTGATGAGATCTGATAGGCTAGTGTCAGATGGAAAGGAAGGAGGACCTACCTTTTCAGCGGACTTGGAGAGGGGCATGGGAGGATGGGATTGGGAGGGGATGATGGAGGGGGCTACAGCTGGGATACAAAGTGAATAAACTGCAATTAATATAAAAATGTAAAAAATAAAAAGTTTACATTTTTATGTAAAAGTGTTCAGAAGAGAAAAATGTCAAAGTTGACAGTAATCTGAAAAAAAAAATCCTAACCAAACCATTTCATTTTAGAGAAGAGGAAAATAAGGTCCTGGAAATGAGGAACAATGACTTGCCTAGAGGTACTCAGCTTTTTAGTATCTGAGCCAGAATGAAATACAAGGCTCTCTGTGGTTGGATGGTAATATGTCTTACAAAACACACCACAAAGACTTTTTAAGAACAACAACAAACTACAATCAAGTTACCATTAAAAGGATGGAAAAGACAAAGAGGATAAATTAATTCCTCTGTCAGATCCTTATAACAGAAACTGCTTTCATAAAGAACATTTGGTAATAGCAGTCATGAAGAAAAGAGAAATTCCTTTTTTTTCCTCTCACCATTTCAGGTTGCTCATTCTACAATTAGTCATTTGATCTTAAGTAAAACCCAAAATAAACACAGGTGGGGAAAGGACAAAGCAGAGACAGAGGGAGTTTGTATTGACAGAAAACTCTTCTCAGATTGCACCAACCATGCAAGAACTTTCTGGAACTTCACTAATGGTGATCTAAATGGAAGCCTTGTAAGTTAGCTGTCCTTAACCTTGAGCCTTCCTTTTTACTAGGGACATACAGTTCAGTCCAACAGGACAATCATTTAGTGGAAACAGGGATGCTTATCTGCTGGTCTTGGAAAACAGAGGTAGTAGCATTCACTTATTAAGAGTATTCTCTTTTTGTTCCTTCTGTGGTAGACAGTTCTGGAAGGATATGGTTAGCAAACGAACACATTATATGTGAACCCCTTAGTCACCAGATGATTTAATACTGCTAAGTTTAAAATATCAGGTTTTACACCCTTGCTGGCTCTCTTTTATTTATTTAGTCTTCCTGGCAAAGGAAGGGTGTAGAAACTTTGTGTCATTTTAATAGGCACTTAAGATTCTGTGTGTATTCTGCGTTGATACCACAGCTCATACCACAGCATGTCAAATCTACTAGAAAATAATCTAGCACTGTCTTATGAATGCATGGAGGTGTTGAGATGGTAGCTTTATATATTTACAGAGCAATAGAGAGGTGTACACTAAACATATCAATCTATGATTCATCAAGAGACAGCTTTTGAAGCATGAGTTTAGATAATAGGTAGAGAGAATGCAGGTAGAAGACAAATGATGTTCTAAAAGATACACGAGATGAAGGCCCAGGAGGCGGCAGAAAAATGAGGCGGTGTAAGGATTCATCAATGGAAAATATTGCTCAACAACTGCAGAAGACAAGGATGTTGCTTTGTGAATAATGTTTATTGTGACTCGCGTGGGTGATGGAAATGAAATAAACTGTGTGAAGAACAGAAGATATAACAGATAAAGGCAATCCCTTTAGAAATTTTGCTGGAAATAGGTCAAACAATTGGAATAGGAGCTGGAGACCAAATGAGAGTATTCGTTGGTAAGACAAGTCTCCCAACGGGCAGGCAACTACATAGTATTTGCCTCTATAGAGATGCAAGGACATTGAGGCAGGATACATGCAAGTAGAGGTACAATAAGCCTGTATAGGAACTTGTGCTCTGAGATGTCATATCCACTGAAAGATGCTCTAGCAGTGTGCTGAATTAAGAAACAGCTAGTAGAGAACAGTGAGGGGATTATTTTTGGTTGCACACATTTGTTTGAGACAGGTAGGAAGGTCATTGGCTGAGATTTTAAGGAATAGAAATATTATGATGTCTAAAAGGATGCAGGAATAAAGGAAAGAGCTGTTTTGGGGAATAAATTAAAAAGCTGTTACAGAAACATTATAAAAGGGTTGATGGATAGTTTTGAGTATCAGCATTTCAGATATGTGATCACATATATATGATCATAACCTGAGGTAGCATTTGTGTTATTGTGATATTGGATTTAATAGTTGAAAGATAAAGAAATCAAGGGATCTGTGGGTAAGGAGCAGGTGGAGAATAAAAACAAAGTTACACTGCTATGTTTACAACCTAATAATCAAATTGACTCTGCATCTATATTCACATTGGGGCAGAGAGGTAAATGAAGTAATTGTTCCAACTCTGAAGATTTTTCCTGAGTGGCCCTGTACTTAGTTTTAAAATGAAGTATGTGGCAAAGAAAACATTGTGTTTGTTCCATTTTAGACTCAGATCACTCTAAATGCACTAAAAACACAGTGAGGTAAAATGGCATCACACTGGCTTAGGGTTGTGAGACCTTGGTGGTTATGTCATGTGGGTGTGAAATCTGAAGGCACTGCTCAGTCTTCCTCCCCTTTGACTCTCAAAGAAACAAGTGAAAATAAAAGCACTACTAAGCACTTTTAGCATCAGTGTGAGAGTAGAATGATGGGAGTTAATAGGAGAAAGGGACCACAAACATCCAGGAAGGCCATCAGCATTGCTTGGCAGGGAAATGAAAACTTACATATGCTCTTTGATATCAAACAAAAGAGCATAACTTTTGAAAATGTAATCAAATGCAAATATTGATACTTTTCATAGACCATCTCAGACACAATAGGTCCTTGTGAAGGTCTTTTCATACACCATGAAAGACACAATGTCAAAGAACAGGCTATAAAGTCTATCATAGCAATGGGAAAACCTGGAGAAGTAAAATACTTTCAGGTATCTCTTGTGGCCGCTAGACACATGGAACAGAAATTTTGACAGCATGTGTATAGGCTATTCCAAAAGGAGTGTCCAACTCACAGTTCACAAGGCTGCATAAATAGAGCTATAAGAGGAATCCTAAGCTTATGAAAATCTTAGGTTGTATGTGTGTGATTTGCTTGGGTAGCTCAATTGTACAGATCCTGAGTGTGAACTCTGTATATGACAACATTGTGCTGCAATATCAAAAGTTTGGATGTGTCATTAAGTCATAAAATTAATGTTGCAAAGGGAATTATACATATACAAGGTGAAGAGGGTTTTTTTTGTTTTAGTTTTTGTCTTTTTCTTAACTTTTCATAAAATTTAAAATAATAACTTACCAAACTATCCACATCAATGCTGGAGTTTACAGCCCATTGCAAAGTACTCATGATATTCATAGCTAAAGTTAGAATAATACCAGTTGTTCCTTCTCCTTCACCTAGACATGAAAAAAAGGTTTTGAACAAAGTATGTGTTATTTCTCTCTTTTGTGAATTACTTTACTCATATCTTAATGCTGATATTAGTGATTCCTAGGAACAATAATGTCCTCATAGAGTAAGCTTCCAACCAATTTTTAAAATCAAATTGTGACTGAATAATGGTTGTACTTTTAAATGCTCTTTAGGCCCTGTAGGTAATGCTGGATTGCATATGTAACACAATTGTCTCTTCTACTATTACTCTGTATGTAACAATGAAAACAAATACTGATTGAGCACCAAACTGAGGGGAAGGGGATGCCCCAAGTCCAAATGAGATTCTCTACAAAAAGTCAAAGTAGGCACACAGATATTTGAATATGTATGAGCAGGTATGGTTAGCACCTCTGCAAGGGGCCTGTGTCTGCTAACCAGAGGCTCTCCTCTGAAGAAAGTAAACTTCATCACCAGGAGGCTAGAACACTAATGCCAACCATTTAAGAGAGAAGTCTGCCCATTGTATTAAAAGAAAAAAAAAAACCTAATATGCCTGAAAAGAACAGAGTTAACATGTTGTTTTAGAGTAAATTTATTTTATAATTAGGAAGAACAACTAATTTAAATGTAAAAATTCCGAATTATGACCACAAAATTTCCAAGATAATGTTCACTAATTATTAATAATTCAGGTTATCATGTCCCTACTGATAGTGCTTCAATAAAGCACTAAATAATTATAAAGTTAAACACAGAGATGAAAAGGTACCTAATTACTGACTGAAATTTTTCATGTTTACATTTTCTCCAACTTAAGTACACCATAGATAGCACATATCCACTATGTTAGCATTAAATAATATATTGAAAATTGTTAAAAGTTTATCCAAGAACCCTATATACTTCTTATTCCAAAGGCTAAAATAAGTCTTTAATAATACATAATAGTTACTAGACATTTATTACAGACACTATACTCTTTTGTACAAATTATCACACTCAATACTATGGGAGGGGTATTGGTGTATGTCTGTACACACAAGGGAATTAGGGAAGTTAACTGATGTCCCTATGTAAATATAAGTTAATGCGATTAATACAGTTAAGACCGAAGGGTGGAGTAGGGTTGGTAATGGGTCCTTAGGCTGTGCTTCTTATCCCAGCTGGAGATTCTGTACTATGTTGATTTAAATGTTGTGACTACAGACCTTGGTAAACCAAGACTCAGTCATAATCTTACCTATTATGATACAGCATGTGATATCTTGGCTTGTATTACTTGTTAATAAGTCTTAATCCATGTAATTTAGTCATCTTCGATCCCCATTCAACTAGCTTATACAAAAATAATGAATACTCTGCCCCCCCCCCAAATATTTTTAAGATCTCAAGATGACTACTTCTGAAGATTCACAAGTATGCCTACCCATATGTATTTTTTTCAATAGATTCAGTTCCTTGTGATGCATAGAGACAGCAATGAACGGGAAAGTTGACCATTCTCATAACAGTTGCATAGCTGCAGGGGACCCAAAGCCAAAAGGAATCTCTTTTCTCTCCAGTGAAGAGAAATTTTAATTCAGAACATGGTAGCTCTGGCAATAGAATCACATCCAAAGACCTTCTAGGTCTGTGTGATCCAGCTGGAATTCAATCACACCTCCAGGAGATAGATTCAAGTAGATCTGATTTCAAGGCCAGCCTTGTATAGGGCAAGTTTCAGGTTAAAACAAAACAAAACAAAACAAACAAACAAACAAAAATCCTTAGGTCCAGGTGTGGTGATAAACTTTAATCCCAGATAACAAAGGTAAAGTTAGTTTGTAGAAGGAAGTTTGAAAGTGATGTTCTAATTGAGTGGTAGGAAAAGTGACAAATCAGAGAAGGCTTGACAGAATAGTCTACACCCAACTCTCACTAGAAGAGAGAGGAGAGCAAAGCTACTTAAAGGCAGTGAGGAGGCAGTGTAACCCAGAGAGTTTTACAGAGAGAAGTTGAATGAGAGAACAAGCTAGACACAGGTGAAGACAGAACAAGCCAGAGAATGAGAAGGAGCCAGAAGATTAGAAAGACATTGCTGGAATCAGTTTGAAGCCAAGCAGAGCAATTTATGTGCCGAGAGAAGTCCTACTGAATAAGTCAGCTGGGAGAAGAGTTTGAGCCAGAACAGTTGGGTTGAACCAGACAGCTATGAGATCAGAAAGAACAAGGGTGAGATTATTAAGTAAGTAATTATCAGAGGCTGAAATCATTCTAGGCCTATGTTAGCAGAAGGAGACTGTAAGCCTCCAAGACAACAACTGAAACTGGCAAATAAAAGTTATTTTTATACTCTGGGACTTCAGAATTAGACAGAGGAGCTCTACTGTTAATTCAAGAAAAGCCACATGGAGTTCTTTGGTATAATACTGCTAAATAAAGACAACTAATATTCTGAGAGAAAGAGAGGGGAGGTATAGAGGGAGACACAGAGAGAGTTATAAACAAAGAGAGAATGGAAGTATTCATAGAAGGAAGTAAACACGAACCAGTACCTGCTAGAGAGATATAAACATAACGACACCTGACTCTCCAGTGCCTGCTCTGGTCCCTCTGGGTAACCAAGTCTGACACACACCCTGAAGCTGCATGAGGCCTTCTGATAATTTGTCAAACAGTGCTTCATTTGGGGTTGAGCAATTCTGTTCTTACAGTCAAATAATGTTGCAAATCTGGCATTGATGTGATATTCACTCTTAACTTTGGCTACATATAAATAATATACAATATTATATATACAATAAAATGCTATTATATATATATAATATATATATATATATATATATTTATATATATATATAAATTGCATTTTGACTCAGAAATCCAATGTCTTAAACTAGAGGTACTCATTTATAAGTATGTATTTAAAATTTTCTTATTTTGATATGCTTTGTGGTTTTCAAAGATCCTAAATTTCAGAGCCTTTGTATTTAAAATATAATGCACTTTTATCTAAGTTATTTTATTTCTTTGGCAATTTTTATATTAAAAATCCATATTAGACAAAGAATTCTACCAACAAGTAGTTGTTCATGTATGCTTCTCTCCCACCACTCAGAGAGTTCTTTCATAAAGAATTTTTAAATTAATTTTGAAGTCTGGACCGTTTGCCAACATTACCGTGAAGAGACTTTTTCCCTGTCAATCACATTTTTGCTTTCTGACTTAGTGTCTCATTATTTTTACAACAGTGAAACTAAGAAAAATAACATATAAACCTTTAAGCCACACAAAACTATTTGGAAACAAAACAACAGAAATGCAAAGAATTTACTTGTACTGGTTAATAAGCTCCACAAGTCTACTGAAAAACATGCAAAATTTTTTAAATATAAAATATGGCATTTTAATAATTGACAAAAATGTTTACCTAAATGTTCAAAGTTTAACAATGACAAGTTCACAGTACCTGTTGTTAAAATGGAAATGAAGGTAACAACAATGAAGAAGGTGACAAAAATTATGTCTACTCTCATTTGGAACCAGCGCAAGGTTGACAGATACAGAAACCAGTTGGCAGTGTGTAGATTCAGAGCTTTGTGGAAGAGAGTTTCAAAGTAAGGCTGGCGGCCGAAGGCTCGAAGTGTCCAGAGTCCTTTTAAGCTTGTAATAAGGTGGGTGAAGATTGGACTCCTGCCTGTGAATCATCCCATAGGAGATAATGTAAGGCTTGTAATACAGAACAGAATTTTACACTGCCATGTTTCTGACGAAGATTAACTTAAGACTAACCTCACCATAAACATCCATGTTCTCACCTCAAGACGAGAGATTACTTTTAAAACGCATGCCCTTCCCTTTTACCAGCCAACCACAGGTGATGACAGTACAGAACCATTCTCCTTGTTAACTCGTATTACTTGGCTAACAATATTCACTATTCTTA
Source organism: Pachyuromys duprasi (assembly GCA_028658305.1). Taxonomy (NCBI): domain Eukaryota; kingdom Metazoa; phylum Chordata; class Mammalia; order Rodentia; family Muridae; genus Pachyuromys; species Pachyuromys duprasi. The sequence goes on from CM053763.1 coordinate 30,648,023, forward strand.
ACTAATCTTAAATTACTAACTGCCAAGAAAAATGGGTTTTGCCTTTAGAGTCAATTTTCTAAGTCTCTCAGTGAAGAATTTCTGTGAATTGATTTAGCTTATAAGTTTCAACGCAGAAACACACTTTATGTTTATTCTCTTTTTAAAAAAATGCCCCTCACCAATGTTCTTTCTGAAAGAGATACTTCCTAAGGAGCTCAAAGATTGACCAAAAGAAGCCAAGTTGTTAAGGAAAAGTTTGAGGACAATAACTCAAAGGGAAGAATTCTGTCTGTTTTCACGTGAAATCTGGAAGAAACTCTGAGGAATATCACCATTGACACTTTTTACTTTGAACAATGTAAGAAATTCCAATGTCTACGCACAACCATGGTAAGTTTATACACTTACCAAAGTCTTACTAATTGACAAAATCAATCCATGTGTACTTTATAAGTTTATTATACATCTCAAAAATAATTGTTGGGGTGGGGAGAGGTCAGTGAGTCATATGCTTGATACACAAGAACAAGGCCTGAGACCAGATTCCAAGCACAAAATAAAACATTGGCCCTGTCCTGAATATCTGTAGTGCAGATATTCAGGGTCCCAGGGCCTCTCTAGCCAGGCATTCTGGCTGAAACAGCAAGTTTCAGATTCTGTGAGCAACACACACACACACACACACACACACACACACACACCACACAGAAAGAGAGAGGACAGAGACAGAGGAGAGGAGAGGAAGAGGAGACGAGGAGAGGAGAGGAAGAGTAGAAGAGAAGAGATTGACATCAGCCTTTGGTTTTCACACATGTCTGCATGACAAGTATGTACACCACACACACACACACTCACCCTCCCCCACTGTTATATAATAGTAGAGATTAAAAGCAGAACACTTATTTTGGAAAGTAGGATAATGGTAGTGAATCACAAGAAAGCTCCCGTGGCCCCCCTAGCCCCAGGGGGACTCTGCAACCCATGTTATACCTTCACATTCCAGCTGTTTGAGTTGTTGGGAGGTATTGAGGAAGTATGCCCTCAGTAAAATGAAGGCTGCTAGCCCTGGCACGGTTGCTAGGAAGATGTAGGGTTGCAAAACTGAGACAACTATTATGGCTCCAAACACAATGAACAGCAACTGTGGGGGAAAGCACAGTGGTGAGTGAGCTTACATGGACCAGGTGTGTTGAGGGGTTGTAGCTACACATTGTTCTTACACTCTATCATAAAAACAGAAGCAAAAACAACAAAACCAGTTCATCCTATGAGGGAGGTGCTACCTCAAAGGCAGTTTCTAGAGGTTACATGTGAAACAATGTTTAAAATAGTTTCTTTTGCTGATATGTAAATTGCTGAAGTTTTATATGGTGCTCTCTTGATTTTAGGATATTTTATACACTCTATAAAAATCAAATTTTAACTAGATTTTCTTCATCTAGTACTTTGAAAGATTAAACTTGAAATTTTAGTATGTTATCTTCTGTGATTTTTGTAAGAGAGTTCATTAAAATGGAGCATTCTTAACAAAATATTTTGAGATACAAATATCCATTTTAAATATAGGTTTCATAATGTGTGTGAGCTCACTTTTCTGACCCTAATTTTTCATCTTTAATATTGAGAAAAGTATTACTTAATAAGTTTTACTCCCTTCTCAACTCACCTGTTTGTATTATAATAATTGGAGATATTCTAATAACACAAAAATATTAAAGTGAATGGATTTAATTGAAATTTAGTATTTTTTCCTATCAGTACCATCAAAATTAATTTTGCCTATCCAATGCAGGCAGGTCACTATATTACGTCCCAGAAAATTAGAATGTTGTTTGCAAACTCAGTATGTCTCACTAGTGTTTACCAGGTAGCTGGTCTACAAGACATCAAGCATGTGCCATTTTTACAACCAACGAAGTATAACTTCCTTATGGAAATTCTCCATGAGTTTCCATGGGTTTAATAGCTGGTAGGGTCAATCTCAGTTCTATGGAGATCTTTGAGTGCTTTTCTACTTTGTGAAGCTTCAACAGCTTTAGGACTTGAGCTAAAACTGTTTGGGCTATGGAAAACTTGAAAGCCATCATAAATGTCAAAAACTTTAATTTGTAAGATAAATATTTGAAAATTAGCTCTCCTAGATATTTGAGTTGAGCTTTAAATTGACAGAAGACATTCAGTAGACCATTAAAAGAAAATCACTCAACACCATTTTAATGCTTTTGCAGACAGATCCAGATAGATATCCACATTCAAGTTTGTACATGATTATGTTATATTGTATTGTGTTATATTTTATTACAATATATATTAGTATACTTACATCATGGACCTATGGTTTACTCCTAGAATGGGGCACAAATGTCTCATGTTTAAAACACACACACAAAATAACACTTTTGAGTACATGAATCAAAACATGGGTTAAAATGTTTTAGCAGGTGCTGCTACTGTGAAGTTATATCTTCAAACATAGCAATGAAGGAAATACAAAATGCAGTTCTCTTAGAACACTAAGTGTATTTGATTATGCCAATCATTTCAGAGGAGGAACACTAACGGCTGCTTTCTCTGCATCTGCTGATGTTGCTTGTGTATACACGAGGAGAACAGTCCCTATTTTCTTTTTCATGTTCTTTCAGAAATGTAGTATTATTTTGGAGAGGGGACAAGCAAGAAGAATGCCCAATAAGGGCAGTGTTGTGATCCAACTACTTCGCCAAGTGCATTTCCTCTCTGAAGCTTCAGGAGGCCATCAGCGAGCTCAGAAAGCTGTGCCTGGCACAGCAGGCAAGGGGATCAGCTTGCAACTCCCCTGAGATCTGTGGCTTTGGAGTCCTAATGTGGCATCTTCAAGGTCACTTCCACCTCCACCCATCATCCATTTATTAACTGACTGGCAGACAGTCTCACAGCATGGCTACCCTGGAGATATAGTCACAACTGTCACTCAAGAACAGCCCTCATAGAGACTGAATATTTCTTTTCCTTCATGTTTTCAACATCCCATCTTCTTTTCCATACCTCCATTAAGCCCCATTTTGTGAGGAAACTGTCTACCTAGCTTATGTTGAAGTGTTCATGGCTAAGGCTAACTGAGATTGTAGCCTGTCCAGGGACTCCATCTTCACCTCAGGGAGGAACTTAAAAGATGGAGGGTGTTCTATCAGTCAGATTTTATGGTCAATGATTTGGTAGAAAATGGTGTTTTGAACATTTCAAATCAATCTAAGTATCCCATCGTGGGCCTGCCTGCAATAAACAGACCTGACTACTTACTGAATTTACTAAGCTTGTAACTGTTAAAGATTGCTCTTCCTAAGATGTATTCATTAGCCAGGAATTCAGCTAGTATGAAAATTAACCAAAGTTCACATGCTTCTTTTTGAAACTATTGAGAACACTCTATGGCAAACAGAAAAACTCTTGATAATAGTTATTCTTTACAAACCTGGATGAAGTCGTATATGGTAAGAGGCAGAAAGTCATCCAAAATTGCAATATCTTTGGAGAATCTGTTAAGAATCCCACCTGTGATACAAATAAAGATTCTCAAAAATTAGTCACTTTTAGAAGGATACCAATATATTTCATACTACATTTAGAGCACAGCAAAAACATTTAGAATAAGAATTATCATCTAATCAGAAAATCGAGAACTTGTATATTAGCTTTGTTTAAATTTCTAACTACGTATTCAAGCTATTGTCTCCTTACTTTTGAACTTCTATTTTTAAAAAAGAGCCCTCTGAGACTCAAGTTCTTATTATAATTAAGGTTAGGAATGTCAGGTCATCCTACCATGCAAACCTCACTTCTGCTGCTTCCCAGAAACACGCTAATGGATGTGTTTTCCTCATTTCTTTATGTTTAGCTCCACCACAGAGAACATACACGCCCTCCTTCCTGAGTGCTCTGCCCTTTGGATGCACCGCTCCAGAACACGTAGCTGTCTCAGGGCATGCCAGATAGACCTCCTTTTTTATTTTCTTTTCCTTCTCACCAGCAAGCCAAGCTTCAACCTGTATTCTAAATTCCAGACTCACATGTCTGAGTCCTGATTGTTGCATCAATGAACTAAAAATTCTGTCTACTACATGCATAGGACAATGATGGGTACAGGACAATAGAGGTGATTAAGCCACTCTCCTTGTCATTCAAGGACTCATTGTCCAAAAACAAGCTAAACAAACAATTACATAAAGTATAATATAACACTATAACAACATTGCAGTAGTGAATCTTGTTCATTCACTATTAACTGCAGAATAAGGACCAAATTCTTTTTTTAATATTTAATATTCTCCTATAATTGTCCTTAACTAACTTAGGTTCCTCTAATCAGGCATATGTGTCTATTCTTTAGAGAGTCTACCCCTTTATACCTCTCTACTTTGCCTATGTTTCGTTTCCATCTATAAAAACCCTTCTTCCTCATGTGTTCTTGTCAAATGTATACCTTTTTCCTGGCTCAATTCACATACCCTATCTGCAAGGGAGCAGTGGTGTTTACTGCATCTGGAAGCACTCTCTTCCTATCTGCAAGCCTAAGTTGCAGAAACTACATGTGCACATGTTGCTTGTGTGTATGCACATATATATGTCATCTCATTTCCCAGATGGTAGACTTTTGAGGTCAACAGGATTTCTCGATTTTTATTTTATGACCCATAGACCAAAGTGTTATATGGACATGTGGTGTATATATAAATATATACACATATATATACACACATATATGTATCTATATTAGTTAACATATTCATTAAGGATATTTGTTTATGCTTTCATATATAACCCAGAGAAGGAATGTATATCCCATGATATTTGTAATTACTATTTAGAAACTGAATGTTTGTTTTGGCAAAAAAAAAGTGTCATCATAAGTGATATTTATATTTCAAATTTTATTTCAATCAATAGTATTCTGTCTAATGTAATTATCCTTTGCTGAGGACCTATATGATTTATCTATATGGCTGCAAAGTCATTTGAGTGTGACAAACTGGGGAAGAGTAACAGAAAACCAAAGAGTGTGAGAAAAATCAATGTCAAGGAGAGTCAAGGTCAATGAACAATTTTGAAGAGAAATCCCAAGTGGTTGTTGCCAAGTATATCAGAATAACTAGCTAACCAAAGGAGAATCATAAACCATGAATCTAATAGCATTTTTTTAAAATAGGAAGCAAAATCCTTATGTAATAGCCACAATGAGAGCAGGAGGAAGGGTGCCTTCTAAGATCAACTTGCTATTTTAGGTCTCAGGAAGGTGAATAAGGAGGGACACAGACATCGCAAAGGTGCTTAGGAACTACCCTAAGAAACAGAGGAAAATTTGGGAAGACAAATGAGAAAAGAATAATGCATGGCGATCACCAATAAGGGAGACAGTTGCCTAAGAATGCACCGAGTGTGTATTAGGAGATATGGGAAGGGGGTGCTCAGGGGAGAAGGAGAATGAAAAGTGCATTTCTTTTGGGATCAATACCCCAAAGACAGGAATGATAGAGAGAAGCTGACATGTATTGCATGTGAGCCGTTAACAGCCATAATTGCCATTCATGTGTGGCGAAACTAAGCCTCAAATGTTTGTGTCCTTTCCATTGTATTTCACGGTCCATGTCTTACTCTGCTAGAAATCTGGGGAAATTCCTATCCTCCTGAGGTCTCAGAATTCTATAACAAAGTCACTGGATCAAGTGAATTGACCATTCCCTTAGTTCCAAAATTCTTAGAATTTTGGACGTCCAGGACCATATGCAAATGAGGCAAACCTTTGGTGAGGCTTAGGGGCTCCAGGATAAATATAATGATCTTTCCAGTCCGCCAACACTTAGCTTTTGCCATCTAGATAAACTGATGTGTAGTCATTTTGAGGTTTTTAGGAACACATCACGCTAAAAGGTCTCAATTCTGTAACTTTAGTGTAATTTTTATGGCTGGTATGCCTCCTTTGCTTTGAAGTTTTTCTGGTGCAAGGATGATACCTTATTCATTTTTATGTGTCAGGCGTTCTCTGGCTTGGGGCCACACAGCAGGATTCCAGTGATAGCCATTAGCGCACTTAGGAAAGTTATTGTACTCACAGGCCTTAAATGAATTAGCCACTGGGAGTCAAACCAACACATTTTCAAGATCCTTACGACCATAGGTTTTGAAATGTTTGACTATTTTTTCCAATTATCTTTCTGTGACTGTAATTAAATTGATGTCAAAATGCATGATACCAAGTACCATGTATTATAATTGCCTCAAAATATTTTAAAACTTCTCCTGCTGCCCCCACCTCCAAGGTCCTCTAAATCATTCATATGATTACTCTTGAGGGATCACACAAAACAGTTATTTTCCCCACCAAGATAACTTTTCATAGAAAAATTTTATATTTTTCCATGACAACCTCAATTTTTTTCTTTCTGTAAACAATATTAAAGACGACAAGATAACACCCAGGAAAAAGGTAGAACAAGTATGTGAAAAGACAAATTCCGAAGTATCCAAAAGAAGCTGCTTTTTCTGAGGACATCACATCAGAATGACATTGTAACAAACTGAGTTATTCCGCTAGGCTGACAGAAACACTGGGAACTACAAGTAATTGCCTGCAGAATCTTAGAAATGTGAAACAAGGTGGGTGAAACCAAGGACAGATGCCTATGTTCAGGCCCATGTGGCTGCTAGAAAGCCAGTGAGCCCTTGAGCCCCACAGAGGACCAGCAGGCAGTTCCGTTTTCTACACCTAATCAAAAGTACCTGCTTTTATTGAGTTGGAGGTTGACAACGGTGCATGAAGAATGGAATGTAACATTTTCTGGTGCAAAAGTTTTGATGCTGTGATTAAGAAGTGCACCAATGGCAAACCTCTGCAGAAGCCCAGGGCAAGCAAAGTGTCAGCCACACCCACGTAAATGTAAAAAATGTAGTAGAAGCTGGTACCAGTGATGATCACAACATAGGTGTTAGTGGAATTATTAGTAGTGTTTTTTCCTTCGTCAAGAGGTTTGCTGTAAAACAAAACAAAAGTGTTATTTGACAATCAAACTTGTCAACCGACTCACTAATAAAACCAAGCATCAAGAAACATGAAATACTGGCTTAAGAGTTTTATAAATATTGTATTGCAAAAATGTTTTATATTTTCTCAAAATTAAGATATAACTGATCCTTATTTGAGCAAAGTTCTTAGTATTAAATGTGAAATGTTGCTTCATGTATTTTTTTCCATTTCATGGAAACTGAAAACAATAAATATTTTAGAAATGAGTGATGAGATGAAGGCACTGAATAGCTCACAACTTCAACATACAGTAAGCCTTATGGATCTTCTGAGTGTCCAATGATTCAGCCATCAGTGGAATGAGGAAATGTTCTTAAAACTGTATCTTTACTGAATATGCACATTCTTGTTTTTCTTGACATCATTTCCCTAAGTAATTCATTATAACAACTACTTATATGAAAATTACATTAAATTAGGTATCATATGAATCTTTAAGTATATGTAGTAATATGCATAGGACATATGCAAAATACTATACAATTTTACATTTGGGCTTGAGTTCAGAATTTACTATCCTTGTCCTGGACCCCAATCTCCTCAGAAATGGAAGAATGCCTGTAACTGGTTTTTCTCCTCTCATAATCTGGAGAAATGTGAAGGGGTACAATGAAACATAGTAGACATTAAAATATTTTATCATCTCCAAATGGAAACAAAACACAAAACACAATCAACAATAATGTGTGGACTACTCACTTTTTAAGAATCCACAACACAAATAAAGAAGCAGCCACCTAGAACGGAACAATCCACAGTTGATTGTTTTTCCCAGCATCTTTCTCTATGCTTTCCACACCCATTTTTAGATTGAATATGGCTAACATCAAAGTGAACACACTCTCTCCATGTCATAGCTCTGTACCTCCGGTGGCAGTAGTTTGAGCAATTATTTTAAATGCAAAGTTTCATGTAAGAGCACATTAAACTTATGGAAGTCCACTCTCGCTCATTTTGTCCATTCCCTTATCTATTCCACTTTTTATTACATCCTTTAGGAAAGTAAAGAGTTATATGCTTACATAATACATTTTATATTAGTTTATCTTGTTAATTTTTATGGCAAAAATCTAATGGCATTATTTTAATTGCCATGTTTTCTCCTTGTATACATACTCTCCATGTACTCTCTCAGGAGAAAAAGAAAACCTATGTTTTCTTTTTTGCTTTGTTTGTTTGTTTGTTTTGCTTTGGTTTTTCCAATTTATTTATTTACTTACTTACTTATCTATTTAATCACTTTATAGGCTGATCCTAGCCCCTTCCTTTCTCTCCTCTCAGTCCCACCCTCACGAGGCTCAGCTGGTAAGGTAAAGGCTAGGTTCACATCTGAAAATCTCAGTTTCTTAAGACTCAAGTCAATGCAGAACAAGAAACCCAGCAACAACCTAAACTTTTAAAGAGTATTTGTTCTGATACAAATGTCTTCCTCCATTTTTAAACTAATTAAATCACCCCAGACACTAGCTTAGGTACATGTTCTGAGACACTCTTCAGTTACCGCCCCCATCCTTTTTCCAGTTAGAGGAAGTCAGCAACATTGTTGTTGCCAATGCCCTCTGAATAGGAGCAATTCCCAGAAATACATATTTACCAAGGGAACAATCAACAACTTTTCTAAAGTGTTCTATGGAAGGGGCCTAGACCCTAACGAAGTTATTTCCTGTCTGTCACGTGGATTCACCAATCCAAACTATATCTACTGACTATAGGAAAAAGCATTTTCAAAGCCTTGGTCAGTGGTCTTTAGGAATAATATTTGGGGATTAAAGAAACAAAGGAGTCCACACTATCATTTTACTTCCAAATGCTTCAAGACTATATAAAGCTCATTTGATTTTTGAAAGAGGGACACTCCTGAATGATTATGATGTAACAGCAACAAAATAAGTACTCATTTTTATTTCTAAGTTGGAGAAATGTCACTGTCCTATGTCACATGGAATTTAGTGTACTTTTAATTCACAGGTTTTCAATATTTTGTAGAACAAGTAATGCCCTAAAACACACATCCACAAAAAATAAGATGTGCTAAGAGGACTATCATCATCAACAACGGAGGCAGTATCGAAGCGCACTACATCTCCATTTTATTACTGATGCAAAGCCACTCAGGGATTCCTTATAATGAAACAGAAAAGGCAGCTCTCTGACAGTCTTAAAGACCACAAGACCAGGCAGTGAACAGGACCTTCAGATGCTGCTCTCCAAACACCACCTGGTTACTGTAGAGGAAACAGGAAACATCCCTTAATCCACTGTTTTTATTTTCCCTTTCTAGTCCATGATATGCTGCCAAGAAGAGCCACTAGAAAGAACAGCACAATACAAATAGTACTCTGTTTGCTCAGTGTTAACAAGAATTTACAGAAGACATTTTGCTTTTTAAGGAAAATGTACCAAATATATACTTTTTCAAAATGACACAAGACTGAAAAACGTAAGCAAATTAAATAAGCACGTGCTCTTGCCCTCTAGTTTAGTGACTCTGAAGAAAAGACAGGATGGGTCACTAAGTTTATTTCATATTACAAAAGGGAAACACACTTAACGAATGCTAAAACATCATAAAGCTAAATGGAAATACAGCCCTTACTAATGCTGAAAAATAAGTAAATCACTGTGACGGAGGAGGATACACATTTTGGTGTTTCTCATCATTAAGTACTTTAACAGTGCTTATAAAATTAAACTACCATGGTGGGTTGGTGGGTTGACACCTGCTCCATAATGGAATGCCCCAGGAAAACATTCTAATGCCAAAAGAAATGCACACATCGATACTAAGAAAAAGGTTT
>CM053763.1:30658359-30671912 GCA_028658305.1 Pachyuromys duprasi
GTTGACACCTGCTCCATAATGGAATGCCCCAGGAAAACATTCTAATGCCAAAAGAAATGCACACATCGATACTAAGAAAAAGGTTTAGTCTAAAGAAAGTCTATGTAAATTTTGAATGGAAGAAAGTAACTTAATTGGACATTAGCAAATATGATTTTTAGCTCTACTACTATACACATATTTAAAAATGACTATTGTTATTGCCTACCTGTAACTCTGCATTTTGAGAGCAACTTAATTGGCTAATGTCTATAAGATATTGGAAAAACAAACAACAAAAAAACCTTCATGCCATTAGACTGTTTTCTGCCTAGAAGATAGCATCACTGAGTTTTGTCCGTTTTGTCCCTTCCCTTCTCTGCCCTCTATCCCCTTCCCCTGTCCTGCCCTCCCCCCCCTTTTTAAAGTACTTATGTAGCATTTGCATTCTCTTTAATAGTTAATCTCTTGACTGATGACAAGATTTCTTTTTCCTTAGGTGAACATTGATGGTTTGGATTAAATGTCTCATAGGCTCCTGTGTTTGAATGGTCTTGAGCTACTGCACTGTTTAGGAAGGCTGTGGAATCTAGGCTCTTGAGCCTTGATGGAGGGTGGGAAGTGGAAATGGCTTTCAGGTTTCACAGTCTGGCTTCACTTCCTGCTCACTATTTGCTTCCAGTATGACCAACCCACCCTGGCTGGCATGCCTTCCCAGTCACCATGGATATGTCCCCTCAAACACTAACTCAAAAATCAATCCTTCTTTCCTTAACTTAATGGGTGCTTTATTATAGCAACAGGAAAAGCATCCGAGTGAAATAATAATAGTGCATACTTGTGTAGCAGGTCAACACACAATGGGATAATTATGTCATTGTGAGCGCCCCCCAAGCTTCTCTCAGTGGACGCTGCCCGAGACAAAGGGACTGTAGACAAACAAGAATCACCACCACATGAGTCACTGCCTGCACAGCCAATTATCAGACCAACATCTAGAATTCTTCAGTGCATAATTTCAATTCATGTGCACTTCTTACAGCCTGAACTTTTGAATCTATCAAAAACTAAATGTGGGGGCTGGAGAGATGGCTCAGAGGTTAAGAGCACTGACTGCTTCCTAGAGGTCCTGAGTTCAATTCCCAGCAACCGCTTGATAGCTCCCAACCGTCTTTAATGAGATCTGGTGCCACTTTTCTGGAGTGCAGGTGTACCTGCAGACACCACATTGTATACATAATAAATAAATAAATATTTTTTTAAAAACTAAATATGTGGAGATATAATAAACAATGTTAGCAGTATAAGTAATAAAATTGCATTGTACTTGCTAGATGCATGGATTTGAGTCACTCTTGTCACAAAAACAAAAAAAAATGTTTAGATGATAGTTATGTTATTGGCTTTGTTTAGTAACCTTTTACGATTTGTATGAATCTTAAAATATGTTGAATATATTAAATATGCCCAACAAAAATGTTCTATGCAGTTCTTCATAACAGTATATTAAAGCATATTTTATGTTATATCTGAAGGACTAAAATAGTAATAGTAATTCCAATCGTGGATTTAAAATTTTTTAACTTACTTTTAAGTGTGTGGGTATTTTGTCTACATTTATGTCTGTAAACCATACACATGCAGTACTCACAAAGGCCAGAAAAAAGTGTCAGATTCCCCAGGACTTGAGTTTCTGACAACTGTGAGCCATCCTGTCCGTGCTAGTAATTCAACTCAGTTCCCTGGAAAAACAGTCAGTGCCCTTAACCACTGAGCCAGCTCTCCAACTCCCGTCAGTTTTCGGAATCTACAAACTGCACAGGAAAATACCATTGCACAGACACACATGTTTATGCCCATACAAATGCATACAGCTTTCTTAACGATCATTAAAGTCACAATCACAGTTTACAGCCAAACGTTCTTACCTCAATCAGAAAAACAACCAGGCACCAAATCAGCATGAAGAGCAAGCTTTTATGGAGAGTAAAGTACCGGAGGTATGTGTTCCATGTTGTTACTGGGGGTATCTTCACAATGTCATCAATAAAACACTCCTGAGAAAAGAAGTGGCATTCTGAGAAAGCCCTATTCCATGCCGCCACTGAGGCTGCATTTCGAAATTCAGGAAAATAAAGAAACAGTACAGTTTACAGCTAAGTAGTTCTTAAAAATATAAATGATTAAAAATGCCATGTGTGGTGGCCACATCAAGCAGGACATCTACTGGAGCAATGTAGTTTTGAAGAGTGAGAAGCACAATGACACTTGCTGAACATTGGTATTTCGGTATTTTATAGCCCCACACCTGTTGCTAACTGAGCAAAGTTCCCAAACTTTTGAGATTTAACTTTTTTTCAATGAGCCGTGGACAAGCACAGTTTGGAACTTGCTAGCTATTGAGTCTTTCTTTTTTTTTTAATCTTTTTTTATTAATTTATTTATGTTTGTATCAATCACCACAGGTTAGGTACTTTGCATCCCATGCATAGCCCCCTCCCTCATTCCCTCCCACCCTCATCTTCTTTTTTAAAAAGCTGGCTTATGTTTGTATATTCCATAGGCATTACAGTGTTGTTTTCCTAGCTGTGACTTAAATTACAAAATTCTAATCCAAAATATATTCCTCTAGAAGCCTTTGTCTCTTGAAAGATACATTGTAAAACTATAAAACAAAACAGAGATTCCTTATATTCTAAAAGAAAAAGATGGGGTTGCTCCTCATACGATCTATGAGGTTCATTAAGTGGCATTAACCCATGAAGGAGTCCTGTTAAACTGGAGAAAGTTTCACCAATTAAAGTTTAGATTGTGTAATCAAAATAGGCCATTGTTTAAATTCAAGACCTACAAGGAACATGTTAGGATGTTTGAATGTATATCAGCTACTGAATTTTTCAGAATTCTATTTTCTTTCTCTGTAAATAGAGGCAATGATATGACCTTCTATCTCAGTACAGGGGAAGTGCGTTGCCTAGAAGGGGAAGTGGCGGATGACCTAGTAACATAATTAGTCAAAGAAATCATTCTTTAAAATGTACACTAACTAAAATTTATAGACTTCATCTTGGAAATTTCACTTAGATGGATATTAAATCATTTAGATAAATTATTTTTTATCAAATTGTTTTAAAATTATAGAAATACTTAATATATATTTTGGGAAATTACTTATACCTTTATTTCACAACAGAGTGAACTTTGGTCCAGAGATACAAAAATGACTTGTAAATGCCCCAAAGGTGACTTTGTATTAAAGACTGGCACCCTTAAATGTGTTCATCTACTAGAACTCTGTTTTTAACTTCCTCGAAGGCACATGTATTGTTTAGTAAACAATAGGCCTCCTGCTTTTCATAGCTTTCTATTTTAAGGAAAGTCGTTTTGCTCCTTAACAAACTGTTAAGTCCTTCCATCTGAATTTTGACACTAATACATGTTGAGCTTCACATATCTTCTTTAAAAGAAATCCTTTCAAAAACACAACACATAGAACAAATCTGAAAGATTAGAAAGGGTACACTAACTAAATTCAGGCCAGAATGTGAATTTGTCCTGTCAAGAAGCCAGGTTTTTGTAGTTCTTATTAAGGCCATGTTTTACAAACTCTTTTTGGTGTCTACATAAGTGCAACTATTTGTTTATATAATACTTTACTCCACATTGTCCTAGAAAACCACTAAAGCAGATAATTATTAAGTTATAAAAATGAATATCATATCATGAGCCTTCTAAAGGGATGCAGTACTAAGACCTTGATTTGGTTTTGAACACTTTGTGGGTAGATGATATTTCAATTACAACCAGAAATAGTTGTTTTATATTTTGAAGTTGCTTATGTAGGTAATGGACTTTGCACCCTTAACCCAGACACCAAAATGGAATGCCATGAAACATGTAATATGTAACACAATTTACTGAAATTATGGGGTTAGGATGAGGTACGTCTTAAGACTAGGAGGGTACATACCTTTAAATCATCTTCATCAATTTCTTCAGTGATGTTCAATGAACCCTGTTCAGATAATCGTCTTGAATATATATCCACTTCAGTTAAGCTCATCTGAGTGGTTAAGGAAAATTTCCGAATGGTTTTGGTCCTCTGGAGACTGCTAAAGCCCTGGTTGGGTGTGTATGTCATAAGATCCAAAACAGACTGTCTTCTTTTGCCTGGAAATGTGAGGCCAGTGGTGATCACGTTGCTGCGAGGCAGAACAGTCTCCCCCTGTTCAGAGTCCGGAGCAAGGGAAAGTCTCCTTTCTTGGACCTCATCAGGCTCTCCTTCTGTAGCTAATGGAGTCTTTTGCATAATGGAAATTTTCCTGATAGAGCTGATTGAATTTAGAATAGAGTTCTTCCTTTTTTCTCCAAACTCTCCAGTCTGTTTAAATGACTGTTTGGTTTTGTTCCAGGTGACAGAGGAATCATCGACTGAGAACCTGCGTAAGGTCTCAGTTAGAATTGAACTTCTTCTTTCCTCAGTAAACTGGTCAAAAGTATCATACCCCATGAGTTTTGAACTGAAGTCTGGACGTAGACTCTGTAGTTCAAAAAACGTCCCATAGAAATAGCAGCTGCCCTCATGCAGAATTAGTATTTTGTCAGCTTTCTTTAAATGTTCCATTTTAGAAGTGACCAAAATCCTAGTTTTGTTGGCCATCAATTTACAGACACAGCTTTGGGAATATAAAAAGATATAAATGTTACTTCATGAACAGTGTTGTATATTTAATTTTAGCATCTTAATGTTTCACTGCATAAAATCTCTATCAGTATTTATTACTTTATTTAATATGGTTATACAGATAAACACCCCATAATAACTACTAGATGCCTTTCATACTGTAGCATGAAATAGCATATCTTGCTGTAAAGGTGAATTCTAGTAGAATTAGAATGAAATTCAATGTTTAATAATCAATAAGTATCTTATTTTAACCAAATCATTTTCTGTTTGGTATTGGTTTTCTTTCCTAGAAAATAAAGGAATTGTAAGTGTTCCTGAAAGTTTATATTTCCATATAACTTCTAAAATGTCAGAGATTTTGTTTTTAATTTTTAATTAATTTTCCCTTGTATTTTATGTTGACTATCTGTTTTTAAACAGAAACATTACAACTGAAAAATACATGATCAATTAAACTTTCTTCCAGTGAAATTTTCATATAGTTTACAAGTAAATCCTGAAGTGAGTCCCTAAAGAGAAATCAGCTTCTTTTATCCATTAAAATATCAAAACCAAGAGCCATTACTATACCATTAAGTATAAACAATGATATAATTTTAATTAGGTTCATGAGAGTAAGACAGTGGCTATAATAGTCACAGCATCAAAAACATAGTATTGGGGTATCACATTTAATGGAATTTTCTCTGTCTTGAACTGGAGAGGCCTGCTGGGAACAGAATTCTAAAAGGCAAGTATGTCTGGAAGGCTCTAATGCAGGTTCATATTTCTGTCATTAAGCAGCATCCCCAGAGCCAAGGGAACATTCGGCCCTTAAAATCAAATGTACTTTTCTCCCCACAAATGAAGCTAAATTATATGTAAAATGAAACAAGCATCAATTTAACAAACACAAACAGCACAACAACTCCTAGAAGATTTGAACAAGTAATCTAGTCAAAGGTAAATTGTGCCCTGGGCCTGACTGAATGGTTCATGTGAAATTCTAGAGCAACCTTCCTGCTAAGGCATCACAGAGACCTACAGGATCCTGTACCACTCAGAAATAAGTGCTCTTCTATGTTTATTACTGGCTTAGAAAATGTTTGTCTTATACTGAGTTATATGCTTAGAGCAGTCAGTTATTCAGCATTCTGACCATAAGTCACTCAGAGAACTTGATGGACTGTCCATTACAGAGCACCTTTAGATCCTCAGAAGATAATAGCTATGTAAATGCAAGGCTGAACTGTAGAAGGTGCAATAATCTTCAAGGTAAATAGAAGCATGGTTAGAGCCTTCTACAGCTTTTTTCATTAAAACAAGCAAGAAAAGATTGAAGCAAACTATTAAATCCTTCTCGTGTATGTGCGTCTTCACTAGAGATTAGCTCAGAAGCTTATGAGCAAAAGTAAGGAATGGGGTGTGTAGGGTGGAGATGATATTGATGGTAGTTGGCACTTCATTCTGAGATCAGTTTGACATATTCTTGGGATTGTGACTAGATACACCATGTTAATGTATACCATTCAACTGAAATGACTGAAAATGTCAAAGAAAATAATGTGACATTATTTAATGTCCAGATAAAACTAGCATTAGGATGGGGCCTTCTGGGGCTTCATGTGCAAAATGTAGCAGAGTCCAGAATTAAAGCATTATTTAACACGTCATGAACCAAAACAAGCAGGGCTCTAGAATATTTCAACCACTGACAAAGCCCTAAAGTAAACTTCGAGATAAGCCAATAAATAATTAATTTAACACACACAATATCCTACCACTGAACAAAACAAAACAAAAAACCCTTTGTAGCTAGAGTACTATAATGTCTGTTCTAATGAACTATTTTGTTGTTCATGAAATTATTTTTAAATTTGAAATCAAATCATATGACTAACTGTAGCTTGTAAGAGGCTTCATACCCACTGGGCTGTAATATGAGCTTTAAGGAGGTATATGTGCAAGTTCTCTGTGACCTGGAAGGGGCATCCAGGAAAGGACTAAGGCGACCATACAGTATAGGAATTCACCATTAAACAAGTCATTATTTTCTATTTACAACCACATAAAGTAAAATATCAGATAAGAAAAGTAAATAGAATATAGAATATACATAATATTGGATAAACATCCTAAAATCTATACTCCTTTTTAATTTATTTTTATTTTTATTAATTACGGTTTATTCACTTTGTATCCCCCCTGTAGCTCCCTCCCTCCTCCCCTCCCAATCTTCCCCTACCTCCCTTTTCTCTTTCCCTCTGATCCTAGTCTATCAGGACTCATCAGGAGTGGCTGCATTATCTTCTTCTGCAGCCTGGTAAGGCTGCTCTCCCTTAAGGGGGACGTGATCAAAGAGCAGGCCAATCATTTCCTGTCAGAGACAGTCTCTGTCCCCATTACTATGGAACCTGCTTGGACACTGAAATGCCATGGGCTACCTCTGTGCAGGGGTTCCAGGCCATCTCCATGAGTGGTCTTTGGCTGGAGTATCAGTCTCAGAAAAGACCCCTGTGCCCAAACTTTTTGGATCTGTTGCTCTCCTTGTGGAGCTCCTGTCCTCTCCAGGTCTTACTATCTCCCATTTCTTTCATAAGATTCCCTGCACTCTGCCCAAAGTTTGGCTGTGAGTCTTAGCATCTGCCTCGATACCCTACAGGGTAGAGCCTTTCAGAGGCCCTCTGTGGTAGGCTCCTGTCCTGTCCCCTGTTTTCTCCCTCCTCTGATGTCCATCCTCTTTGCCTTTCTGAATGGGGATTGAGCATCTTAGCCCGAGTCCTCCTTCTTGATTAGCTTCCTTAGGTGTGCAGATTTTAATTTGTTTATCCTATATTATATGTCTAATGTACAAGAAACACAGAATTGATAAAACAATCCTCTACAATAAAAGATCTTCTGGATGTATCTCCATCCCTGATCTCAAGCTGTACTACAGAGCAATAGTAATAAAAACTGCATGGTACTGACATAGAAACATAATGGTGGATCAATGGAATTGGATAGAAGACCCAGAAATAAACTCACATACTTATGGACACCTGATTTTTGACAAAGATGCCAAAACCTTAACAGTGGAAAAAAGATAGCATCTTCAACAAATGGTGCTGGTCTAACTGGATGGCTACATGTAGAAAATGTAAATAGATCCATACTTATCCATCTGCACAAAACTGAAGTCCAGGTGAATCAAAGACCTCAACATGAAACCAGACTCACTAAATTAATTAGAAGAAAAAGTGGGGAAGAGCCTAGAACTCATTTGCATAGGAGACAACTTCCTGAACAGAACACCAGCAGCACAGGCTCTAAGAGCAACAATCAATAAATGAGACCTCATGAAATGGGAAAGCTTCTGTAAAGCAAAGGACACTGTTGGCAAAACAAAATGACTGCCTACAGATTGGGAAAGGATATTCACCAACCCTATATCTGAAAGAGGGCTAATATCCAGTATATATAAAGAACTCAAGAAGTTAAACAGCAACAAATCAAGTAATCGAATTAAAAATGGGGTACAGAGCTAAGCAGAGAATTCTCTGTAGAGGAATATCGAATGGCAGAGAAACACTTAAAGAATGTTCAACATCCTTAGTCATCAGGGAGATGCAAATCAAAATGATCCTGAGATTTCACCTTACACCCATCAGAATGGCTAAGATCAAAAAATCAAGTGACAATACATGCTGGAGAGGATGTGGACAAAGGGGAGCCCTAACTCTACTACTGGTGGGAATATAAACTTGTACAACCACTTTGGAAATCAATGTGGTGCTTTTTCAGACAATTAGGAATAGTGCTTCCTCAAGATCCAGCTGTACCACTCCTAGGCATATATCCAAAAGTTGCTCAAATACACAACAAGGACATTTGTAATAGCCAGAACATGGAAACAACCCAGATGCCCCTCAGTTGAGAAATGGATACAGAAATTGTGGCACATCTACACAATGGGATATTACTCAGCAATAAAAAACAAGGAAATCATGAAATTTGCAGGCAAATGGTGGGAACTGGAAAAGATCATCCTGAGTGAGGTATCCCAGAAGCAGAAAGACACACAGGGTATATACTCACTCATAAGTAGAAATCTATACTCCTAAAGAAGCTAAACAACAAGGAAGACCCTAGGGCAGATGCTTAATCCTCATTCAGAAGGATAAATGGGAGAGACATCTGAAACAGAACACAGGGAACAGGACAGCAGCCTACCACGGACAGCCTCTGAAAGACTCTACTGATAGAGGTATCAAAGCAGAGGCTGAGACTCACAGCCAAACTTTGGGCAGAGTGCAGGGAATCTTATGGCAGAAGGTGGAGATAGAAAGACCTGGAGACGACAGGAGCTCTAAAAGGAGACCAACAGAGCCATAAAAACTGAGCTCTGGGGACTGAGTCCTGCAGAGACTGATACCCCAACCAAGGACAATGTATGGAGAGGACCTAAAACCCCAGCTCAGATGTAGCCCATAGACTCAATATCCAAGTGAGGTTCCCTAGTAAGGGGAGCAGTGACATTCTCTGACATGAACTCAGTGGCAGGCTCTCTGATCACCTCTCCCTGGTGGGTGCAGCATTGCCAGTCCAGAGAGGAATACAATGCAACCAGTTCTGATGAGACCTGATAGCCTAGGGTCAAAGAGAAGGGGAGGAGGACCTCCCCTATCAGGGTACTAGGAGAGAGGCATTGGAGAAGATGAGGGAGGAAGGGTGGGATTGGGAGGAGACAAGGGAGGGGGCCACAGCCAGGATACAAATTGAATAAATTGTAATAAATGATAATAAAAAGGTTGGGAGAAAAAATACTGGAAGACATGTCTCAAAGTAAAAAATATAAAAATATTTAAATATCAATTGTTATTACAGGATAGCAATAAAAGAAATTGGCTCTATATGTGATTATCAGAAACAGTTTTGACAAAAGCAATCTTCAATCTTGTCCATGAAGGGCTGTGTATATTTTACTGTTCTGAGTCATAGAAATGGTGGATATATTGCTCTAGAATTAATATACAGCCTGTAGGGATAGATACATTTGTTATCTTTTAGCATGAGCATTATAAATAACTCAGTGAGGGAACATACCTTTCAAATATATGTTCTTCAGTTAAGACATCTAGATATCCAAAAGGAGAATCTAACAGGTACAAATCAGCATCTTTATATACTGCTCTATAAACAAAATGGAAATAAT
This sequence comes from Pachyuromys duprasi, assembly GCA_028658305.1. NCBI lineage: Eukaryota > Metazoa > Chordata > Mammalia > Rodentia > Muridae > Pachyuromys > Pachyuromys duprasi. The sequence continues at coordinate 30,668,199 of CM053763.1, forward strand.
TTTAAGGTCCCTCCATTTTTTGAAATTTCATTTAGAACAGATACTTTAAACACTGTACTTGTGTTATAGAATGGCCATCAGACCCCTGCACTGAAAGCATATGTTCCACAGCACAGGCAGAAGTAGCACCGTTAGGAACTTCTATTCGTAACCTTTCATGTTCTCTGCACAGTGTATTAGGTGAGTAATAATGCTATCGTCTATTTTATGTTTGATCATTATCATCATCATAAGTGTTACACATAAGGAAAGGGTTAATGATTCACAATAAGTAATACATGTTATTTAACCTTTTTAAAAAAAGGTTTATATGCCTTTGAGTGTTTTGCCTGCATGTCTGTGTACCGTGTGTGTGTGTGTGTGTGTGTGTGTGTGTGTGTGTGCAGTGCCTGTGGAGGCAAGAAGGTGCTAGAACCCCTGGATGGAATTACAGATGATTGTAAAGCAACAATGTCAATGCTGTGAATCAAACCTGAGTTCTTAGGAAGAAGCCAGTGCTGCTCATCACTGAGCTATCTTTAACCAGATCTTATTTCAATTAGAGTTGATTTATAACAGTAAAAATATAAAGGTACATTTTCCAAACTAACAAAAAGGAAATGATTTCTTTATAATTGTTAAACTTTTTCAGTTATAATTATTCATAATGTACCTCTATCCCAGCTACATAGGATATCCTTTCAAAAGTGTACTTATCATCACATAGTTAAGAAAAAAAGAAACAAAATAGAAACAGCAAAAATTCTAAGTAAAACCATAAAGGCCCTTTATGCTCTAAATTGTCTTGAAGGAAATGCAGAAGATCTAATGGACTCCATGAAAATGTTTTACTTGTTTCTCTGTAATATAATTTAAATATACTTTGTCCCTTCTGAAACTAATACAAGCTCTTTCTTGACTGTGGGGCAGTGAGGAGACAGAAACAACCCAATGGAGATGCTCAGAACTGGGGCTTTTTGAAAATGACCAGGATAAAGGAAGATCATCATGGTGGATTTTCATGGCTGGATAATGGTGGCTTTATGAGAAGGGAGATATCAGAGGTATCTCTCTCTCTCTCTCTCTCTCTCTCTCACACACACACACACACTTTTTTTCTTGACATATGATTTTCTGTGCTATCTCAAAAACCTTCCAAAAAGATAGCATCACTGGATATGACTCCTTGACATTAAACAATAAGTGGGGGCAATAATAAAGTGGTTTTCTCTGGAATTCACTCTGAATGTATTGGTGGCTTATCAGCACTACAAACAGGTTAAAAACTCTTCTTCTCATGTGTGAGCAGTTTCTTGAGATTTTAATCTTGTGTTCATCATACAAAAGTAGATGACATAGTGCACATTTGGATGAGGACAACAGTGACAACTATTTTCAGTAGTACAGTACACTGTACATAGCAAAAATGACTACACTTTAAGTAGTAAATATAAATACTATGTTGAAGTCACATACCATGCTTTACTTAAACCTCAAATGTGATGCTGAAGACATGGTCTTTTCCTCACAGATAAGAGAACTAACTCTCATGATTAAGAAGTCATCATCTCATCTATTGTGGCTATTGATCTGATCTCCCAGCACATTCTCAAGACCACGCCGAAGTTTAACCAGTCAAGATGACCTGGGTTAAATAGTGAACATATCATTTCCTTGTGGCTTTTGGCAAGTTAATGTCTGACTACCTCAATTATCTCGTGATTTCTTCCATAAAATGCTGAGAACAATTTCTGCTTGTAGGCTTGTTATGGGGCTTGAGATCACACACATAGACACACACACAGACACAGACATAGACACACACACACATACACACAGGATGGAAGGGTGGTATTAAGACATCCATTGTAGGAACTCAGTGTTTACTTTTCCAGGTTTGGGAAGTAAGAGAATGGACCCAGATGCTAAGACACCACTGAACCAATGTAATTTCTCATGAACAATTCTGGTAACATAGTAAAATAATTTTGTTTGAATAACACTAGAGAACACATTAAATCCCGTGTCATCAACTGTCTTTAAACAGAAGTGACAATTTAAATATGACACTTTCAACCCAACCCTGAGGACCGTTGGCATCACATATGCATACATGAAGGCATGTGCTCAGTGTACATATTAGCTACATGTGGTGGCACACACAGCATGCACAGGAAGCTCAGGATTTCTGCAGAGCAGACCTTGTCCTTTGTCTCAAACGAGAAGTCAATCCAAGTGACATTATTTGCCTTAATACCTTTGTTATCATAAATTATGCTAAAATTTAAAAATGAAAAAGTGTATTGTCTAAACTTAGAAGCATAAACAGAAACCTAAAGCAAAGGTATCTGGTGACAGGGAGAAGAAAGGAATGTATGACGGGATTAACAGAAACTCGTCATTTCACCATCATGTTCTTTTCAGAATTCCATAGGTTTCTGTCCATAACAATCCATGCAACATAACCAACAAGTATAGACCAATAAAAACAAGAGTATGCATTTTGAGAAAAGCCACTATCTTTGGCATATCTGAATACTGTATTGCTTATAGTTCTTAAAAGAAAATGTCAGTCCCAAGGACAGAACACGAAGCAGTAGCAAATATATATATATAATTGAACATGCATGGTATGCACAGCAAATGCTCACTGGACCAACAATTCAACGTTCACCTTGCTAAAGAAATCCTTGCACGTTGACCTCCGCTCAGTGTTACTCCACCTTCTCCAATAACTGTGTTGTCTTTTTCTGCAAGCTTGGAAATGTCCTGTTATGAAAAGCAGAACACCAGAAAGAAAATTTAGTATATTCAATCTAAAGCTGAAAAGCACGTTTTCCTTCAGATACAACTTTATTTCAGACTCCTGCATCAACCATTCAAATGTTTGAACACTGCATGTTAATTATTTCAAATGCAATTCACTTAGCTGGTTAAAATAACATGGCCAAAATTTAAGATGTAAAACTTTTTTCATTTTAAAAATGCTTTTCATGATCATTAAATAAGATCTGAAAATGTTTAAGCTAAAATATATGTGCATTTGTGGAATGCTAATATATGGAGACCACCCATAAGCCCATCGTATAAACTCAAAGGCTACTGAAATGTTAAAATGTATTTTCACTTTAAAAATCACCCTTTAAAAATACATCAAAGCAGTGAGTGAGCCTGTTAAAAAGAAAAGCTAAAGCAAAACTGTTCACAGCCCAGCGACAAGCAGGTATCTTATCCAGGGCTGACAGCAGGACAAGTCAACTTATTTCTACATTCCTTTCATTCACCTTCCTAAACAACAGCACAAACATCCTCATCCCTGTCCATTATTTTGGTGTCCTTGCCCACTAATGCTGCCTCTCCTGTCACTGTCTTCTCACACTTGTCATTCCTTCCCTAGCAATGAGATTCTCTGTGGCAACAATAGTGAAGGCAGAGGAAAAGAAGATCTGCGTTTCTAAGAAATAGTCCAGGACTGCAGACAGTGTAAACCTAATTTAGAAGGCAAGCTATACTCTTGGAGACAGAATTAAATATCAACCTAAATATTTAATAAGCCATTTTACAACAGATTGTAAAACAGTATCCATTTTATTGGCAAGTTTATTGGCAAGTTTAGATAATACAAGTAAGCCACACAACAGACAGAAACTGTTAGAGGCCTTCCTGCGATGTGAGGGACAATAAGGTCAGGTACCCATCTCCTTTGATCTCCTTTCTCTCCTCCCAGCCCTGTCC
>CM053763.1:30672012-30754132 GCA_028658305.1 Pachyuromys duprasi
TTGTATGGGGGAGGGTCAAAAAGTCAGCCTTCAAGATCATGACTGAAACAGTCCCTGTTTCCCTGAATAGGGTCTTTGGTTTTCATTGCTCACAGTCTTTGACATAGTAACCATGTCAACTATTAAAATAATATATGCAATTAAAAGAGGAGCTTACACAGCCTCAGGTGTTGACTTGAGCTCACTGAACACAGAAGTTCTTCCTTAGTAATGTTTCAAATAAAAACTATTAATACCATGATATTAAGGCCATAGGATGATGAAGCCAGATTTCCAACCAAAACAATTTCCCCATAAATTAAATACTTCAAAGATTTTAGCTTAAGATAACCTCATTAGAATTTATTTGCAACTTTTAAACATCATGTATTTACATAGAATTCTAGTTTGCAACACCAAATTTAAAAATGCCTTTCTCTTGATTGAAATATTGTATTAAATACTACAATAAGATTTGTAATTTTCTTCATTTCATTAGAGCTATTACTATCACTAAATATTTTAAGGTTTTCCATATTGTTAACTAAATAAATTGTTTCCCACTTATATTTTTAGATGGTTTTATTACTATAAGGAAGAGCTAGCTATCTTATATGTTTTTCTATAATTCACTCATTTGATCATGCTAAGTCAATTCTTTTCAATAAAAACAGCAGTGAATTAATATTTCTTTAAAAGAAGCTACAAATCTGCAAAACCACTTTGATCAGGATGAAGAGTGATATTAAAAGAGTTTATGCAATTAACATATATCATAAAATTTAGCAGAACTTTAGATTTCATTATTAGTAAAACCTAGAAATATTTGGTTGCTTTGTTGTGATATATTTAGAGTTAAAGGTATTTTAGGATCATATCTAAAGATCTATTAGGATAATGAAGATAGTGAAACTTCTGGCAATTTACTGAACACTTTACTTTCCTAATTAAAAAGCGTGACTGTCGAGCATGCCTGAAATCATGTTAAGCCGCTGTTGATTAGTACTAAGATATAAGTGAGTGCTCATATATTTATGCATATATATACGTAACAATAATAAAGAAAAAGAAGCCATCAATTTGAGAAGAAGAGAGAGGGGTTACATGGAGAGGTTGGAAGAAAGTGATATGAGAAGTAATGAAGGAAAGAAAGGAAGGGGAAACAAAGTAATTATATTTTAATTAAAAACTAAAAGTGTAAAAATGAAAACTGCACACCATATGATCTATATTCTTAATCAATGAAAAATTGATATTAATAGAGCAGAATGTCTTTACTTTGTGCTCTAAATGACATCTCCAAGAGGAAGCACAAAAGTCAAAACATAAAATGACATTTACATAAAATTATCTACATAAAATTTATAGCAAAATATGTCACCATAGAGGATGAAAATGTAATATATATAGCTATCATTCTAGATTCTCCAAACAGATCCTAACATTGGTATGAAGTATCCAAGAGTTTTATTGGGGGAAATACTGTGGAAAAGAAAACACACAGGGAAAAAGGGAAGGGAGGCTGAAGAGCACAGAACAATTTTAATCCTAAAGTAGAAGGATAGATGGTTGGTATGGACAAATACCACACGACTGTAGCCCAGGGAAGGGTTTGGCAAAGCAGCCTGGGGATCTGCAAGTCAAAAATCAGCTAATAACTTTCATGTTTTCAAAATAGAGATCTACTTTAGTAATCCTGCCAGAAACCTTCATGAATGTAAAGGCAGTCTTAAGACAAAACTCAGTAAAGGACTTCAAAGCACAACTGGTGTCTTCATTCATAATAACACATATTATGCCCATCATAATAACTTGCAGAAAGTGGAAAGGGTAGGAAATCAAGGGAGTTAATAAACATGAAAATGTTTATAGCCTCTTACATAATCATGTAACTGTAATTATAATAGAGACAGAGCAAGAGAAAAATTTGACTTACAGATCACTATGAGCAAAGTGATTAAAGTCAGCAATAAGAGTTTTAAAGATGTGAGTGGATGCAAATTCTCATTAATGGCTGACAAGGTTGAAGGTTAATACAACTACTTCAAAATTTAAGTTGGCACCATCAGTGAGAATATAATGTGTGTATTTATCTTATGACCTTGCAATTCATATGTCAGGTATCTTTTGTGACAGAAAGATGCATGCCTGTGCCTAAAGGAGAAATATTCAGAAATTTTCATTATGTGTACAATATGGCAGCAAAAGAAGAACGAGAGCAGCAAGAAAGCTCAGCAGGTCTCTGGATCCAAGCCTGAGGCCCTGAGTTCCAGCCCCAGGTGGAAGGACAGAACTGGCTCCTGAAAACCCCCATATGAGCCCTCTGACACATATACACAGTCTCTCCTCTTGATATAAAGGAATACATAAATAGACATTGTTACAGGAATCAAATAAGTTAGAGGATAATGTGTGCAAATTGTATTATTATGTAGATTTGAAAGCTGAATAAATATACTATGGAGAAATGTTCATGGGCAATTGCATGTATATATGGGTGTAAACCATTTTAAATGGATCGTGAAAGTACATATTTCATTATTCTAATTGCTGGAGCTTAGATTTGGGGCAGGGTTGTGATGATAGGGTAAATAGCCGCTGTCTAAGTTTCTAACAATAAACATAGTAAGTATACCGTCATATGCACACTATCACATAACACACATTATATTGTATGAATTAACTTTCAGTGGTATGGAAATAGAAGAGCTCATGTGCGTAGCCAAGGTTTGGACTAAAACTTGTGAAAAGAAATGTGGGTAGTTTTAACTTAGTAAATGAAGATTTACAGGTCCATAATTATCATGGGGCTGGTGAGACTGAAATGAAGACAGACAATGGGGGTATACTGAGAACTAAGATTAAGTTCATCAAAACCTAATACATCAGCAATGCCAATATCCTTCTATTAATGGGAGTACTTGGTTTGGTTACTCAGTCTATGTCCTGTCCATTTGCAGATTTATGAGTACTTGAAACTCTGTTTGATTTAACAATAAAGTGCTCTGTTTTGCATGCATTGTTAAACATTTATCTTTGCTGACTACTAAGGACACTCAAATCTGGTAATATATTTATCTTAAGGGTGTTGGTTTCATACTTCATGGTAGATTTTTCCCATCTGTGAAAGTTACAACTTAAAAACTGTTATACTCCTCTGGGCTCTCATGAGGGTTTTTTTTTTTTTATCTTTTACTTTTATTTCTAAGACGGTAATATAATTACAACATTTATTGATTTCCATTCCTCCCTCCAGGCCCTCCTCATACGTTCCTCCCCACTCTGTCAGCTTCACGGCCTCTTTTTTCACTAATTGCTATTGCATGCACATACATGTCTGTATATGCATATGTATTCCTAAATATAGCCTGTTTGTCCATAAAATATTACTTGTATGTATGTATGTTTTCAGAGCTATCTGTTTAGCACTGAACAACCAACTGATGTGTTCTTCCCTGGAGAAGACCACCTTTCAGCTTTCCTGTTTTGTGTAGGGTTGAGGCCTCCTGGGCTTCTCCCCAGTCCATTTTGGCATGTCTGTTGTTGTTGTCATTGATCAGCTCATGTCTGGGCAGTCATGTTGGGGAGGGTCTTTTGAATATGTTTCTTTTTGAAAATTCCATGCATTTATACTATGTATTTTGATCATATAAATTCCACAATTATGACCCTCTAACTTCTCCTCGTGCCCCCATCCCATTTTACTTAAATTTCATCCTTTGTATTTTTATTAATCATCCCCTATAAAAATAAAACAAAACCAAAAACAAACAAGAAAGAAAGCTGTCCCTGGTGGTGCACACCTTTAATCCCAACGTTCAGAAGGAAGAGGCAGATGGATCTTTGTGAGTTCGAACCCAGTCTGGTCTACAAAGAGAGTCCAAGACAACCAGGGCTGTTACACTGAGAAACCCTGTCGCCAAAAACCAAAAATACATAATGGTAATGATATTAATAAATATAACCCCAATACGCACACGGGCATGTGACCACACATAGGGGTATGTTTTGTGCTCCTTAAAATGTCCACCAGCACATGTGGCTTTTACAGTAAGCCTGGTACACAAGCCTGCTGCTTGTCTTTGCTGATAGTGAAAGTCCTTTGGATTTTTTTTATTATTATTATTAATCCACGAAACTTCTTGAAGAAAATCATCCATTGGAATAAGGGTCCTAGATAAGGGTAATAGATAATATCTGACCTTATATAAAAATTAGCTGCTAGATTTTATTTAATTTTTTTAAATCAGTGCTATGGAAGAAATAGAGGCACTTGTACATGTTAATTAAGTGTCCAGTAGAATTGGATTTAATAAATAAAAACTGAATTTATCCTGAAATATAAACTCATATACTCAAAGAATATTATTACTGAAGGAGAACATTAGAAACTCCTATTTCAGATCATTCTCTACTGACATTTTTAACTTCTTTATTTTAATTTTTGGTATTTTATTTATTTTTTCAACTTTTTAATAATAAAATTTTAACTAAAATAGAATTATATCACTTTCCTCCTTCTCTTTCCTCCCTCCAGCTCAGTGTAGTTTATCTACAATCAAATATCTACATAACTACTTTCTAAGGTAAGGCTCTCGGCCAATGACCGAGAACACTCAGATATTGTTAGAGTTGCTGTACTTCTGGTTACTCAGAGGAACCTTCACAGGACCTGGGACCCTGCCTTCAACCCAGGACAGTAGTGCACAGATACTCATCTAACATTCATTCTCTCAGATGACTTCCTTTATTACAGGCTAATCAGAAAGGTAACATCAGCTTCAAAGCAGTCTGTGCACACAACACAATATGTGTGTTTGAGGTTGTAAAACACTTGAAAATGCTGAGATAAGCACACTGGAAAGGGTCAAAGTAATATTATAACAAGTGTGCAATAAAGATTAACTTGTTTTATTATTAAGGAGCGGGGAACATGTTCGTTGTGGTGTATTCCATTTATTAACATTTACTACTTGGCTTCTTTTTGAAAAGTCAGTGTTTATCACCTCAGCATCATTCATCTATATCAAACAGAAGTTATTTAAAAAACTTGCTAATAGGAAGCTCATTTGCTCTGAATTGATCACACAAGAGAGCCAAAACTATATAGACTGTTATACTAAGAAAGAAAGGGGAAGAGAGAAGAGAGTTTTTCAGAAGAAAGGGTGGAGTGTTACATTTAATAGGCTTGTGTAATTGAGCAATATTTGTTGAGTACATTTGAGCTTCCTGTAGCTTTGAAGATAGGAAAATACCATAAACTGTTTTTATGGCTGGCTTATCACTTTTAGACCAGCCTTGACAATACAGATGATTGTGGGAAGTGGGGAGGGTTGAGAAGCTAGGGCTAGGGGAACTTTAACTTCAGGGTAATGCCACTCAATAAAGCATATCTTTAACAGTGAATCACTGGATGATTGATGCCATTGTTATTAATATTTAAAAAATCACTAAACAGTGCCTTGCTTTATGCATACAGAAATAGGAGAATGGAAGAGAGATATAAGTGAAAGGCAGAAAAAACAGGTAAGAAGAAGTCAAAGTGGGAAAATGTAAGACAGCCAAGAAAGCTGGAAGAGAAAAATCTAGCAAACATTTCTTCACTAATTGTACATGTGAGTGTGAATGTCAGACAGCTATCCAATAGTTTATGATATAGATCAACAGGGGCAAATAACAGAATGTAGACACTAAGGACTTCATAATTTAAATTGGGTTATGTCTACTAGATAAGATAGGTTGTTGACCTATGTCAAACTTTATTAGAAATAAATGCACATAGAAATATTGGCAGAAGCCTAAGTCCTCTAGAGAGAATTGGGAGAGTTTTCATAAATTTTAAAGATAAAAAGATTTGCCTTTACTATTGTACACTAACCAAGTTTAGAGCAGAAAACTAACATTTAATATAATTTTACCATAACTAAGAAAAATATACAAATTGATGTTATTGTGGTTATCATTAATATTATAGGCCTTGAGCTGGAGGAATGGCTCAGGGGTAAAGCACCTGCCTCACAGGTCTGACAATATTAGTTTGGATCCCTAGAACCCACATGAAAACTAGGTAAGTATCTCAAGTATCTGTAGTCCCATTATGCCTGTAGTAGGCAACAAGAGGTAGAGACAGAACTGTCTGAGGCCCAGAAGCTCACAGACATCTAGCCTGGCATACATAGCAACAAAAACAAGGAACTCTGCCACAAACATGGTTGAAAGTGAGCTCAGTGTCCAAGTTGGCCTCTAACCTCCACACATTTGCTATGATATAAACATACTCACATACAGGAGAGCAAAGGCCTACACACATCATACACACAAACTAAACTCTTGTTTTATAACAGTTCTCATGTGTGTGTGTCTGTGAGTATAAACAGAACTGTCAGTATTTATGTACCATGTTAGTGTGTAGGTCGGTGTGTATACTCAGAATGGATAGCTCAAGCATTCTTAAGAGAGGAACCAAAAGGTACACTGATTTAACACATGCAGAGCAAGAGTCTCTAGGAATAGAAAAGTGCTGCGATTCCTGAACTCCCCTCCAACTAGAGAATTGTATAAGAACTGGATTCCACTGCTTTTTGTAAAATGGAACCAAACAAACAAACAAAAAGCAATCCTTTCAAATGCCACGTAGTGTCTGTAATCCCATTATGCCCCTCATTTAGTCATAGGCTTTTGGATAGTAAATTTCAAAATCTGCCAAATTATCCTTAAATCTAGATGCAAGAAAAGTCTCTGGATAATTCTTACCTCACTGGCTTTATGGACATCTAAATAGTACTAACTCCTTATCTTCTCTAGTTATGCCCACCCTGAACACTAGGACAAATTCAATCCTTGAGGAAAAGAACACCATACTTCTGTAGACCATCCTGTGTTACCTTGAATTTGTTCCTGCTCTGTATTTCCCCAAAATGTGTCCTGGTTCCTACCACTAAGCCTCTTATAACTCAGTTCCTTAGAAGGGCTTCAAACCCATCACCTCTGAAGGTCCTATCTAATCTTTTGATTCCCTAAAGCTAACTTCAGTTTTGTTTTTTGTTTTTTGGGTTTTTTTTTTCAATCTACTAAAGTCTCTCTCCTTTGAGTAGAATGCAAGTTACCTAAAAGCAGAGATCCTTGTTTTAAGTATGTCCTTAGTTCCTAGAATAATGATGCTTTAAAGCAGCTCATTAAGTGTTTTCTCAATGAATATGAAGTCTTTCAAGTTCCCACTACACTGATCTTATATTTTCATATGCAGTGTCTTATTAGTCTTTTAATTGTCCAAAGGAAGATCCCCTTCACTTAATGGGTCTCAGACTCAGAACATGCTCTATTGATTTGGCCTTCTATGCTGTAAGTCATCTCTGCTCTTCTGTTCAGTTGTTTTAGATATTTTAACCAAATATGCTTGCATTCCTTGCCTACTTTTTCCTTTCTTAATAATTTCTATACATTTTGATAGAATTAAGAAAATTAATGAGTTCCTATTCATCTTACTTGATCTTTCCAAAGAAGATGCCATTGTCTGTTGAACATGCTCTTTCCTTTACTTTCCCAGTATTACTCTTCTATACATTTGTAGTACTTTCAGTCCATTCTTTGTATGATTTACATTCAAACCCCTTTCACTTTGCTACATCTTAAGTAGTGATATTCTATCATTAGTTAAATCTTTTGTCAATATAATCTATGTTGGTACCAGCATGTTTTTCTGTGTCTTCATTTAGAATCTATAGGCTGAGGACTCCTTTACATCCATCTCTAACCAAAACTTTCCAGTAAGGTCACCCTCAAAGTTTCACTTCACTTTCAGACTTCCATAATCAAGAATGATGTTTTTATCCTATCAACTTACTTCAGAAAATACCACCATCATCTACTTGGATGGCCACACAGAAGCTTGACATGGAGAGGAGAGGGGAATAGTGAAGTATACATGGATACATTGTCTCAAATAAGATCAATAAGTTCTAGATATCTACCTAGTGGCATGGTGGGCTAGAGGCAATACTACATTTTATACTTGAATATTGTTCAGTGAATAGTTGTTAAGTTTTGGGTGGTTTTGTTTGTTTGTTGTTTCTGACACAGTTTCACTACTGTGCAGCCCCAGCTTGCCTGAAACTCACTACACAGACAAGGCTAACCCTGTCTCCCAGTAATGAGATTACAAGTATGGTCCATAATGCCTGACCTCGAGAGTAGAACATAAATGTTCTCTGACTATCCACATGCAAATTACAGCTATATAATTGATAGATGCATTCACACCACACTGTATATGACAGACATATGAATTATATCTGTTAATTATAGCTTAATAAGCTATTTTAAAATTTAAAATTAAATAAAATTAAAATGTAAAATCTTGGTCACATCTTTGATTAAATCCACTTCCTTGTTCCCCATATCAAATAGTGGTACTGTACAGCATTTTTGTTGTTGTTGTTATTTTATTTTATGTTATTTTATTTTTTTGTTTTTTGAGACAGGGTTTCTCTGTGTAGCCTTGGCTGTCCTGGATTCATTCTGTAGACCAGGCTGGCCTTGAACTCAGGGATCTGCCTGCCCTCTGCCTCCCCAAATGCTGGGATTACAGGCAGACACCATCACACCCAACTTACTGTACCATTTTATAACGAGAACTATTTTGTTTTCTCTTTATCCTACCTAGGAAGTCAACATTATATATTAACTGAATCATTGAAACAACCTTTAAAATTACTCACCTTTAATTTAGAACATGGACACTCTATACTCTAGCTCAAAACATCCTTGCAAAAGGTAAGTCTATGGTATCACCCCCTAATTAAAACCCTCGGTGAGTCTCATATCCCTTACATGAAGTCCAAGTTCCTAACTACAGCATAATAGGTTCTTCAAAATATAACTATCCTTTCCCAGATCACCTCTCATCCTATAGCCCTTCCTTTCCAGCTCCCTGTGCTTATTGCATTGCATACATAGAGCTCCCCATGCTGCCTAAGGATCTGTTTTCATGTAGCACAGTGACAAATGACCGACTCAAGTTCCCTTGTACATTATCTTCTCTAGGTTCTCAGCAATTGTACATTCCATTCTGTTTCTGAAATGCTCTTCTCTTTCTTCATTCATCTCTCACTTTAGATGTCTTTTCCTTGGGGGAAACTACCCTGATCTGTTAGGACCACAGTTACTTCCTTGTGTAAGAACCCTAAAATATATAGAATGTATTAACCTACACTAGTCTTCAGTTGTTCCTCTTCTCTGCTAAAATAAAAAACTCTTTGAGAACCAGCGTTGTGACTTAATCATCAATGTAATTCCCAAAGTTTGGTATAATTATTAGTCCAATGCTTTTACTCATAAATATTTAATAAAAGAATATATATCTCCTTTCTATAAATTCTATAGCCAAAGTCTCACTATAGATAAGTTCCTTTTTATACCTGCAGCAACATCTAGCGTGCTAACTTCAGTACTGTGCTTAAAAAAATAACAAAAAGTTATTGAGATTGATTTCTTTTTAATTAATCAGTATGAACCAAGGAATGTAAATTTAAAATACTTATCTTGATGGAATCACTTCTAACACTGACAATGGTAGTACGTTCTGCCTGTTTAGGCTTTGTACTCAACTTACGAAACGCTATGGTTCCTTCCCTGGGGGTGAACATCTATAGAATTAAAAGTCTGGTAAGATGTCAAAATCTTGCTGCAGATGTGAAATTTAGCCAGGGACTCCTGAGTGCACTCCTAGATCTAAAATTATATTTTACAAAACCTTTCTTGGTTTATAATAAAATTATTCATTACCTAAATATGAAAAACTCTGAATCTAAAAGATCAAAACTGGAAAATACATAATAGGGATTTTATAAAAAGATTTTTATCTTTGGAAGTTTTATTGTTGTTAAATTTTCTGTTTTAAATATCAAGGCCAGGCATAAATAGACTAGTTTCACTATCTACTCATGAGGTAGTTTGCTCTCAGACAGTTATAATTATACTCAACACTACTCCTCTCTTGACTTGACCAAATCTCACTAGGAGTGGCTATTTTGGTTTTGAAGACGTAAGAACTCTGTTTTGTTAACCTGATAATTAGCTCCTAAACTTTATGCTTTTAGAGCCTAAAGCCTAGTCTGCAGTTTAAAATCAGCACATTTTCACTCTGACTGCAAACTTTTGGTAAGGTTGTCATTAAATAGATCAGAGGTGACAACTCAATGGGCCAGTTTGTATTAGTTCTTAGCACAATGCTGCCATATATGCTCTTTTTCTGAACATTAGCTAGTATTTATTCTTTAAGTTCCAGGGCTCAAGTGAAGGGAAATAACAGTTCAGTCTGTAAAATACTATGGCATTTCCATTTAGTTCTGGTTCAGTAGTTTTATAAAGTATTCAGTTTCATGTTACAGTAAATAATATCCAGTGTTTTCTAGCCACCTATCACCAAAAAATTATAGGTAGTTCAGGGAACAGTCAATGTGATTTATTTTTGTTGAAAGGGATATAGTTCAACGTGTTTCAAATTTCTACTTTAGATATCCATTATGTCTGAGCTACTGTAAATGCTAAATCCTATGGCACCTTTATCTTTTCATTACTTCTAACTGTGAAGCTGTGAATTATCCTACCTTGGTAAATTGACTATTCAAAGGTTAAGTCTCACTTTCTCATAGTGCAGTCTTGGCAGAGCCTGGAGACCCAGAGGTCAAATTCAAATTCAGTTAGTCATGTGGAATCTCTCTGATGGAATTTATTTTTCAGAACAGCCGTGTTTCTCTGCTTATTTCTCTCCCAAGTTTTTTTTTCATTACTTCTTGCCAATTACTCTCCTTTTTAATCTTTTAGTACATTCTTGGCAGTTTTCTTCTCAGTATTTCCTCTAGTGAGTTAAATACAGAAACTACTAAGCAGTTATGGAAGAGAAAAACATGCAGACTTCACCTTCTTCAGCTTACATAGTAAATATTTTTGCTGCAACGCTTGTATAATGGCTGTCATGGCAGATACTTACTGAGGATCATTTTGTGGTTTCAAAAGCATCACAATAACTTTGTGGAAACCAATTACATATCCTAAAGTCCTGAATGCTTCTGCACACTCCCCAACCCCACTTCCCACCATACAGTATTATAAAATTCAATTACTTCCCCAAACCCAAGTACTTCTATTAAAAAAAATGAGTCACTGAGTAAGGTCAGTCCAATACCTTATTATCCACACACTGGCCTGTCAAGAAGTCTATTGTCAGTGGGACTAAGTGAAGCTTAAGGTAAAAGTGAGGCAGGAAAGGTGGGCAAGAGAACAGTGCACGCTGTCTCTTTCAGTACTGAAATAAGACTGTAATTTCATAAAGATGCATAATTTGACTAGGGTTTAATTATACTATTTTTTTAAAGCTAGCATAGTGCTGGGCACTGAAGCTTTAAGTATCAAGGAAAACCCTAAAGATCAATGGAGGAAAATGAAGAAGCAGTCAGTGGAGCCAAGGACATGTAACAGTGTTTTGCAGTTACTCTCAATATAAAGCAGGATATGGAAATTTTTCCCAAAAGAGAGGTTAAAAGTAAAAAATACCAGCATAAGTTACTCATTTGAGACTGCCTGCTATAAATTATTCTATCAACACAGAACTACCATCATGCCCTTCTCAGTGATAAAAGCTTTAGCTGTCTCCTCTAGTGAATAATTTCCAACAACAAACTGAAATCAGAAAACTATGTGAAATATGTTGTGCATGCTTTGCCCTTTCAACCTCACATACACACATACACACACACCTTGACTGCTCCTATGACACTGAGAATCATCATATACAGGGTACTTTGAAGTTCTTAGAGTTAAACAAAAACACAAACATGAGGAAGAGGACACCCCATCCTCATCTCTAATTCCAAGACTCCATGCATCATATTAAGAAACAGATCAACTTCAGCAGTCAAAATGAAAACAGAGTCATGACTGTTTGGATTTGGCATTTGGGACAACCCACAGATTATGCTGAGAAATTCTTGTGTTGGTGCCAGATGCTTAGCCATTGAGGACTCTGTAGGTATCTTGTATTTCTGTGATCAAAACTCCTACATGCTTAAAAGGTAAAAATCTTCATAGGGATTATACTGTATTGAGGTTCTTTTTGGACCTGACCAAAGGTGTGAACACTTATATAACAAAAACGAATGTGGAAGCTTCAGTCACTGCAAACAGGATTGACTCCTGATAGTGTTCTCTATTGTCAGACAGGCAGTCATTTCAGGACAGCTGCAAGTGCGTTCTTCCAAGAAACTGCTCAGAATCTGAGACTGACATTCACAGAGTCTCTTCTGTCCAAAATTCTTACAACCATCATGTTACCTCAAACCATTTCCAAAACAGTCACCAATAAGAATTTACACTCTATCTGTCCTCTAGGTAGAATAAGCTACAAATAACACTTTTAGAGTTGTTGTGTCAAGAACTTTACTCTGTATATAAGATAACAGCACAGAATGTACTTAGCAGTTCATTGTAACACTACATTTGCCATTTTAAAGAATGAGGTGATTTAACAAGAATCCTGTGTGCCTTTCATAAAGTAACTACAAATTTTTAAGAGGTTGCAAAACAAAGGAGGACAAAAAGGAACAAAAGTCTTAGGGATTCTTGGGCAGAGTGCAGGGAATCTTATGAAAGAAGTGGGAAATAGTAAGATCTGGAGAGGACAGGAGCTCCACAAGGAGAGTAACAGAACCAAAAAATCTGAGCACAGATCTTTCCTGAGACTTATACTACAACCAAGTACCATGCATGGAGATAACATGGAACCCCTGCACAGATGTAGCCCATGGCAGTTCAGTATCCAAGTGGGTTCCATAGTAATGGGAACAGGGACTGTCTCTGATGTGAACTGATTGACCTGCTCTTTGATCACTTCCCCCTGAAGGGGGAGCAGCCTTACCAGGCCACAGAGGAAGACAATACAGCCACTCCTGATGAGACCTAATAGACTAGGATCAGAAGGAAGGAAAAGAAGACCTCCCCTATCAGTGGACTTGGGGAGGGGCATGTGTGAAGAAGGGGGAGGAAGGGAGGGATTGGGAGGGGAGGGAGAAGGGAGCTAAAGGGGGATACAAGGTGAATAAAGTGTAATTAATAAAAATTTAAAAGAAGATTTATTTGACATTTTATTTAACTAAGAAAAAGAAAGGTAATTTGCAAATTAAAGGGACAACCAAGAACAACAATGATGCCAATAGACATGTTAGTTGTAAAGGGGAAAACCCTCAGCCCAAGACAAAGAACTACAGTCAATGAAGAAATGTTGAGGGTTGTCTATGTAACAACAATTAAAGAAAAAGGCCATTAATTAGAGCAAGGTGGAGGGTATACATGACAATATTTGGAGGAAAAGGGGAAATGGGAAATGATATAATAGTAGAGTCTCAAATATTAAAATAAAAAAAGATAGAACCCAGAACACTACTCAGAATACAGCATAGACAAACAAAATATAATATATGATAACAGTTACAAGAGGTCATTATGGTTTGGGGGCATAACTAGGGATAAAATGATAGAGCTCAAGCAAGGAACTGAATTCTATCTCTAGCATTGGAGGGGCAGATGATAGAGCCAACACAGTTAATAGGAAATTTTGGAGAATGACAAAAATAAAGTAATATTTGAAAGCATAGCAACAGGAAATATTCTAGAATTGAATAAAGATCTATGTATGAAACACTCTTTAAAGAGGAAAAATAGAGATCATAACCATTTCATAAATATTTATTAATAACTACCTAATGTTACTTTCCTACTCTGTGACCCTTCTACCTTGATCACATGTTTCTGTGTCCTTTTTGAAGCCATGACCTATACCTGTCCCCTTTCTGGTTGGTGTTTTAAGATCTCAGATCTCTTAATCTTGAACCAATTTATACCCTTTTTATAAAGTTATTTTCAGGACTAACCTTCTCTCCATAAATGGACATTTTTCACTAATGTCCTTTCCTATGAATGAAAATTACATAGATATGACATTCCTATCATCCCATAATTCTTTTGCATACCTTTGTCTCTTCTTGTCCACCATGACCATAATTTGAGTAACTAAAATAGCTTCCTATTAGTCTCCTTTCTAATGACAGCAGTGATCAGAGCACTACTACCAATGATAACAATAAAACAAGTGCTTTATTTATGATGAACTTTCTATGTACTAGAGGACTCTGAAATAGCGACAGAATAGGCAACATCAGCTGCATCCAGAATTTGTAACTCAGTTTTGTATGATTTCAAAATATATGCTATTTATGCTGTAACTAAACTTCATATTCTATCCACTTGTTGGGCTTTTGACCCAGGACAAGCAGCTGAGGTATCTTTTGAACCAAGCCACACCAGCCCTCCAGGTTCTCCCAGCATCCCTTGGTCTTTACCTACTGCAGGGCATGGCTGGCATATCTTGGTCTCTACCCTGAACTCTCCAGCCCAGGGCTAGAGCTTCCCCTGCCCCAGAGGCTCTTCACCATAATCCAGACATTTTGGTTCCACCCTTTCTCCTTCTTTCTTTGTTTCTTCTCTCTCTCCTACTCTCTTTCTCCCTCTCTCCCCCTGTATGCACACCTTTCTGTTTCCCCCTGTATGGTGACTTCTCTGGCCCCATTCTTTGGAACTGGTGAACCTGCAGAGAGCTGCTTCCAATAAATTTGCATTTATATACATTAACTTGTCTTGACTTAACTCATTTCACACCCACCCACCAAGAACAATTTCTGTCACCACCTTAATTCTGCTCTCCATCATCACAGAGTGACAGGGATAAACTTCAAAGCTCTCACAACACTCTTGAATTCAAAGTTCTCTAAGCTATAATTCCCAAGACTAGCTCCCCAACTTCATTTCTGCTCACTGACTCTCTTTTATAAATATTTATTTATTTATTCACTTTACAGCCCAGTTATAGACCCCTTCCCTTCCTCACCTCCCAACCCCCTCAACCTCTCCCTCTCTAAGGAATAGGAGATCCTCCCTACTTACTCTGGCTCCAGCTCCTCTAATTGAATGAGGACTGAGTGGATCTTCTTCCCCTGGTAAGGCAGTCCCACTATGGGGAAGTTATCAAAAAGCAGGCAATGGGGTCCATGTCAGAGACAGCCAGCTCTCCTTATTAGGAAACTCACATGAAGCCTGATCTGCCCATCAGCTACATACATGTAGAGGACCTAGGTCCAGTCCATGCATGGTTCTTGGCTTCAGACTCCATGGGTCTTTCTGGACTCTGGTTAGTTGGCTCTGTTGGTCTTCTTGTGGAGCTCTTGTTACCTCTCAGTCCTTTTATCATTCCCCCAACTTTCCTCCTACGCTCCCTAAGCTTTTTTTTGCCCAATGTTTGGCTGTGAATCACAGCTCTATATTAAGGGTTTCATACCCCAAGTTTCTGTTCAGTTTCTTTTATACAAAATATTATCTATCTTTTTTACTTATTCTTCAAGAAGTCTTCTCTTAGAGACAGGATTCCTGAATTATCCAAGAAGGCTCAAAGCTCATTACTGACTGTAGCCCAGCAATTTCAGCATCATATGGAAATTGGAACCTTAGGTTTGTTTCCCTAAAATTTATCATACAAATCTTTTGATATGAGGATTGCTTAAGCTTTCATGTAATATGCACTATGACCCCCCCTAAAGTGAAGTCAGCTTTTATTTTCAATTTGACAAAACCTAGAGTCAGCTGGGAAGAAGAAATCTCAATGGGGAGATTGCCCAGATTGACTGGTCTGTGGGTATCTGTGGAATATTTCCTGATTGCTAATCGATTAGGAGAGCCTACCCTACCTGTGGTCAGTGACACTTCCTGTCAGGTAGTCACTGAGGTACAATACACTGTCAGGTAGCCAGGTTGCATGAGAAAACTAGCTAAGCATAAGCATTAGCAAGACAAAGAGAAAACGAGAAAAAAGCATTCCTTCTTGGTTTCCTCTTCAAGATCCCAATTTGAGTATCAAATACTCTGTTGGGCACCTATCTCCTCATTTAATCTTATCAGACCCCATCCTTCTACTTCTTAAATCCAGCCTAAGTTTCTCTCTGCTGTTTCCACAGCTCTAATGTTACTAATAAAGAACCCATGGGGCCACAAGCTTTTTTTGTGACCTCTACAGAGAATCATTCCCTCAGGGACATTACCTTTCTTCTCTCCATTTGGAAGCTGATTTCCTTAGGAGTCTCTGTTTCTTCTTTTTACTCCTAAAGCATTCTTTTTTTTTTCATTTCAACGGAATTCATTATTGATATGTTTGTATCACTTTAATTTTACTACAGCAAGTCTTAGTAGGTTATTTTCTAGATGAAGACTAATTACTTCTACTTTAAAATATCTTTAGCTGTCAGAATGTGCATGAGTACGTTGCCAGTCAGTGGGAGCACTGGGTGAGCTCTGAGGTAAGGTTAAGTAGTCTCCCCCTGGAACAGTATTCTAATCTAAACCCTTCCTTGCTCAAGTTGGGTTGTCACAATATTCTACCACAGTGAGACAGATAGCTAATACAATCAGCATTTTTTCATAAATTTGCTTACCTCCCGTAGTTGGCAGGCTTTGATGATGCTATTATATCTGTACTCATCATAGGAAGCACCGAAGACAATATTTTCTCTAACAGTACCCGGCATAATCCAAGAAAATTGAGAGCAGAATGAAATTCTTCCACTGTGCTTAATTTTTCCCTCTGTAGCTTCCAGTTCTCCCAAAATCATCATCAGGAGTGATGTCTACAAATAAAAATCATTGCTAAGTTGTTTGAGCAAATGAATTAGCTTTTGCTTGCCTCCAGTTATCCTAATAAGTCTTCCAATGTTTAAAGAGTCTATTAACACATTTGATTAAAGATGTTTTTAGTACTTCATCACTCAGGGACTTTTCTAGGCATTAAAAGAAAACACAAAGTGAATGAAAGAGACATTGGCAACACAGAGTGACAGTCAGTGCTGTATTTATGATCAAAGTTCACACAAGTAAGTCCCTACTTAAGTTGGGACTGATTTGCAGGAATGAGATTGGTAAACAGTGAATATTTCTTGTGAGTTCAAGGGCAAGATACTGACCCTATGCTTTATTAACTATAAAAGTGTGTTTATTCATCATAATGAACTAAGAGATTCAGTATTATCTTCCTCTTTTAAAAGAGATTAGGCTGAAAACAAAAAAGAACATTCAGATAACCTTTCTTGATGTTTACCCAAAAAATAAGCTAAAAGAACCATTAAACAAAAACTTACCAATATTATTCACACAAAATAAGGAAGTAGTTATATCCTATTAATATAAAAATTTCCTTTTGTCTTTAACTAAATGCGAAAAATTTTATGAAAGGCAAACTTATTTTTAAAAAGCTTTCTCTGTGTGTCACTTTTATATAGCTATAAAAATAAAAATGTAAGAAAAGAACCAAAATATTTTATGTGCCTCACAAGAGGGGTCCTAAGTAAAAACCAAGTATATACAAACTAGGCAACAAGGCACGATTTGGCATAGAGAATTTGTTATCTCCTTAAAAAAATGTGAATGTCAAGTGTGTGTGTGTGTTACAAAAATGTGATTATGTGGACACCTTTACCCTTCTGCATGCATGCAGAGGCCAGAGTAGGACATTAGGTGTCTTCTGTGTATCTTCATATTGCCTTGAGGCAAAGTTTCTGATTGAATCGAAGCTCGTGGTTGCAGCTACACTGGCTGTTAGTAGCTCTTAAGATCCAACTGTCTCAGCCTGTGCATGTAGGCTTACAGGGTGCACCCATGTCCATATTAAAAAATTTTAATGTGGGAGGTTGGGATTCAAACTCAGGTTCCTGTGCTTATACAGAAAGTACTTTTTCTGTGCCAATTGATAGAAAGAAAAATAGGTAACAAGAAAAGGAAAAATAATGATTTTATCAGAGCTTCTTATGAGTGAATGAAAAGTAAAAAAAAAAAAAAGAAGCATACATAGTATAAATGTAGCCAGTAGAACAAAATACAGACTTTCCTAAAAATTGTAATATAGCTAGCTATTCCTTAGTTCCTAAATTGCTTTGTTTTTTTTAATCACTTACCTACATATTTTAGAAAGAATTTTTATAACCAAAGACTACAGAGCTTCAATACATATCCATATGGTACTGAAGATACTTATGTAAAATCTCTATAACTATATAAGGGTATAACAGACAAGTAGGAAGATTATTAAATTGAGAGGTATGAAATTAACTTTGAATATTAATATTTCAGTTATGAAATCTTATATTGTAGACCTTTTCCCAGTCACATGATTGTTTTCCTTTCCTACTATTAGAAAGAAAGCAGTCCCTGATAGAGTTATCACATGCCACAGATCAGAAGGAGACCCAGGTCTTCTGTCTGCACAGCAACTTTCTGTGAGAGACCACAGCAGTCCCAGAGTACAATTACCTATTCAGCAACTTTACACAGAAGTGCCTGAGGGTTATTTACCAGAAAGTTCAACAATTCTGATTCCAAAGCTATTTTTACATATATTTCAGGTATTGATCCTAAGTACATGAAAGACTCATTTTAAAAATCCTGTGTAACAAATAATACTCTCTCTCACCAGATAGTCTGGTTTAAGTCACCGGTGGCTTCTACAGTGTACCTGTGGTATCATTTTTAAAATAAATTTATTTTTATTTTCTGTAAATTGGTGTTTTTCCTGCATTGGTGAGGAGGTCAGATCCCCTAGAAAAGGAGTTTACAGACAGTTGGGAGCTGCCATGTGGGTACTGGGAATTGAACCCGGGTCCTCTGGAAGAACAGCCCGTGCTCTTAACCACTGAGCCATCTCTCCAGCCCCTCATTTTTTTAATACTAAAAATTTCTACTAATTCCATATCAAAATATTATTTAAAAAATAACACTTGATAAGCAAGGTTTTTTTAAAGATGAAAATATAAAACTGCAGCTACTTTATTTGACAGGCTCATGTCACATATAGGAAAACAATTGGAGAGAAAAATAAGAAAAATGTACAGTAAATAGAAAATTTCTGTGGTATTTTATTTCCAAAATCTCAGATAAAACTCTTCAAAATTCAGATTTTTCTATTTAAGATACTAATATAAAATAGAACAAATTCTCTTTCAGGATCTTTAATTTTCATTTTTTATTTTATAACAACTTACCTTCCTTCCTTCTTTTCCTCCCTCTAATTTTTCCTCCCTCCCTTTCACACTCATTCCTTACTCTTAGGTCCTGAAATAGATTTTAGAGATTAATAAACACATTTTTGTATTACTGAAAGATACTCTGAAATGGCCCTATAACTACAACCAGGATACGTTTTATAGATATCCTTCACATGTATTTGCTGCTCGACATCACAAGGCATGTCAGGTCAAATTTCATTTCTCTGATCCTTTAATGTGTTACCTCGGTAACTACTCGAAAACAAGTATCCACCATTATCTGCATGGCAGATCATATCTGAAACATCAAGATAAAGCCTCTTGGCAGTGAAATTAGATCTATGGGCAGGTTTCCCCTCTGGCCTATTAGATTTTGTCAGATGTCTCTCCAAAGGCCATAAATTTATATAAGCATTATATAGTTTTTGGGACTGGGTGGGGAGTAGGACAGTCACTGAATAAATTAACATTTAAAAATCTTTCACTTGATATATTTTCATAATATTCAATAAGCAAGACTGTGTTCATTTAACAAAAATCCATAAATAAAAAGAGGTCAAATATATAGAGAGAATGGTCAAATCTAAGCCATGATTTTCTTGTATCAGTTCTGAAAATAAATCTGTAGTAAATAATGTTTTAATGGATAGTTTTTTTTTTAACCTATGGTTATTGAAAGTCCTCTCTCTCAATATATGGTACAACAGTAGCATCATTTGAATAACCAACATCTGCCTAACTGAACCTAAAGTCAACTCATTAAGACTGTTGACGTCATACCTAGTAATCTAGTAGTGTAAACCTAACTAACTCCCTGTAGCTAGTGAGGGCATGGCCTTAGAAGAGATCCTACTGCTGCCATTTTGATGCTTTCTAACTGGGTGCTGAATACTTATCCTTACACACAGGTAAGTGGAGTTCTCACCTCCATCAAAGTCATGTGTTTTGCAATGGATAGAAACTATTGCAGAGATTCACACCTAGTCAGAATGCAGAGAAAAACTGACCAATCATGGGGTAGCCAACCCTAATTGATACATCTACACTGTAACCTCTGAACTTAAGGCTCAGGGCAAATTGTAGAAGAAGGGGCTGAAAGGTCATAAGAGCCAGAGAACAGGGATAACTACTTCTAGATGATAGCTTCTAGACATAAGCTTCTACATCTATGAAATATCCAAAACACTGTTACCTAAATGAGTCCTACCTGATGACATTACCAGTTGAAACGACACTATAGATATGGGAAATCTCATAAAGTTCCCTCCCTTAGATGAAAAACTACAGGTAGACAAAAGATGTTGAGAGGGATAATCAACTTTCTCAAAAAATGAGCCCCTTAGATAGGTTATCCAAGCTAAAATGATCAGCTCTAAACACATGTGCATATAAAAAACAAAAAATGGATCCAATATATTATACATAATTATAATAATAAATAGAACAGAAGTCATGAATTTGAATGTGAGTGAGAAGGTGAAAGATTCAGAACATAGAAGGAGTGAAAGACGGAGGAAAAGAATGGAAATTATGTAAATCCAGTAGTCGTGTTTGAATTTCTTGAAAAAAAAAATTAAAGAGAGTTTACCTTTCCTGCTCCGGTAGATCCAGTAACAGCCAACATCTCTCCTTTCTCTATGGTAAAACTGATGTTCCTCAACACAGGATTGTTCAGAAGACAGAGATTACCAACACAGAGGTGGCCACCAGTTTTGGAAAGTTTTCTGTCTTTATCATTTAGCTGTACTTTCTCCAATAATTCCCCCAATCCCTATTTAGACACATCAAAAATAAAAACGTTTCACATATTTCCTTTTCTTTTATTAATGTATTTATTACACTACATCCTGATTGTAGTCCCCTCCCTCTTCTCCTCCTGATCCCACCTTCCTACCCTCTTTCTTCATTTCCTTCTTTCCTTCTCCTCAGAAAAGGGGATCCTTCCTCCATACCAACCCACCCCAACAGATCAAGTCACATCAAAACTAAGCATAACCTCTTCCTCTGAGGCAGAAAAGGCAGTCCCACCAGGGGGAAGTGATCCAAAAGCAGGCAACTGTGACCATATCAGAGATAGCCCAAGTCCAATTGTTAGGCAATATACAGCAAGCTGAGGCCAACATCAAATTTAATGGAGAGAAGCTCAAAGCAATCCCACTAAAATCAGGACAAGACAAGACGGCTCACTCTCTCCATATCTATTTAACATAGTAATTGAAGTCCTAGGAGTGTAATAAAACAACTAAAGAAGATTAAGGGATATAAATTGGAAAGGAAGAGGTCAAAGTATCTCTATTCACAGATGATAATGTAGTATACATGAGTGACCCCCAAAATTCTACCAGAGAACCCCTACAGATGATAAACATTTTCAGCAAAGTGGCCGAATACAAAATTAACTAAAAAAATCAGTATCCCTCCTGTATACAAAAGATAAATGGACTAGAAAGAAACTAGAGAAAACACCATTTATAATAACTACAACTAATACAAAGTAACTTAGTGTAACTTTAACCAAGCAAGTGAAAGACCTATATGACAAGAACTTCAACCTCTGTAAAAGAAACTGAAGATATCAAAAGATGGCTAGATCTCCCATGTTCATGGATCAGTAGGATTAAGATATTAAAAATGGCCATCTTACCAAAAGTAATCTACAGAATCAATGCACTTCCCAACAAAATGCCAACACAATTCTTTACAGATATTTTCAATAAATAACTATGTGCAATAAGCTTAAGAAACACATTGTACAGGACCCATTATAATACATATATTATTAAATTAATTTTACAATATATAATTATAAAATACATGGTTCTAGAGAGGAGGTTCAAAATATTTAAGAAATAGCTATATGTAATGAGAACACAATTTCCTTTTATCAGACTTTTGCTTATTATTACCTGCTTCATATTATTAAAGGCTCAAGTGTGTATGCATGTGTGTGCATGTGTACCAGGATTATGGGAAAAAAGCATATATCCTTTTTCCTACAGACTTTCCTATAGACATAATCTTTAATGTTAAGGATAATATTTGAGGCTAGTGTTATAATCTTCCTCTTTTATAACTTTAGAGACTGATTCAGAATGATAAATGATCAGTCACAAATAAGTAATTTGCAAAATTATTAACAATGCAAATCTAACTTTTTGTTTTGTCACACTGGTAAGTTCCTCTCAACTCTCATCACAGAAGCTTCTTTCTTCAGTGTGAAAAAAGGAAGGAAGACAAGAAAGGAAAAAAAGAAGAAAGGAAGGAAAGAAAGGAAGGAAGAATGAACAATCTGGGAAACCCAATCAAATACATTGAACCCATAAAAACTACAGCATTAGAGAATGAATAAATACTAAATTATAGTGGGTGAGAATCCACAGTTAAAAATAATACAAAGTCTTAAGGGAGTATTGAGCAGAGCAACTTTAACATTTACCAATTTAACATTTAACATTTACCAATTAAGTGATGTTCATGTTGGCTCCAATGTATTTAAGTGGGATTTCATAAGACCCGGGTGTCTCTAATAGAGGTCATGAATCAAATGAACCTAAGAGACATCTACAGAACCTCACACCCAAACACAAAAGAATTTACCTTCTTCTCAGCACCTCTTAGAACCTTCTCCAAAATAGACCATATGGTTGGTCACAAAGCGAGCCTCAATAGATACAAAAAGATTGAAATAATCCCTGTATCCTATCTGATCACCATGGAATAAGGCTGGACCTCAACAACAACAAAAATAGCAAAAAGCCGACACACACATGGAAACTGAATAACTTACTACTAAATGACAGTTGGGTCAGAGAAGAAATAAAGAAAGAAATTAAAGTCTTCCTAGAATTCAATGAAAATGAAGACACAACATACTCAAACTTATGGGACACAATGAAAGCAGTGCTAAGAGGACAGTTCATAGCACTAAGTGCCTTCAAGAAGAAATTCGAGACTTCTCATTCAAGCAACTTAATGGCTCACCTAAAAGTCCTAGAAAAAAAAGAAGCAGACTCACCAAAAAGGATTAGACAGCTGGAAATAATCAAACTCAGGGCTGAAATAAATAAATTAGAAACAAAACAATTCAAAGAATCAATGAAACCAAGAGCTGGTTCTTTGAGAAAATCAACAAGATAGACAAACCCTTTAGACAAACCCTTAGCCAAACTAACTAAAAGGCAGAGAGATGCCATCCAAATCAACAAAATTAGAAGTGAAAAGGGGGACATAACAACAAACACCGAGGAAATCCAAACAATCATAAGGACTTACTTCAAGTCTATTTGCCACAAAATTTGAAAATCTAAATGAAATGGACAATTTTTTTGATCGATTCCACTTACCAATGCTGAATCAAGACCAGATAAGTCAATTAAATGGTCCTATATCCCCTAAGGAAATAGGAGTGGTCATCAAAAGTCTCCCATCCAAAAAAAGCGCAGGACTAGATAGTTTCAGCACAGAATTCTACCAGACCTTCAAAGAAGAGCTAACTCCAATTCTCTTCAAACTATTCCACAAAATAGAAACAGAAGGAACACTACCAAACTCATTCTATGAAGCCACAGTCACGTTGGTACCTAAACCTCACAAAGACCTAAAAAGAAAAAGAATTTCAGGCCAATCTCCCTTATGAACATTGATGCAAAACTACTCAACAAAATACTTGCAAACCGAATACAAGAACACATCAAAGATATCATCCACTATGACCAAGTAGTCTTCATCCCAAGTATGCAGGAGTGGTTCAATATATGGAAATCCATCAATGTGATCCACCATATTAACAAAATGAAAGAAAAAAAACCACATGATAATCTTCTTAGATGCTGAAAAAGCATTTGACAAAATCCAACATCCAATTCATGTTTAAAGTATTGGAGAGATCAGGGATAAAAGGCACATACGTAAACATAATAAAGACAATATACAGTAAGCCTATAGCCAACATTAAACTAAACAAAGAGAAACTTAAAGCAATCAGGGGCAACTGAAATCAGGGGCAAGGCAAGGTTGCCCACTCTCTCCACATCTCTTCAACATAGTTCTGGAAGTCCTTGCTAGAGCAATAAGACAATTGAAGGAGATCAAGGGGATTCAAATCAGAAAGGAAGAAGTCAAAGTGTCACTATTTGCAGACGATATGATAGTATATCTGAGTGACTCCAAAAATTCTACCAGGAAACTCCTACAGCTGATAAACACCTTCAGAAAAGTGGCCAGATACAAAATTAACTCAAAAAAATCAGTAGCCTTTCTGTATAAAAAAGACAAAGGGGCTGAGAAAGAAATTAGGGAAACAACACCCTTCACAATTGCCACAAAAGACATAAAGCACTTTGGTGTGACCCTAACCAAGGAAGTCAAAGACTTGTATGAAAAAAATTTCAAGTCTCTGAAGAAAGAATTAGAAGAAGATATCAGAAGATGGAAAGATCTCCCATGCTCATGGCTTGGCAGGATTAACATGGTAAAAATGGCCATCTTACCAAAAGCAATCTACAGATTCAATGCAATTCCCATCAAATTACCAAAACAATTCTTTACAGACCTTGAAAGAAAAATTCTCAACTTCATATGGAATAACAAGAAACCCAGAATTGCTAAAAACAATCCTCTACAATAAAAGATCTTCTGGAGGTATCTCCATCCCTGATCTCAAGCTGTACTATAGAGCAACAGTAACAAAAACTGTATGGTACTGGCATAGAAACAGAATGGTGGATCAATGGAACTGAATAGAAGACCCAGAAATAAACCCATACACATATGGACCCTGATTTTTGACAAAGATGCCAAAACCATACAATGGCAAAAAGATAGCATCTTCAACAAATGGTGCTGGTCTAACTGGATTTCTACATGTAGAAAAATGCAAATAGATCCATACTTTTCACCCTGTACAAAACTGAAGTCCAAGTGGATCAAAGACCTCAACATAAAACCAGACACATTAAATCGGTTAGAAAAAAAATTAGGGAAGAGCCTTGAACTCATTGATATAGGAGACAACTTCCTGAACGGAACACCAACAGCACTGGCTCTAAGAGCAACAATCAATAAATGGGACCTCATGAAACTGAAAAGCTTCTGTAAAGTGAAGGACACTGTCATTAAAACAAAATGACTGCCTATAGATTGGGAAAGAATCTTCACCAATCCTTTATCTGACAGAGGACTAATATCCAGTATATGTAAAGAACTACAGAAGTTGAAAAGCAACAAATCAAGTAATCCAATTAAAAATGGGGAACTGAGCTAAACAGAGACTCTAGACAGAGGAATATCGAACGACAGAGAAACACTTAAAGAAATGGTCAACATCATTAGCCATCAGGGAAATGTAAATCAAAACAACCCTGAGATTTTACCTAACACACATCAGAATGGCCAAAATCAAAAACTTAAATGATAACACATGCTGGAGAGGTTGTGGAGAAAGGGGAACCCTCCTCCACTGCTGGTGGAAATGTAAACTTGTACATCCACTCTGGAAATCAATCTGGTGCTTCCTCAGACAACTAGGAATAGCACTTCCTCAAGATCCAGCTATACCACTCTTAGGTATATATCCAAAAGAGGCTCAAGCACACAATAAGGACATTTGCTCAGTCATGTTTGTAGCAGTTTTATTTGGAATAGCCAGAAGCTGGAAACAACCCAGATGCCGCTCAACTGAGGAATAGATACAGAAACTACACAATGGAATATTACTCAACAATAAAACACAAGGATATCATGAAATTTGCAGGTAAATGGTGGGAACTGGAAAGGATTATCCTGAGTGAGCTCTCCCAGAAGCAGAAAGACACACATGGTATATACTCACTCATATAGACATATAAAATAGGATAAACCTACTAAAATCTGTACACCTAAAGAAACTAATCAAGAGGAAGAACTCTGGCTAAAATGCTCAATCCCCAGCCAGAAAAGCAAAGGAGATTGACATCAGAAGGAGAAAACAGGAAACAAGCTAGGAGCCTGTCACAGAGGGCCCCTGAAGGGTTCTGCCCTGCACAGTATCAAAGCTGAGACTTATGGCCAACTGTTGAGCAGAGTGCCTGGAATCTTACAAAAGATGAGGGAAATAGTAAAATATTGCGAGGACAGGAGCTCCACAAGGAGAGTAATAGAACCAAAAAATCTGAGCACAGGGGTCTTTCCTGAGACTGATACTCCAAGTACCATGCATACAGATAACCTAGAACCCCTGCACAGATGTGGCCCATGGCAGTTCAGTATCCAAGTGGGTTCCATAATAATGGGAACAGGGACTGCCTCTGGCATGAACTGATTGGCCTGCTCTTTGATCACCTCACCCTGATGGGGGAGCAGCATTACCAGGCCACAGAGAAAGACAATGCAACCACTCCTGATGAGAGCTGATAGACTAGGATCAGAAGGAAGGAAAGGAAGACCTCCCATATCAGTGGAATTGGGGAGGCGCATGTGTGGAGAAAGGGGAGGGAAGGTGGGATTGGGAGGAGAGGAGGGAGGGGTTTATGGGGGGATACAAAGTGAATAAAGTATAATTAATAAAAAGTAAAATAAAATGTAGAAAAAAGGACCAACAAATATTTATAGGTAGTCTAGGAAGATGGAGCTTCACATGCACAATGAGTAGGACATAAATCTAGTAATGTCTCAGATCAATGACAATAATTGTTACATGTAATTCATATTCGTCATGCAGAAGGTACTTATTTCAGAAAATAATGTATTAATATTTGGAATATATAAGAGCAAAGGAAACGAGAGATCCCTCGGGCTGGGCTTTAGGAACTGGAATCACATTTAACATTTTAGCTGGAATCCCACCTTTTGTTTTTGTTTTCTACTTTTCCAGACAGGGTTTCTCTGTGTAGACTTGGCTGTCCTGGAACACACTCTACACACCAGGCAGGCCTTGAACACAGGAATCTGCCAGCCTCTGCCTCCTGCTGTGACTAAATGCAGGCGCTACCACTGCTCAGCAATCCCTCCTTTCTTTAACATAGGTAAGTGCATGTTCTTTTTTTTTCCTTTTCTTCCTTCCTTTCAATCCATCTATCTATAATATTGTTACAACTTTCATAAAAATTTTAAAGTGTGTTGTCTGTTTATTCTTAATATTCATTTACAAATATTTTCATATTCATTACGTACTATTAATTTTAATTGAAATATATTATTATAGTGTACAAACTCTAGAAAGTTTTCTACTAGATGGTTTAGCTTTAAGTTTAATCAATAACATTGTGATAGAAATACAGATGAGGGAGGGAGTGGGAGGGTAGGAGGGAATGGGGGAGGGGGCTACGCCTGGGATTCAAAGTACCTAACCTGTGATTGAGATAAAAATAAATAAATTAAAAAAAAAAGAAATACAGAGAAACATAATTTTTGTTGTTATTAAGATATACTCCTGTAAGTGGATCAAATAATATGTAAAATTTCTCCAGCCATGTATGGAAAGTGTTGAGGGCAATAATGGGTAACACATGGGAAATACTTTTGTAGACACTGAAAACACTTTTGCCCTCCTCTCTCCCCTTTTCCTCCTTCTCCACATACCTTTTTTTGTCCTAGAATTGAACCTTGGACATTGTCCATGTTAGGCAAGTAGTGTGCCACTGAGTTACGCCTCTACCCCTTTATTTGTACCCTTAAATAAGTACCAATGTGCAGTATGGTAACTAAAAATGGCTCTGGGGTCTAAGAAACCAAGGCTGACATTAGCTCTGCCCTAGGTACTTGAGTAACCTCCTTACTTAAAGGTCTTACCTCAACTGCCTAATACATAAATATAAATTTTATCCAATCAATGTTTGGCATGTAACTCATCCCAGACTTGCCTGTCAGCTGTTGCCATCAAAGGGAATGGAGAATATGCTAGAACAAGTGGGCTAATGCCTGAGGAGCGATGAATATGAAATGTATGAGGAGCATACAAGATATTTGGAATCACATGCATGAAATTCAGGATGGAAAGTAGGACCAGAGATTTGTAATTACATGTCATCAGCTCACTGATGAGCCTCAATGAAGCTATCCACACCACAGAGAGAGTAAACTGCTGGAAGTTGCTCATGGGAACTCAAGGCTCATCAATGCTGAGTGACAGGCAGGGAAGACTTAGAAGTCATGATCAGAAAAGTTAATCTTCACTGAGGAACCATTATATGCAATGTGCACTAATGAACCGTCCATCCTAGAAATCATCTTAGTAGGAAAATAATGTCTTCATTTTACAGATGAGGACACTAGAGGCTTGACAACTTGAACATAATGTGATTGAGATTACATGGGAAGTGAATTGCAGAGACAAGTTTTAAACCAAGTGTTGAAGGTATCATCTTGGCCTTTTATATAAAATCAATTCTATGACTTTAAAAAAATAAAGAGGTTTTCTGTTACATTTAATGATCCTGGTTCCCCACTTTTTACTTTATAAAACAGAACAGCCTAATCCTTATAGCTCTGTTACTGTATCATTCAAGTCTTACATTTTATTGAGCAGAAATTTAGAAGCACGGAAAGGTCTAAATTGTTTATATATTTAAAAAATACACAATGTTTAAAATTTTTCACCTCATCCCAGAATGCTGTTACATTGTCCATCATCACACCTGTGGTCATTAAATTATACTCTAGTACCTTATATTCTTCATTCTCCAGGAAATCCTAGTTAAGAAAGAGAGAAAAAACTTTCAATCATAGAATCAGAATAGCAAAAAGGTATTGTTAAGTCTTCTTACACTCTAACATTCCAGTGTCTTGTAAAGATTTTAACAATTAAATTTCAAATTATTTCTTAATAACTTTACAATTGCCCTAAAGTCAATGTCCAAATAGTAGATTCATCATAGTCTAAATATTCTCTAAATATATTAGTTTGTAAAACTAGTTTTATACATTAGATATTAGTGCACAGTTGCTTCTTTCTTAAAAGGTTAAACAGAAAATTAATTTCTAATGAAACCCCAATGATTACTTATTCATGTCTCATTTCATGCATATATGCAACATCACTGTCATCCCTTCTCAAGACAGGAAAGTGTACAGATTTCCTAGAGCTACTTTTCAGTATTCTGAGAAAGGCCTCCATTGGAGATGCCAAACCACATTCTTCTTAGGGAAAGTGTGTCCCATAAGTCTTCACAGCTCCTTGCTTGGCCTCTTTTCTTCCTTTCCTCCTCCCCTTCTCTCTTTCCCTGTGTTGGTTTGTCTCATTCATTTCCATTTTTTTCCCTGATGTTTCCGTGTTACTGTTCAGTGATATTCTCATTTCTCCTCTTATCTCTTTGCCTTCCTCTCCCTCTTTCTTCTCTCATCCCTCTACTACGCTACGATGATGTCAACAGAGAAGATTAATCACAGAACCACTATGACGGTATTCACTAACTATTTTGTCTATTTACACAACTCAAGTTCATTTCATCTCAGAGGTGATACAGGTGAGTAAAAGGGGCTGGAAAGATTGTGATGAGCTAGACTGGGTAGGCACTCTTAAGCAGCAGCTGCTTAATTTGGGGACCCAAATTACCAGATAATCTCAATTCTTCAGAATACACTCAACAGTGTACACACGTCTGCTAATACACAGGGGTACAAATATACCTCTCTACTTCTGATCATTACCAACTAATTCAAAATCGTCAAAGACCAAATAAAACAAACAGAAAAGCTAAAATTACAGCTGTGCACCATTGGTAACACCAAACCTTGCTAAGTAATGGGAACAGCCTATTCTGCATCCCACATCTTATTTGTCATAATGATTTACTTTCTGTGTTAAATACTTCAACAGATATGTTAAAGGATAATGAGACATTTTTTTCACAAGTTTATTCAGTTTGCTGTGAATAAACTACTACTTATCATCTCAAAACTCTAGGACATTTTTGCTACCGTCAGCAAAACTTCGGCATCTTGGAGTTATACAGTAATTATGTGTCACAAATTGCTATTTACATCCATCATACTGTCCAGAGAAATGCTAGAGAAGTTTAAGTTGGGCATTCCAGGGTTAGGTGGAACATTTTATAACTTCCTGCTGAAATGTATTTTTCTTTTTTTCTATTTTCTTTCTTCCTTTCTTCTTTTTCTTTTTTCTTTCTTTCTTTCTTTTTTTTCATATTTACAAGCTGCCTGGAACTGATCTATTCACTGGCTACCTGGGTTGAATTTCCAAGATTATAACAATAATTATTTTAAATTCCTTTGACCTATAAAATCTTATAGGATTTTATTTCATTAGACTTTCATTGTAAGGGCTCTTGAGTCCCTGTATGAATATGAAGAGGGGAAATCTTATCTCCTAACAAATCCAAAACCAAGAAATTCATCTTAGAGATTTTTTTTCCACTATACAAATTCAAAAATGTTTCAAGAATCATGTAAGGATGTAGTCATGAAAGTTACCTGTACTTTTCTTATCATTCCAATAGAATCATACCATGTCTGCACAGCAGTGGGAAACTGTCGTGTGACTGACATTCGCAGAACGATACAGAATGAAATGGTTGTGAATATTTGTCGGAGGACGATTCCATGGAAGACTGTGTAAGGGAGCACAGATAAAAAGACTAGAAAGAACCCCGAAAAGAAGAAGGCGTAGCTCGTGAAGAACCGCAAATAGGCTGCTTTCCGGGTCAGTTTGAGTTCCACCCTGTGGAAATAGAAGATGTGATATATTACTTCCTTTTCAAATATCAGGTGTCGTAGAATATAAAATCTGAACAGTCTAAGTTTGGGCAAGTTATAAAACATCTCTTAGCTCAATTAGCTTATATGATTGTTAATGAATATAGCATATATTTATACAGAATACTTAACATTATTGTAAAACAATTAAGAATGTCAATTATATCGTAATTGAATTTTTATTATATTATTAAAATTAGTTTAAATGGTATTATCTAGATAGATTTTTATCTCACATTATTTTTATATCTTTAGTAACTTCATCATTATGTGAAATGATGTGTGGAAGGAAAAACAATGTTACAAGCTTTATGAATGAAAATGGTAATTTTGTGGTTATCCATAAGATTCTAGCGTGGCTTTAAAAAGCATTGACAATTAGCACAGATACAGGGCACCTGAGAAAGGTGCTTCTGGGCATCCTCTTCTACAAGCCATATCTGTAGATACTAGGATGCTGCATTTACTTCCAAGAAGCTACTCTGTAGTCACAGAAGCTAAGTAATTTGGTTGCAGGGAGTTCTTCAAAGCCCAGGGAGTAGCTACTGCCCCCTCTTCTCTCTCATTTCAGCATAATTATCTGTGGTCATGCCTCACTAGAGTTGCAATCATTTATTCTGAACTCCAACTGTGAATTATTTATTTTTTTTTAACACCTTAAATGCTTTTAATGAGAAGAAGGCAAGAAGCACAGAAGACGGTGACAACCAAAGTTGAAGAGCAATATTGCCCTTAACCTCAGACCCAGTCTTCCATGAGTCATAAGACCACAAGTCACATGTGATCCTCCCCAACCAGTTCTTGTCTAGGTAAGGACCAACAATAACACAAAATTAAGTCTCTGTCTAAGAGGAGAAATAGCTGGGCATTTGGCATGCAGAAAGTACACTCCCACACACCTCTAATCCACAGAAACAACTGTCATTGTCAAGTAGTTGAACTAAAATCTTAAGTCCTCAAAGAAAACAACATAATACTGAGCTCACTGACAGAAGTCATGTGTGACCTATAGTGTGATCAGCCTAAGGATTTGCAGTCTTTCATCTCTCAGTAAATTTGTACTGAAGGCAGACTGTGTTTGTGTTCTGCCTATTTACCCATGTCTGAGGAAAGTTGCTCTTCCCTCTCTAACTAAATGTGATTCCATCACTAAAGAAAACATAATACTTCCCTTATAGAAATGTGGTTAAGCTTAGATGACAACATAGCAGATCTAAAAGGGCAATGTGTGGCCCTCCCCCCTTTTTTCTTGGAGATAAAAAATACATTGATGAGGCTGGTTTTGATAATGTTAGCAAAGTGTCAAAATTATCCAAATGCATTAGAAACAGCTGAGAAAAGCTGGAAAGAGAAGTCATATAGGAAAACGAATAATGGATCCAAGAACACTTACCAGAATCATCTAGAAACCATTATAAAATCCCTAATATTTTATGAATCATAAAAATATTTTATCAGTTTTTTAAAAACATTGATGGCTTTATTGCTGAAAAGCAATAAAAGGCAGATTTTTTTCTAAGCAGATCTGCATAGCTGTTGGCCCAGGCTGAGGTAAATGTCCTTCTGAAGAGCACCCTGGCAGTCTCTTCTAGAACACCCTATTTGCTCTACTGAGTTCAGAAATTCTTACTTTCCCTTTTACGTCAGCACTTTCCAGCTTTTTCAGGTAACAATTTCATGCTATATCAAACAGGTTGCAACCAGATGAATGCTATCACAATTAGCCAATCCGAAATGCGGAATAGGAAGAGATTTCATCGTGTGACGACAAGAGGGGTAGAATGCCAATGTGTTTAAAAAATAAAAAATAAAAAGTAGTCCACCATAGGAATGACTTGCCTGAGAAAACTGGATCCTCTGATAACCTCATAAGCCATTACTGTGTGTACAGGCAGGGTGTGGTGGAGCACTCAACTCGTTAATGTGGAAAAAAACTTTTATCAGCTGAACAAGTCTCCCAAGATCTTTAAGAATGTTTCTGGGAAGAAAACACAGTTTCTTTCCTGGTTTTACCTTGAAAGGCATGACACTAGCAAGTGACCAATAATGTTTGGCAAATAAGTACTCTTTTGCTCTTTCTATTTACATGGCAAAGGACTTAGCATTTCAGCATTTCCATTGTTGTTCCAATCACACACCTGTGGCTCAGTTACCATTGTCTACAGGCCTCTACCAGCCTGAATATGAAATAGCCCTAATTCAAACCATTGCAAAGAGCATTCTGTGGAATACTCAAACACCCTATGTCTCTATATTAATAGTACCCTAGAGGATACATACGCCTTCAGAAGTCTAAAACATTTCCTTGATTGTAGAAAAGCCAACTAAAGACAAATGGTTGCATGGCTACAGCATTCTTTACCCGAAATTATCTCAGTAATTACATATCAGTCTGTGATGGACTTTTTTATTTGCCAGATATATCTTCACTACTCTGCAAATGGTTACATGAAAGAAGACAAGCCCCATACTCCTGTGAGCAATTTACTGGAGCAACACGAAGGAAAATTTCTTTTGTCACTCTTCCTAAGTTTCAGATAACAGGAATGAATTGTCCAAATGTGGCTCTCTCCCACGTCAGACCATTTAAAGTACAGTGTCATACTGTATCACCTGTTTCTCTCAACTACATATTTTAGCATTTCCATTTATGATTTAAACTATCCTCTAGCCTCTTCAGCACTGTTTTAGTCAAATTAAGGGTATTAAACAACTATGAACTATGATAGGAGAACGATTAATAAGGAGTAAATATTCTTTGAATCAACTATGTAAAACCACAAGCGAGGG
This sequence comes from Pachyuromys duprasi, assembly GCA_028658305.1. Lineage (NCBI taxonomy): Eukaryota > Metazoa > Chordata > Mammalia > Rodentia > Muridae > Pachyuromys > Pachyuromys duprasi. The sequence continues at coordinate 30,705,600 of CM053763.1, forward strand.
CCAGGCATGGTGGTACATGCCCTTCAGGCATGGTGGCACATGCCCTTAAGTTCTAGGCCAGCCTGATCTACGTACTGAGTTTTATACTAGCCAAGGATACATGAGACCCTGTCTCAAAAACCAAGCAAAACATTAACTCATCAAAATAATTTTATGCAACTGATGTATAAACTGTGGTGTAACTCAGGACACATGCCTGTTTTTTAGAAGGTTCAAAGATGAGTTGGAAATCCACGTGGGTAGTCATTTTTAAATGTTAAATATAAAGTTGGATCAATATTATAATTACACCAACTTACTGTCTCAGGTTTTCAATTATTTTTTCCATCGCTGACTCCCAACAATGTGCCTTAACAGAATAAATATTATCAATAATTTCTGATGTGATCACAAGTCTTTCATTGATCTTTGCAGCTCTTTGATCTCTGTGAACAAATCAATTGATCAAAAAATCAATAACAGAAACAAGTCAAATTACCTACAAATAACTACTCAAATTTTAAAAGAAATCCATATTTCTTTTATTACATAGATAAACATTTTGTTATTAAGCAGATGATAAGAAAAGTAATTCTAGCCAGGTGGTGGTGGTAGTGGTGCACTCCTTTAATACTATTGGAGGTAGAGGCTGATAGAGCTCTGAGTTTGAGGCCAGCTTGGTCTACAGAGGGAGTTTCAAGACAGCCAGGGCAACACAGAGAAACCCTGTCTCAAAAGCAAACAAAAGTATCTCTACCATCCAGCAGATGCCTCCTCAGTGTCAGACACCCACTGTTGGATACATTCTAGACAATGTCCCTAATTCAGTCCTTATCAAAGTCTCAAAAAGGTGATTATCTCCATTTTGTGAAGCAAATGAAAAATATTTTTTAAAGCTTAATGACCTATTTGACTCCCCAGATTTACAACTTTCTATCACAGTCAAGATGACAAACTCTACACATTTTCTCTTAAGAACATCCCATAACTCATATCATTAATTCCTTCTCTAGTAAAAGTAATAAAAAACTTTGGTACAATCACCTACAATATGGAGTATAAAAGGCCAACACTTCCATACAAAATTTAGGCATTCCTTCCAGTTCAGATAAATACTATACCCATTTTACTAGAATTAAAAAAAAATGTACTGAACTTTAAAACATTTACAAAGAAATTCTGTAGACAAACATAGAAAAAAATACCCATTTGTTATAGGAAGTATTGTTTACACCATTAAAATAATCTCTTTATGACTAATACCCACTGTGATGCCTCCCTTTGTCCCCCTAACAGGGTGGTTTTGTCTGGCCTCAGTGGCAGAAGTGGGAGAGGATGTACCTAGTCCTAGTGCAACTTAATGTGCCAGGCCGGCCGGTACCCATGGCAGACCTCCCAATTCTCTGAGAAGGAAAGGGGAGAATGGGGGAGGATGTGGGCATGACTAGGAAAAGAGAAGGAGGGCTGCAATCAGGATGCAAAGTGAATAAATACAAAAATTAAATAATAAAAACCATCTCTTTAGTGCTACTGCATGGTTTTCTTGTCAGGGCAAAAGAAGCTCAAATTCCTTCAAGCTGTAACAAAGATCACTACCTGTACTTCACCATCATCTTCCCTAAGACAGCTTGAAGAAAGACTAGGACTATCAATAAAGCAAGGCCACAGAAGGCGGAGGCCTGTAACAAGTCCCATAGAAGCCCCATCAGAAGAGCCACTTGTAAAGGAGCAATCCATACAAAATGTGCCAAGGCAAGTCCCTGAAAAATAAGAGCATAGAGAAAATCAAGTGGAATATTGTACTCCATCCTAAAAACAAACAAACAAAAAAAACACATGTGGAAGAAAATGAGCCCTGAGGATCTGTCCAATCAAGGAATTCATGGATCTGAGCACATTAAAACTCATGTGGAAGCGGATCCACTGAACCTAATCAGTGCATAGACCAGGTTGCCCAAGATAAAAGTTTCAAGTCATGGCATTTCAAAGTATGTTTTTATTCAGTAGGATTGAGGTCTTCATCTTAGGAATTGTGCCCAGATTTTAATTAAAAAAGCTAGCGCCCTCACATAGAACACATGAGAACAAGGAATTTTCCTCAGAGGCTCAGTACAGACGCACGCACGCACGCATACCTCTACAGGTCAACATCTGGTACTCAGTTCATTGGTATTTTATTTAACACTTGCTATGCTAATTATAGGAAATGGAAAGGTAAAACATAGTATCTGTCCTCTGGCATATTGAATTTACTTGTGACATAAGAGCACAGATAAAGAACTGCTCAGAGTATCATATCTAGCCAAAGTAAATAACAATTTAAAGTATTATGTTAAACGGAAGCAAAGTCTGATGAGGATTATGAGTTGAAAAACCTTATTAAGAGCAAGCTGAGGTATGACTAAGTTGGGCATTTTTATCTGACCTCAGAATGGTGCTCTGTTACACAATTTAGCTTTCCCAGTGTCCAAAAATAGCCAGACTAGAGATGGATGGGATAACAGATAGCATTGTTATCTGACGCAGGATAAACCTTCCTTTAGGGTTGTTTGATTTCTAATAAAATGCATAAAACATTTAATCAGTGGGTACATACTTCATCAAATTTGTTCAGGTTGTTGGAAAGAAGACTAACAAGTTGTCCAATACTTATTTTATCAAGAACACGGCTTGACAGCTTTAAAGTCTAAAAGAAAAATTGGAAGTTAGGTGATGTCAACAAACAAAAATAAAATGTATTCATAAGTAACACATTAGTAGAGGATGTGAATGCATATATCTTAAGGGTGGGGGAGGACCAGCCTTGTTGCATATATGTTTGGTTTTGTAACCCTAGTGAAGAGTCCCTGGCTGGGGAAGTCTTTAGCCACTGTGGAGATCCAAGTAATTGCTGTTATCAAGCTACCTTCTCACCACTCATGTTTGTACTATAGATTAGAGCTTGCACCCAGCCGTTGTCAGAAAAGTTTCTTACTACAGTGGGTGGTGGTGATTGCAGAAACCTGTAACACCAAAGTGTGACAAATAAGTGATGGTAGAATGTCATAAATAAGATGGTTGTATCAGTCCCCAATGACTCAGAGAACATGGCAGAAGAGAGGGCCTGAAGAACATAAAAGCTGAGCTTGGGAAAGACTTACAGTAGACAGATGTCTTCTCTACAGGACATACCAGTTGCAAGCATGAACTCCTTATAGCTGAAGTTATCTGTACAACATGGAACACTTTAGGATGCATGGGGGCAGGCTCATGAGAGGGATTGTCATCATCTTTTCTCATTGGTGTAATACGTATAAGCTGCCCTTGTTCCATTAAATAACTTTCCACCACCTATGTTCTATTAAACTCAATGGGCCAGACACAAAAAGACATGAAAGTAGGTGAGTACTTGCTATGATGAGGTCCAGTGGGAGAGGGCAGGGAATGACAGAGACTGAAGATAAAGATGACTAAAATTAATTATATAAGTATAGGAAAATATCAAACAATAAATATTATTTACAAATTTAGATATATGGGAGGGGAGGAGGGAGGAGACCACAGGGGGATAAAAAGTGAATAAAGTATAATTAATAAAAATTAAAATAACATGGAAAGAAGAAAAAATAAATTTAGATATAAAAAATGGAACCTAAGGCAGTGAATCCTGCTCTTATTTTTTCATAAATTTCTTCACTAATTCTTCATAATAAAATTATTGTTAGGTTCAATCAAAGTATGTTAGGAATAATTGAATCAATAATTTTATGTTAACAAAACAAAGTCTTCAAACCTTACAAAAAACATAAAATATCATTAATTAAAAAATTTACTTACATATAAATTAATGATTTAATATTATACATAAATTATGATCTTGAAAGAGAGTAATCCTTTGCCTGTGAAATTTAATAATTTATTTGCTGTTAGATGGCTTTAGCAGCAAAGCACCCATTTATTATTTGTTTCACATATTTGTTGATTATTTAATAGATGTAAATCATTGTCCTGTATGTAACCTAGAAAATATATATATATATATTAAATTAGTTAAGTAAAGCAGAATGTAGAGTGGGCTCATTTTTTGGATTAAAAAATATGAAAGATTTTATAGAGATAGAGATAGGGCTAAAATAATGGATAAATTTCAGACAAGCAAAGATGATAAAGGAACCAGGGTAGTTACAAAATATGATTAGAGCAAAAAGAGGAGAAGAAGAACTTAGTGAGGTAGATTCCATGTGTCTTAGAAGGAGTTTCAGTTTCAGATGAAGTTACACACAGGCTAAAACAAGGAGCCGCATGCAAAACATGTAGTAAACACTCTATTTTGGTGATCTTTAGAGTCATGGGCAAAGTTCAGTTTGTATTCATTATTTTGAGTATAGTATGTTATGGTTTCAGAATTTTTCTACTATAAAATTTGAAATATTGTTGGAAGGATCCTGCATGTCCTTGCCATGAGCCTGAAACAGCTGGATATAGGGAAGGATATGACACATGGAAAGAACAAAGATAAAATGCAATTAGGGACCAAACTAGAGCAATGTGACAATGTACTTATACTTATTGGTGATAAGCCAACATAGGGAAGTTAAATGTGGTTTGCAAGATACATTAAATGATCAGCAATCTTAGGTAGTTGATGTTGAGATGTGTGTGTATATATACATGTATATGCGGACGTATTATATATATATACATATATAACAGCTTCAAACTTTTCATTAATGTATCTAAAATTAATTAGCACATTTATTATTAGATTTGTGGTAAATTTTACATAAGGACTTGTTTACAAATTAATGCTTCTTATTTTACTTCATATCCCCTTTCGCTCAGTACTGTTTTTCTTCCATACTTTTGTGTTTTTTTTTCTAATGACTAGAAACCCCTTTACAAGATGGTGAGTTATCTATTTTGAAGTTTTGAAGAAATTTTTACACAATACTCTTCCTTTATAGGTTTTAGTTTCCTTTAAAGGAGATAATAGCACCCATAGTAAAGAGCTGTAAGGCAGATCAAATTAGATCACATTTAAATCATTAATTAGTGCAATACATACGTTTAGTTATCATAATAAATACTTCTTAATAAATATTAAAGTAAATTCAATTTTCTTTGACAGCAAATTCTATAGAGTCTACATTCCAAATGATCTCTAAACAGTGTTGTTGATTTATCATCATGTTTTCCTGGGACTTATGAATTGATGAGTTTCAGCTCAAGAGATTCAACTAAACTTCTGACTCCTTTTTGTTCTTTTCTGCCTCCATAAAAGCCTTTTTGAATAATAAAGTATGGCTATCAAGATTTTATAACACAATTGACCTTCAGCATGTACCATAGTGGCATTATGGATTACTTGTTATAGGTCAATTTCAGATCCATAGTCCTTATAGGCCATAAAGTATGTTACTGAAGAAAAAAGCAACAAAGAACAAAAGAATAAATATATTGATAACTTGGTAGGGTAAAGCAGTCACATACATAGATTGGTGAAAGCACATGCCATTGAAACGACTTTGAATTTTGTCAGAATTTAAGGTGACATTTAGTTTGCTAAAAGTTCTTTTGAATTTATTTAAATCCTTCCTAGACAATTTAGGTTCTTGTCTAGCAAATACATAGGGGAAAAGCAAAGTAAGTGCTCATGATCTCAATGTACATGCTAGTTCAGAAAACATTATCAAGTTACAGGACTCACTGAATGACAAAAATCCAACTCAAAGTAAGAGTGGATGAGCATTACCCCTGTGCCACCAGGGCGACTGGGTCAGGTGGGAAGGTATTGCTTAGGCCATCATTAACAAGGATATATTTAATTATTGTTAGTAAGTATAAAGGTAGACAGCATTTTATTGTAGGATGGTATTTCATCAATGATGTTTGCACTGCTCTTTGCATTTTATCTGAAAAAAAAAGAGGATTCAGAAATTGATGGTGATTTAGCTCACTGCTACAGTGCTTGTCTTTCATGTGTGAAGACCTAGGAAATTCCAGGAAAAAAATACAAAACAAAACCACTCAAATTCTTCGCCTAAAATATGACATCAGCAATATAGGTAATTTACAGAAGGTATTTAAAAATTGCCTACTGAATCAAGTTGCATTACCAAGGATAGATAACTCAAAACAGTACTTATTCCTGCCATTCATCTTCACAGGCACATGAAACTGGAATAAGTGTTTGTACTCATCCTTATACAAGCTCATACTCAGGGCATTGAGGACATGCCATATAGAATGCCTGGGATTGTGCAAGCTGGAAAATCTAGCAAAGAACTTAACTAACACACACAACAGTCCTGACTTCAATCTCCAGCACTTACATAATAAAACAAAGCCCATCAAATAACACCCTCCAAAAAGTATTACCTTCTTATAAATCAAGCTAAACATAGCTATTCTCATCTGCATTCCAATGCGATGAAGGCCAAAAATAGCTGGATGTAGAAACAGTGTCCTGACAATGAAGAGAAGACATAAGCCGATGCCTAGGTAAATGGCGATGGAGCGTTCCACCTTGTTATCTGGATCATAGGATGCTATGATTCTTCCTAGCAAGAGAGGCTGGACAGCCTTGGTGACTTCCTGCAGAAGGAGAAAATACAAATTAAATTTAATTTCCTTGCCCTTACAACTTCATTATGAAAAATTTTTATCTTTACAGAAGATTTACAGAGAGATTTAGGTTCAAACCATCTATGAAACTTCGGGTGTTGTATTTAATTTGTGTATACTCTGAAGTAAGACTTGGTTATTAGTTTACAGCAAAAGTCAGTTAGAGACATGTTTGTGTGAGGTGTTCACTAAAACCTGAATGAATAGTGGCTACATCATAAAGTACATCGGCAAAGTAGCATGTTAATTGGTAACACCTACATGTCACTAAATAGTTTCTAAAATATGTCTCAGTTGATTTCATAACAACTCTCAGTCGGTGTAGGCACTGTTTTCACTATGCAGACGAAGAAATGGAGGCCGAAGAAACCAAGACACTAGGGAACTTCAAAAAGAGCTTTTCAAACATACTCTGAACAATGGCATTATGTTCAGAAGGAGGAGCTTCTCAAGACAACTGCCCTCCAGTGGGGCTGCAGTCTGGGAAGAGCATGCCAACACCTGTGTTATTTAAAGCCAGCCACCTTGGATACAGTTCCTTTCCTTTACCAGCATTGGGCATGGCATCAGTAAAAGTGTGTACTAGAGCACTCTACCTTGGGCCTATTTCCAACAAAACCCGTCAACTTTCAGTAGTTCAAAATTGATTACCAACCAAGATATTCATCCAATTCATCATCCCTTCTAAATGTACATAAACAGATTTAGGCCAGGAACTCTAAATCTTATCCATCTGGCTGAACAGTCTTCAAATTAGGAAAAGACATTACCTCCCAATTTTTGTTTTATAATGACTTAGTGAAATAAAAATGGAGGGCTAAATTCTGCAAGAAGAAGACAGATGTGATTCTAATAAAAACGCCTGTATTTCACATGGCACTAAGCCTGAATGACCCACCCCAACACCACTCAGCATTCCTAGTTCTTACCCTTAATTTGCTTTTTATTTTTATCTACAATGGCTTTTACAAATCTCAGGTGCCAATACTATCTACCCTACCACTTCCAAAAAAATAAGTATTTTTTTCTATATCACCTTCATCCCATATGGAATTATGATCTGTTACTTTATGTATAGTACTTGATTTTAAAATAGTGTAAATCAATGAGCTGAAGATAAGAGAAGACTCAAACCTGTGGAAAAGTTTCTAAGATAATCTCATATAAGAAATATAATTCTTTCTTTCCACATGCCACTTTTTAAATAGACTTGAATTATGGCAAATCAAAAGGCAAGTATCAAAAAGAGGATTTTTTACATTTTTTCTTATTCATTAATTTATTTACTTACTTTACATTACTGTAGAAAGTTTCCCTCCCTCCTGTCCTCCCCGTTTCTCCCTCTCACCTCCCTCTGTACCTCCTTCTTTCTTCTCAAAGAAGGGGAGACTTCCCATGGGCATCAACCCACCTTGGCATACAAATATGACTGGGTACATCTTCTATTGAAGTTAGATAAAGCAGTCCACTAAGGGAAAGGGAGTCAAAGACAGGCAACAGAGTCAGAGACAGCCCTGGCTGTTAGAAGTCCCACATGAGGAAACATACACCTGCTACATACGTGTTGGGCCTGGATTCATCCCATGGGTGCTCTCTGGTTGGTGGTTCAGTCTATGTGAGCCCCTCTGGGTCTGGATTAATTGACATTGTAGGCCTTTTTTGTAGTGTCCTTGACCTCCCTAGCTCTTTTAATTTTCTGCTTCTTTTCCATAAGAATTCCCGAGCTCTGCCTATTATTTGGCTGTGGGCCTTTGCATCTGTTTCTTTTTAATTTTTTTTATTTATTACAATGTATTCACATTGTATCCCAGCTGTGGCCCCCTCCCAATCCTGCCCTCCCTTCCATGCCTCTGTCCAAGTCCACTGATAGGGAGGTCCTCTTCCCTTTCCATCTGACCCTAGCCTATCAGGTCTCATCAGAATTGGCTGCATTGTCCTCCTCTGTGGCCTGGTAAGGCTGCTCCCCTGTCAGGGGGAGATGATCAAAAGCCAGCCACTGAGTTCATGTCAGAGACAGCTCCTGTTCTCCTTACTAAGAACCCAGGGGTTCTAGGTTATCTTCATGAATGGTCCTTGGTTGGAGTATCAGTGTCAAAAAAGACCCCTGGGCCCAGTTTTTTTTGGTTCGTTTGCACTTGCAAAAAGAGATTTTTAATCTCCTACCTAGTTGTAACATGCTGACAGTTTGTGACATCTAATGAATAAAACTTGATTTTTAAAAAGTATATAAAATACTTCTTAGTGTATATCATCTTACATATGCTTCATATAAACATCTTTAATATATATTTAGGTATAGAATTTTATTAGAGGCTAAGCAGGGACATTCAGGATGATATGACCTATTTATGATTTTTAAATGTCATATAAAGGCCCTTATAAGGTGAATTTTTGTTTTTTAAACTAAAAGCATTTTTAAACGTTTATCCCTGTACATACCATATAGTTACCTCATTTGTTATAAATGCTATCTAACATGCTTTTCTATGATATAACTGGTTGTCTATGCCTGCACAGAGGCAAATGTATTGTCTTTATCCTTAAGCTATTATGATATTGATTGCTTTGCAAGGTGAGGATATCCAGAGACAAGTTAGACACTATATTAAACATCACACTTCAAAAAATACATAGAATTATTTCTAAGAAATAATTCTTGCTTATGAAAGATTACAAAGACAACCTGGAGTAAAGATAAATATTTTAAAATCTTCACTTTAACACAGAATTGTTCAAGTTATAAATTATAAGCTTATGTGTTTTTCTTTGTTGACTACTTTGAACCAAATTCCTTTACAGTTTTTTTTATAACATACCATCTTTATCATAGTAGACTTGCTTGTTTAATTCTTATTATTTTTTTAATTTATTCACTATCTATCCCGATTGAAGCCCCCTTCTTCAACTCCTCCCAATCCCACCCTCCCTCTCTCTTCCCCCTATCCCCTTCCTCTAGTCCACTGAAAGGGCGAGTTCTCCTCTCCTGCCATCTGCCCAGAGCTTATCAAGTCTTATCAGGACTGCCTGGATCCACTTCCTCTGTGGCCTGGCATGGCTGTGTCACCAGGGGGAAGTGATCAAAGAGCACTCAACTGAGTTCATGACAGAGGCAGCCCTTGCTCCCATCACTCAGGAACCCACATGAAGACTGAGTTGCCTGTGGACTATATCTGAGCAGGGGGTCTAGGTCCTCTCCATGCATGGTCCTTGGCTGGTGCATCAGTCTCTGTGCAGGAACACCTGGGCTCAGATAATTTTAGCTTTGTTGGTTTCCTTGTGAGGCTCCTGTTCCCTCTGTGTCCTTTAATCCCCCATCTTCTTCCATAAGACTTCCTGCACTCTGTCCAAAGCTTGGCTGTGAGTCCCAGCATCTGCTTTGATTCCCTGTTGAGTGGAGCCATTCAGAGGACCCTCTAGAGTAGGCTCCCATCCAGTTTCCTCTCTCCCACTGCTTCTGGTGTCTATATTATTTGATTGCAACTTAACACAGTAATTATGACTTGTATGGCCTTAAATGGAATGTCTATTTTACATATCACTACTACTGAGTGAGATTTCATCTGGAATAAACTAAGAGGACATACTCATTTTTTGAACAACACAAGCCATCTCACAAAGACACTAATGGTGTTACTCTGGGGGAATATTTATTCACAGTATGAGACAGTTTGTTTCTTCACCAAAAACCTTCAATGAAAGGACAATCTGTAGTCATGGCCTAACCCTCACTACCTCATAGTGTTGTTATCACTCAAGGACAAAACCAGCACTTCTAGCTTCTCTCCTATCATTTTCCCTAATCTCTTTCATGTACTACGTTCTCTAATATTTACAATGGAACCATTCATAGATTCACCTGACATTTTTTTTAATGTGGAAAAGAAGAAAAAAAAATGGTAATTGATCCCTAGATTAGTCTGTAAAGCACAGTCCTTTTCAACACCGCTGGCACATGAAAGCTGCATGTCTTTTGTTGCTCAGACTATTTTCAAAAATAAAAGTTCCCTCATTTTCATCTCATGAAATAGTACACCCACACAGAATTTAATCCAATGGAAAATAGTGTAAATCTATTCTAAATAAGATAACATTCAATTAAATATTTTAATAATTTTATCTGGCATAAATCAAGATACAATTTTCTTAATTGGTTCCCTTAGAAAATAAAAGAAGCTTAATACCAATGCTTCAGACAATATTAACACTAAATTCAATATTATAAAACTCAGATTCCCCTTTCTTACATTAATTTTTGAGAATTCTGTACATGAATACTGCATATACACACACATATCACATACCACTTCTACTACTGCCTCCTCCCTCCCTCCATGCTCCACCACTTCCTCTCAGATTCATGACTTCTTTATCACTCTTATTCCAGGGCATTCACTCTCTGTGTCACCTCAGTCACTTCTATTGTTTGGACAGTTATCCTTATTGGTGAACTCTGGTAATCTACAGGGTTCTCTCCTATAACGTCATTCCTAGAAATATGACTGGAGTCTTGGAACACTACACAAAGACTCAATAACACCTTAGGTAATTGCACTGGTTCATTTCTTTTCACAACTGTAAATGTTGTTTTTTTTCTGTTAGGAAAGATATAGGACTGAACAGTGTTGAGTTCAAAGGACCATTCGGGGCCAGGAGTTTTGACACATGACCATAATCCTATCTTAGGAGGCTGAAAAATGGATTATGAATTCCAAGCCAGTCTGCGTACATGTCCTTACAACCAAATGACCATCAGTCACCTAGAAAAGCAATCAAGTTAAAAATAGCCAAAGGGATAGCACTCATGGTGGGAATAATTTAGGTTATCAGAGCAGCCTACCAAAGGAAGTTCGAACACTTTGGTGGACATCTCTGGGCTAGCATAAGATTTTCCAGAGGATACCTCTGAGCCACTGTAGATAGATATACAGCCTTAAGCCACTTGTACCTAGCCAACAAAATCAGATGTGTCTAGAGACAAACTGGTAAGTCTGTGTTGAATGGGTATTCAATCCATAAAAGAAAGGCTCTACTCAATAGGGGATCGAAGCATATGCTGAGACTCACAGCCAAGCTTTGGGCAGAGCACAGGCAGTCTTATGGAAAAAGGGGTGTGGTGGGGATAAAAGGACACAGAGGGCACAGGAGCTCCACAAGGAGACCAACAAAGCTAAAAAACCTGAGCCCAGGGGGTCCTTCAGAGAATGATGCACCAACCAAAGACCATACATGGAGAGGACCTAGACACGCTGCCCAGATGTAGTCCATAAGCAGCTCAGTCTCCATGTGGGTGTCTGAGTAAAGGGAGCAGGGGCTGCCTCTGTCGTGACATTGATTGCTTGCTCTTTGAACCCCTGGTGATGTGGCCTTTCCAGGACACAAAGGAAGAACATCCATGCAGTCCTGATGAAACTCGACAAGCTATGGGGCAGATGGCAGGGGAGGAAAACTCTCCCTTTCAGTGGACTAGGGAAAGAGGAGAAGAGGAGGTAGCATGGGATGGGAAGAAATTGAGGGAGGAGGCTTCAATTGGGATATATAATGAATAATTTGTAAAAAGAAAAAGAAAAGAAAAAAGAAAACTCAGATAAAAACAGAAGGGTAGATCAGGCTTGCAGCTAAGTTATGTGGACTTTATACTTAAACAAACAAACCAAAAGACATCACACTGTGGGTCTGGAGATTTAGCTCAGGACCAGAGTATCTGCCTAGCATGTGAGGTTAAAGAGTTCCTTGTTGTGACTTGTGCAGCCACTAAGTAATATCATTGTTAAGTGGTACTGAGAAATCAACTAACAGAACACCAATACACCACTGACCAACCTGTGAATATCAACTAACAGAATACCAGTACACCACTGAGCAACCTGTGAGTATCACAGTGGAGTAACTAATTTGATAAAAACAATATTTGTATCTGGTAAAAGTTCCAGCAAAGCAAAACACTGCTTGTTAACCTAAGAAAGCATCTCCTTTGGAATCAGGAATCAGAGCCATAGTTGATAAACACAAGCACTGGAGTCAGGAAAACAAAATAATACTGGCTACTGTGACCACTTAACATTTTTCTGAAACTTCTAGTTAAGGTAATTTAACAAGAAAAATGATTGCTATTTTATAAATAAAAAGCAAAAAGCACCTGTATTAATATGGAATGTGATTGACTACAGAAGTTACTAAATACATTTAAACACTAACTGATCTAACAAAAACTAAATAGTGCAAATATTGTTTCCCCTAATATACTTTATAAGATTAACGTGGTCACATAAACATTTCACGGATGTTTTTAAAATAAATGCATTAACACCAGGATGGTAGCTATCTATTTATGTTGCCACAAGAGTTATGGCACATACAATACACAGCAAGTGTACTTAATCAGTAAACATTCGTTAAATCAATAAATAAAATTATTCTAAATTTCATTTAGAAATACATACTAATTTAAACCCATTGAAGAATAAAAACAATGTGAAAGTTTAAGTTACTGGATATCAAAACATAAAACTATACATGTCACATGACATAGTAGACAAAGAAACTTTACTGATTTATCTATTAACTCTAGGAAAAGGTCCAAATATATATAATAACTTAATATAATAATGCATGACACTTAAGTCAGTGTAGAAAGTATAGCTTATCCAACAAACGATGGACAACTGGATTAGAACTTTTAAAAATGAAATTCATTTATATACACATATCAGAATGAATTCTCAGTAGGCTAGATATTAAATATAAAGCATGATATAATGAATAATAGACAGGGCTATAGAGATGGCTCCATGCTTAAGAAGACATTGTTTTTCTAGAGGACTCAAATTTGGAGTTTGGCTCCCAGCACTGACAGTTATAACTGTCTGCAACCCAAGTTCAGGGAACACAATGCACTCTTCTGGCCTCTGTGGGACCTGTACACATCTGGTAATCATGCAAATGCACATATACATCCGTAAATGAGCAAATCTCAACACAATAAAAGGAAAATAAAACCAAAGATACTTTTACATTGCATAATATTTGAGTTTCATACAACTATGAAACAAAAGCATAAAATAAAACAAAATAGATTACACAGATTATGCAGCAATTAAAAAAGTATAATAGTTAAAAAATAAAAATGTGTCCATGTATGTTGACATACACCTTTATATCAGTGCTCAGGAGGCAGAAGCAGGTGGTTCCCTGTGAGTTCAGACCAGCCTGGACTACATAGTGAATTCTAGGCAAGCTATGCCAACCAGAGTTACATATAAAATCCTACCTCAAAAAAATAATAAAAATTACTAGAATAAAGTTACAAGGCCCGTGAAAGTCTAGCCAAAATATTCTAGAATTAAATGAAGATGCCAAAATAAAAATAGAACAATAGAATAAAAGGACAATTCACATACATACAAAAATGTAAATACATAATGACTATATAAAAGAATTTAAACATATTAAGAACCAAAATAATGCTGCTAATAATGATATATTCTTTTTACCTAAAAATTTAGCATTTTAAAGATGATACACTTTACTACAATTGTTAGTAAAGATTCAACTTTCCACTATAGTACTAAAAAAATTACATGTTTTTCAGCTGTATTTATACACCTCAAGTCTAGAAGTCACACCAAAATTTAGTTTTTATCTAATTGGATGTCTCTTAAAGGACTACTTTCATTAGCCATAGAATGGAAATAGTTTAAATATTAAATAAATTGGAATCTATTCCATGAATCACAGTGCAAGCAGAAGATTTACTAATCAGCTAAGAATATCTAATGACATAGACATTCAGAATGCATTAAGAGGAGAAACAGACTAGTTGCACAATATGTAAAAGAATACTGTCCCTCCCTTTCATTTAGCAAATATTCCCATAGAAATTGGTGAGAGAAGTATCAAATTATATTGCGTTGGATACTGGTCACTTTAAGGATGAGTAAAAAGTTCTTACTTTTCAAAAAGGCTGCTACGAACTTCAGTGCTCTGATTGCAGGAACTAGGGAAGACACATTCACTGGGAAGCATGGGTGTTAGTGATGGGGAAGGGGCCTCTACAAGGAGAAGGAATAAATATGTGAGATGCAGCAAGCCTATGGAGAGTTCAGCCTTCAAGCATAGCTGTAGCTATTCAGCCAGATAGGGGGATTCCTGGGGATGTGACAGAGATGAGAATTGATTCTTCGCAGGACTCTAGAAGGTTTGCTAAGAGCATTCATGCTGAAGAGATGTAAGAAGTTAAAGTGCCCAAGGCAGAGCCCATGTGTGCTCCAAATTACCTGCAACACCCTTCCTTCAGAAGCAGGAGGCCTAGAGTCAAAGACCTGTCTTTGTCAAAATACAAGAAACAGGTTATCCTTTATAACAGTCTGAGGAATATAAGAACTATGACATTATGAGGGCCTTAACATTTTTATGTCCTTTAACTCTCTTAACTAAAGAAAAAAAAGAAGCTTGGTTTAAGGTGAACTAATATTTACTTAGATGCAGTAATGGAAACATGGAATCAAAAATACTTCTGCGTGTACATGTGTGAATCCTTACAGTAACAAGTGTTCTCTGATGGTTACATTCAGTCAATGCTATGCTTAGGTTTCCTCTATTTAGCTTCCTTCAGATTATCCTTAACTGACTCTCCTACTCAGGTTTGGAAGTGTTAAATATTAAAAACAATGTTATGTCTGGCTACTGAGTATTATAAAGAAAAAACAAGTGCATAGCTATAGGGGATATACCATAGCTAATATGATTTAAAATTGCATCACTGTTGTAGAAATAAGGTTCTTTGTGATGGTACTTCCTTTTTATGTAATTTATTTATTTTTATATTAATCATAGGTTAGGTACTTTGTATCCCAGTTGTAGCCCCCTCCCTCATTCCTTCCCACTCTCCCCATTCCTCTCCTCCCTGCCCCCCTCCAAGTCCACTGATGGGGGAGGACCTCCTCCCCTTCCATCTGACCCTAGCTTATCTTGTCTCTTCAGGGCTGACTGTAATGTCCCCTTCTAGGATCTAGCTAGGCTGCTCCTCCCAGGTGTGTGGGGGGGAGGGTCGAAGAGCCAGCCATTGAGTTCATGACAGAAATAGTCCCTGTTCCCCTTACTAGGGTACCCAGTTGGATACTGAGCTACCATGGGCCACATCTGAGCAGGTGTTTTAGGTTATTTACATACATGTCCTTGGTTGGTACTTCCTTTTTAACCTTTCACAGTTGAAAGCAAATAAAACTAAATAATTTTTATACCACAGTTATCATACTATATAGAGAGACCAAGAATATAAACAAATTTCAAATATATGTCCCCTACATCTCTCTATACAAATGTTATATCAGTTTTGATAATATTTGCTTATTTTCTGGAAATAAGTGCCCAGAGATACCCCACAAACAGTAAATCAATGGCATCAGTTATTTGACAGGGTAGAAGTTTGTTAAAATGACTCAACTTTCTTCCATTCTCACTGTGAGTCAGAAAAAGAAAAAAAGACAACAGAGGCTAGTAAGAGTCATAGGAATGAAGATGGCGGAAAAGCTCTGTTAACAGCTGCAAATTTACAGAGTGAAGAAATATATCCTACTAGGTTGACTATATTAGCAATAATATTTCAAAATAGACGGAAGAGATTTTAATATTATCACTACAAAGAAATGATAAAGTTTTAAGTGGTTTATATGTAAATTACTCATTTGATCATGATAGATTGTATACATGTTGAAATATACACTACATACTTTATCAATATAAGGATAATTTGTATATGTTTAAAAATATTTTAAAATAAAAATTAAATTGAAAACAGTAAATAAACAGGATCTAGCTTTCCACAGTTTTACACCTTTGAATTGTGTGGCCTCCATGAAACTTGGTGTAGTAGAGGAGAGGAGAAAGGGCAGAACATCTTCAGCATCATGACACTGCATCCTGTTCATTTCATTTCTCATGACTTTTCACTCTGCACATTCAGCTGTGCTCTGCCATCAGGACCTTCCCTCAATATTCTGTTGAGCACTAGCAGAAATACGATCTTTGGCTCCAAATGCTGTGATGAGTGCAGAGATCCATGCCAGCATTCAGGTTATTTCAGAAACACCTCGAATCACTCATCCCTACATAACTAATTCACTGTGAATGGCTTTGTGATTTTTTCAGCTATATATTTTTAATCTTGAAAAATGTTAATACTTCTTCATATTTAGTACATTTTCCTCTCCTTACATCTACTCACTATTAGATTTTGACTGACAATAACTTTAAATGCTCTTAGTGTGCTCACTGATAAAAATGACCTCAAAGATATAATTAACAGATAATTCATTCTTCTATGTATATCTATATATCTCTATATATGTATTTCATAATATATATTTACTAGAAAAAAATCATATTGTCTTTTTTAGTCTTATCTTTCACACATAAATCTATAAATCCATCAATAAATAATAGACTTATACTACATATTTATTATAAATAAATATATTATGAATCTATGTATAAATATGTGATATGATAAACATGAACTTACTTATAAATTTATACAATCTATGGATCTATATATTTATATATATACATATGTGGCCTGAGAAAAACCAAAAGAATTTCCACTAGAAGATAATATCTTAGAAAACCTTCTGTATCTAACTATCGTCAATTTTGTCAAGATAATTTTTTGATGAATTTTTTGGGGGTAGGAAAACATAAAAATCTTTAAGCAGTATGGATGTATATGCATTCATGCAGCATTTGGGGAGAAGCCAAAGCCCTGTTAGTTGAAAATAAAGACCTAAAGACATATAACACAAGTCAAGCCAAATGAAACAACACTCCATTGCAGTATTGTACAGACAACACATTTTCTACTTGTCACCACCCTCTTTTATAGGCTCTCAAGTTATGAACATCAGTTTTGTGATTATAGAAAGAAGAAGGCAATCAGGTCCCATCAGGACTGCCTTGATCTCTTCCTCTATGGGCTGGCTAGATCACCCCATCAGGGAGAAGAGATCTAGAAGAAGGCAACTGAGTTATATATTAATAATTAATATGACACTATATTTACAAATAAGTTTCTTACCCCTATATATAATAAGAATCCATAGAAGATGAATTTCCAGAAAAAGCATCGCCGCAGGGCATTGATAAGCTTGGGATTCTTTTTTGAAGCTTGTTCCCTGTCCCATTCTCTGCAAAGAAGGAGAAAATGAGACCAATTAGTTGCAGGCGCAGGTATCTGAGTTGTTCTGTTTCTCTTAATAGTTTCCATCCCACAAGTATGTTCAAGGAGATTAATACACCATGATAAAGGAGAAAAAAATCTTGTGAAGTCTTTCCAGCACCAACTGCTCAATCAGATGCTTAGCAGAATTTGATGGTCTCCCAGAAGTAGAAAGACACACAGGGTATGTACTCACTTATAAGTGGGTACTAGACCTATAAGATAGGATGAACATACTAAAATCTGTACACCTAAAGAAGATAAACAAGAAAGAAGACCCGGAGTAAGATGATCAATCCTCACTTAGAAAGACAAATGGGATGGACATTGGAAGTAGGAGAAAACAAGTAACAAGACAGGAGCCTACCACAGAGGGCCTCTGAAAGACTCTACCTAGCAGTGTATCAAAGCAGATGCTGAGACTCATAACCAAACCTTCGGCAGAGTGCAGGGAATCATATGAAAGAAGCAGGAGTTAGTATGACCTGGAGAGGACAGGAATTCCACAAGTACCAAATACATCTGGGTACAGGGGTCTTTTATGAGACTGTTTCCCCAACCAAGGACCATGTATGGATATAACCTAGAATCCCTGCTCAGATGTAGCCCATGGCAGCTCAGTATCCAAGTGGGTACCCTAGTAAGGGGAACAGGGACTGTCTCTGACATGAACTCAGTGGCTAGCTCTTTGACCTCCCCATCCCCCATGGGAGGAGCAGTTAGGTAGGCCACAGAGAAAGACATTGTAGCCAGTCCTGATGAAACCTGATAAGCTAAGGTCAGATGGAAGGGGAGGGGGACCTCCCTATCAGTGGACTTAGAGAGGGGCAGGGAAGAGATGAGGGAGGGAGGGTGGGACTGAGAGAGAATGAGGGAGGGGGCTACAGCTGGGATACAAAGTAAATAAACTGTAATTAATATAAAAAATAAAAAATTAATTAAAAAATAAAATAAAAATAAAAAATTTTCATCAACACTTCAATTAAAATTTAATGATTAACTATATCTAGAAAATGCAGGAAAGGACATGTCCATAAACCAAAGAAATGGTTTCAAGATGAAGATATCACCAACAATGATCAAGTCATCTTCATCGCAGGAATGCAGGGAGTATTCAGTAAACATGAATCAATAAATTCCATAAACTTCTACAGTAAAAGATCTTCTGGAGGTATCTCTATCCCTGATCTCAAGTTGTACTATAGAGCAACAATACTAAAAACTGCATGGTACTGGCATAGAAACAGACTGGTGGATCAATGGAATCAAAGAGAAAACCCTGAAATAAATCCACACACTTATGGACACCTGATTTTTGACAAAGATGCCAAAGCCATTCAATGGAAAAAAGACAGCGTCTTCAACAAAAGGTACTGGTCTAACTGGATATCTATATGTAGAAAAATGCAAATATATCCATACTTATCACCCTGCAAAAAACTAAAGTCCAAGTGGATCAAAGACCTCAATATAAAACCAGACACACTAAACCGCTTAGAAGAAAAAGTGAGGAAAATCTTGAACTCATTAGCAAAGGAGACAACTTCCTGAACAGAACATCAACAGCACAGGCTCTAAGAGCAACAATCAATAAATGGGACCTCATGAAACTGAAAAGTTTCTGTAAAGCTAAGGACACTGTCGGCAGAACAAAACAAGTGCCTACAGATTGGGAAAGGATATTCACCAACTCTATATCTGACAGAGGACTAATATCCAGTATATATAAAGAACTCAAAAAATTAAACAGCAACAAATCAAATAATCCAATTAAAAATGGGGTACAGAGCTAAACAGAGAATTCTCAATAGAGGAATATCAAATGGCAGAGAAACACTTATTAAAGAAATGGTCAACATCCTTAGTCATCAGGGAAATGCAAATCAAAACAACCCTGAGATTTCACCTTACACCCATCAGAATGGCTAAGATCAAAAACTCAGTGACAACACATGCTGGAGAGGATGTGGAGAAAGGGGAACCCTCCTCCACTGCTGGTGGGAATATAAACTTGTATAACCACTCTGGAAATCAATCTGGCGCTTCTTCAGACAACTACCACAAAATCCAGCTATACCACTCCTAGGCATATATCCAAAAGAGGCTCAGTCATGTTTGTAGCAGCTTTTTTTTTTTTTTGTAATAGCCAGATGCCACTCAACTGAGGAATGGATACAGAAATTGTGGTACATCTACACAATGGAATATTACTCAGTAATAAAAAACAAGGATATCATGAAATTTGCAGGTAAATAGTGTGAACTAGAAAGGATCATCCTGAGTGAGCTCTCCCAGAAGCAGAAAGACACACAAGGTATATACTCACTCATATAGATATACACTATAGGATAAACTTACTAAAATCTGTACACCTAAAGAAACTAATCAAGAGGGAGGACTCTTGCTAAAATGCCCAATCCCTATACAGAAGGGCAAATGGGATGGACATCGGAAGAAGGAGAGGGCAAGGAACGTGTCAGGAGCCTGTCACAGAGGGCTCCTGAAAGGCTCTGTCCTGCACAATCTCAAAACACATGCTGAGACTTATGGCCAACACTTGGGCAGAATGCAAGGAATCTTATGAGGAGAGTGGGAAATAGTGGGATCTAGAGAGGACAGGAACTCCATAAGGAGAGCAAACAGAACCAAGTAAGTGGTCTGAGCACAGGGGTCTTTCCTGAGACTGATGGTCCAACCACGTACCATGCATGGAGGTAGCTTAGTACCCCTGCACAGGTGTGGTCCATGAGAGTTCAGTGTCCAAGTGGGTTCCATAGTAATGGGAACAGGGACCGTCTCTGATGTGAACTGATTGGCCTGCTTTTTGATCACCTCCCCCGAAGGGGGGAGCAGCCTTGCCTGGCCACAGAGGAAGACAATGCAGCCACTCCTGATGAGACCTGATAGACTGGGATCTGAGGGAAGGAAAGGAGGACCTCCCCTATGGGTTGTCTTGGGGAGGGACACGGATGCAGAGGGGGGAGGAAGGGAGGGATTGGGACGGGAGGAGGGACAGAAATACAGGGTTATA
The DNA here is from genome assembly GCA_028658305.1 of Pachyuromys duprasi. NCBI lineage: Eukaryota > Metazoa > Chordata > Mammalia > Rodentia > Muridae > Pachyuromys > Pachyuromys duprasi. The sequence goes on from CM053763.1 coordinate 30,726,422, forward strand.
TAAGGTGAATAAAGTATAAGTAATAAAGAATTTAATAAAAAGTGAAAAAATTCAATAAACCAAAGAAATAGGCTCTAGGTATAGAAACTACATGAATATCTTCTTGGATGTAGATATGTCTTTGATAAATTCCAACATCCCTTCATGATAAAAGTCCTGGAGAATATAGGGATACAAGGGACATATGTCAACATAATAAGGGGAATATACATGTCTACAGCCAACATTATGATAAATGGAAAAAACTCAAAGTATTTCTGCTAAAATTAGGAAGGTAAGGATGTCTGCCTACCTTCTTCACTATTGTTCAACATAGTGTTGATGTCTTAACTAAATAAGTAAAAAAAAAGTCATAGATAAAATGGATATAAATAGGAAAGGGATAAGTCAAAGTATTCTTACTTTTAGATTATATGACTTTATACATAAAAGATCACAAATGCTCTCCCAGAAAACCCCTACAGATGATGAGCATGTTCAGCAAAGTAACAGGATATAGAATTAACACACAAAAATAATCAGTAGTCTTCCTACATATAAAATATGCATACAAAGAATCAGGACAAACAGTTTCATTCATTATAGCCTCAAAAAGTACTAGAACGAAAACTCCAATCTAATGAAATCACAAGAAAAAACAGGCTATAGATAAATTCACAACAAAAAAATCAAAAAAAAAAAAAACACACTATCACCTCCGACTCCACAATAAAAGGAACTAACATTCATTGGTCACTATTATCTATCAACATCAATGGACTCAACTCTCCAATAAAGAGATACAGACTAACAGATTGGTTGTGGAAACAGGATCCAATATTCTGCTGCATCCAAGAAACACACCCCTGCAACAAAGATAAACACTACCTCAGAGTAGAGGGTTGGAAAAGTTTTTTCAAGCAAATGGACTCAGACTGGGAAAGGGTCTTCACCAACCCTTTATCTGATAGAGGGCTAATATCTGGAATATATAAAGAAATCAAAAAGTTAAAACCAACAAATCAAGTAATCCAACTAAAAATGGGGTACAGGGCTAAACATAAAATTCACAACAGAGAAATACTGAATGGCAGAAAAACATTTAAAGAAATGTTCAATGCCCTTAGTAATCAGGGAAATGCAAATCAAAACGACCCTGAGATTTCACTCACATCCATCTGAATGGCTAAGATAAAAAACTCAAGTGATAACACATGCTGGAGAGGATGTGGAGAAAAGAGAACCCTCCTACCATGCTTGTGGCAATGTAAACTTGCATAACCACTTTGGAAATCAATCTGGCATTTTATCAGATAATTAGGAATAGTGCTACCACAAAATCCAGCTATACCACTCCTAGACATATATCCAAAATATGTGCAAGTACACAACAAGGATATTTGCTCAACCATGTTTGTAACAGCTTTATTCATAATAGCCAGAATCTAGAAACAACCTTGATGTCCCTCAGCTGAGGAACGGATACAGAAATTGTACATTTACATAACGGAATACTACTCAGCAATTAAAAACAAGGAAATCATGAAATTTGCAGGCAAATGGTGGGATCTAGAAAAGATTGTCCTGAGTGAGGTAACCCAGAAGCAGAAAGACACACATGGTATATACTCACTTATAAGTGGATATTAGTCATATAATATAGGATAAACATACTAAAATCTATGCTTCTAACTAAAGAAGCTAAACAAGAAGGAAGACCCTAGGGAAGTTGCTCAATCCTTACTTAGAGAGCAAATGAGATAAACGTTGGAAGCAGGAGACAAGTTACAGGACAGGAGCCTACCACAGAGAGCCCCTGAAAGACTATACCCAGCAGGGTATCATAGCAGATGCTGAGGATCATAGCCAAACTTTGGACAGAGTGCAGGCAATCTTATGAAAGAAGGGGAAGATAGAAAGACCTGGAGAGGACAGGAGCTCCACAAGGAGAGGAACAGAACAAAAAAATCTGGGCCCAGAGGTCTTGGCAAAGGCAGGACCATGCATGGTGATAACCTAGAACATCTCCACAGATGAAACTCAGTCTCCAAGTGGGTTCGCTAGTAAGGAAAACAGGGGTTGTCTCTGACATGAACTGAGTGGCTAGCTCTTTGACCACCTACCCCTGAGTGGGGAAGCAGCCTTACCAGACCACAGATGAAGACAATGCAGACAGTCTTGGAGAGACCTGCTAGGCTAGGGTCAGAGGAAAGGGGAGAAGAACCTCCCCTATCAGTGGACTTGGGGAGGGGCAGGGGAGGAGAAGAGGGAGGGAAGATGGGATTGGGAAGGAATAGGGAGGGGGCTACAGCTGGTATACAAGGTGAATAAATTGTAATAAAAATATAAAAAATTTTAAATACATTATATTTGAATAAGTCTAATCAAGGTGAAAGACTTGTATAATCAAAACTATAAGACATGAAAGAAATTTAAGAAGATACTAGAAGATGGTATTCCCCTATACTCATTAATTGGTAGGATTGATATTATGAGGATGGCCATTCTATCAAAGGCAGCCTACAGAGCCAACACAATTTTCATTAACACTCAAGGCAATACTTCACAGAAATTGGAAATAAAAACCAAAGAGACCCTTAACATTCAAATGGAGCCACAAAAGACCTAGACTAAGCCAGCAAAAGCAATAATGAAAACCTCTTACTGTAAAAAGTTTCCTAAAATATATACATACATTTAATAAAAGATATTTAAATAAAGTTACCTTATAACAGAGGGATGATACCTCTCTAAGATACCAGGGGCTAACAAATAAAAATTCCAGTGCCAAATTATAGAGTTTTTGGTTACTGGAATCCCATAAACTCCACAAATATTACAGGCTATCTATTGTCAGTGTTCTTGGTTAGCTGCCTGAGTTTGACAACAAGACCCTTCTGCTGAAGTCACCTCCTACTTGAGTCAGAAGATGTGGAAAAATCAATCAAGTAGCAACCATGACACTTCATCCTTAGTGGCTAATGATCATATGAGTGCTGCTGGAGGAAAAAAAATTAAGAGTCTGTCCTAGGTGTAAAGCTTGTGAGCTACAACAAAGACTGGCTTTGGAAAGCCAGGCCCGTGAGTAGGACAGTGCATGACAGGAATGGTACAGGAATAGTCAACTCCTTATTGACTGGATTGAAGACCCACTTTAGGAGATGGAAGTAATGCCTGGTACCATTCCCTGGGCTGTATCATAGCCCTGGGGGAGACCCTAAGACTATTATTCTGCTAAGTGAACATAGTATTAACCTGATCCCTAAGTTCTTATGTTATATATATATATTTATATTCCGATATTATTCCGATTGTAGCCCCCTCCCTCTTTCCTCCTGGTCCTACCCTCCCTCCCTTCTACCCACTATCCCCCTTCCCTAGACCACAGAAAAGGGGAGCCCTACTCCCCTACCATCTGACCCTAGACTATCAAGACTATCAAGTTTCATCAGGACTTCCGAGAGCCTCTTCCTCTGTGGCTTGGGAAGGCCACCTTGACTGGGAGGAAGTGATCAAAGAGTAGGCATGTCAGAGATAATCTATGCTCCCTTTACAAGGGAACTCATATGCAGACTGAGCTGTCTATTGGCTATATCTAAGCAGGGTCCTCTCCATGCATGGTCCTTGGTTGGTGCATCAGTCTGTGCAGGACCCCTGGACCCAGATTTTTTGGCTTTGTTTGTCTCCTTGTAGAGCTCCTATCCCTTCCATTTCCTTCTTTCCCCCTCCCCCAACCCTTCCATAAAACTGCCTGAGCTCTGCCCAAAGTTTGGCTATGAGTCTCAGAATCTGCTGTGATACACTGCTGGGTAATAGCCAAAATCTGTAAACAACCTAGATATCCAACTGAAGAATGGATAAAGAAATTGTGGTACATTTACACAATGGAATACTACTCAGCTATTAAAAAAAGGAAATGTGTAATTTGCAGGCAAATGGTAGGAATGAGAAAAGATCATCCTGAGTAAGGTAAGCCAGAACCAGAAAGACAGTCACATGGTATGTACTCACTTATAAGCAGATATTAGCCACATAGTACAGGAATACCATTCTAAATTTTTATCTTTCTATCCATAGATTAGAGTATGTCTCAACTATCATCAGATAAGCCTCTTTTTGCCGTAGGTAGCAATTAATTCAGAGACCCACAACTGATCAGTGTGTAAAGAAGAAGTGACTGTGGAGTCCTCAGCTATAAATGAGACACCTATCTTGCTAGGGATTATCATAGAAGTGGGTGTGGGGTGATTTTAAGAGTATTGTGAGGGAGGGGCTCATGAAGTTCAACCACTACCTCTAGAGCTACTGGCAATTAATGAAGAGTCAGTTTTCAGGGATACAGCCCAAGAGGCCACCCAGGAGATGGTCCTATATCTATCCACATACTGGTAGCACTAAGTGGAGTCAGTGCATTTTAAGAAAGTACACATGGAAGTTGGGAAGGAAAAAGGGTATGAAGGACAAGACAGGCATCAGGTAGGATGGGAGTGTAGACAGACTTGACAAAACTTATTATATGCTTGTATGAAATTCTCAACAAAATAAACCAAAATTAAAAAGAAAATAATTAAATATTTTTAAGTTCTCATCTCAAAAAATCCTAAAATATTTTGTACTAATATCAAAAAGTTAAACTATTATATACAATCATAATAGAACCACCATTTTAAGAATATTCAACTGATATATATTATAACTGTTTTAGTTACTTTTATAGTATTGTGCCAATGAACCATGACCCAGCAACTTACAGAAGACTAATTCATTGGGGACTTAAAGTTTCAGAGGCTAAGTTCATGACCATCATGATAGACATCTTAGCAGCAGGCAGGCACTGTGCTGGAGCAGCTGAGATCTCACATCTTAAGAGGCAACCATGAAACAGAGAGCGCTAACTGGGAATAGGATGGGTTTTTGAAACCTTAAACAACATACCCTCCTAATCCTTCCCAAACAGCTTCACCAACTTGGCACCAAGTATTCAAGTATATGAGCCTAATCTCATTCAGACTACCATAATAATAAACATCTTCAATTTAAAAAAATATTTTGAAAGCAATCCAGACATGGTGGCACATGCCTATAGTACGAGAACTTGGTAGGCCGAGGTAAAGAAGAGGTGGTTTTGAGGCCATCCTGAGTACATCATGAGTATAAGGCTAGGTTGAACTAAATAATAAGATCTTGTCTCAAAATACCAAGGAAGAATGTACTTCATTGTTAAAGTGTTTATATAGCAGTTGTAGTAACAAGGCCTGTATTCTATTCCTATCCTCACAAACATTTGGAAACAAATATAGACGCTTTGCAATACAATGATGCTATTTAATCTTTCTAAGTCCTCCTTTATCTTTTTTTTAAGATATAGAAATTCTCAGAACATACATCATTTATTTTTGCAAGAGAGAAAGAGGCCATTGCTTTTTTAATTAAAAAATTTTTATATTACAGTTTACTTTGTATCTCAGCTGTAGCCCCCTCCCTCACTCCCTCCCAATCCCACTCTTCATCCGCATCTACTCCCATGCCCCTCTCCAAGTCCACTGATAGGGAAGGTCCTCCTCCCCTTCCCTCCGACACTAGCCTATCAGATCTCATCAGGACTAGCTGCATTATCTCCTCTATAGCCTGGCAAGGCTGCTCCCCCTTCAGGGGCAGGGTTGTCAAAGAGCCAGCCACTGAGTTAATGTCAAGAGACAGTCCCTGTTCCCCTTACTAGGGTACCCACTTGGATACTGAGCTGCCATGGGCTACATCTGAGCAGAGGTTCTAGGTTATATCCATGAGTGGACTTGGTTGGAGTATCACTCTCAGAAAAGACACCTGTGTCCAGATATTTCGGTTCTGTTGCTCTCCCTGTGGAGCTCCTGTCCTCTCCAGGTCTTTCTATCTTCCCCTTCTTTCATAAGATTCCCTGCACTCTGCCCAAAGTTTGGTTATGAGTCTCAGCATCTGCTTTGATACACTGATGAATAGGGTCTTTCAGAGCCCTCTGTGGTAGCTTCCTCTCCTGCTTCCTGTTTTCTCCTTCTTCCAATGTCCATCCCATTTGTCTTTCTGAATGAGGCTCATCTTGCCCAGGGTCCTCCTCCTTGCTTAGCTTCTTTAGGTGCACAGATTTTAGTATGTTTATCCTATATTATATGTCTAGTATCCACTTAAAAGTGAGTATATACTGTGTGTGTCTTTCTGCTTCTGTGATACCTCACTGAGGATGATCTTTTCTAGATCCCACCATTTGCCTGCAAATTTCATGATTTCCTTGTTTTTAATTGCTGAGTCATATTCCATTGTGTAAATGTTTCTGAAGAAAGAAATTGAAGAAGATATCAGGAGATGGAAAGACCTCCTGTGCTCATGGATTGGTAGGATTAACATAGTGAAAATTGTCATCCTGCCAAAAGCAATCTACAGATTCAACGCAATTCCCATCATAATACCAATGCAATTCTTTACAGACCTTGAAAGAACATTTCTCAACTTCATACCAAAAAACAACAACAACAAAAACCAGAATTGCCAAAACAACAGATCATCTGGAGGCATCCCCATCCCTGACCTCAAGGTGTACTACAGAGCAATAGTAATAAAAACTGCATGGCATTGCCATTTCTTAAGAAAATTATCTTTAAGTTTCATTGTTTAATTCTTGAGTTGGTCAAGATTCAGGAAGAGCAGAAGATTACTCTATTTTAAATGCAGCATTGTAAAATTAAAGCTTTAACATGCCAGTTTTCTGTTCTCTAAAAGACAAAAAAACAAAAACAAACAACAAAAAAAAGTCTTCTTCTAGTAAAGTCATGGATAAGATCATACCTTTCTAGCTGTTCAGACACGTAGTCAGCTGAATCAGTGGAAGGGACCTGATATATGTCTGACAATTCCAAGCAATGTCTGTACCCTTTCCTCAAAATTGGTGTGGTCCAGCTAAAAGAGAGGAGACAGACAGATATAGTCACTTGATTAGGTCTCCAAAACAGACATGATTCTTATACCAACTGTCATGCAGAAAATATAGCATGCATACAGGAATACAAAAGTGAAATAAGATAACTTATGTAAATACAATAATTCATATCTTACTTGAATTACCCATATAAACATCAATACCTATGAACTCATACCATCACTTCTTTTTGAATAGACATGGGATATATTATAGTATAATCTTTCCCAAGAGAAAAATAAAATGGGGAAACAAAAGACAATCAATACTCATATAATTTTATCAGTGTAGCCTAATGTATTCAGCAAGGAGTTAGCTATTAAAGGAACTGAATATAAAGCTAGACAGTGAATACTTTATACCAATTAGGTAATGTAATTATCTGCACGTCACTGCTTGAAGGTAGGGATTATCATCTTTCCTCCTTAACCTGTAGATATTTATTAGGAATTTAGTGCATAACAATTTATGGTGGAAATGAGAGAAGATGATGGAAGAAGTACGCAGAGTAATCTAATTTGTCCAAACATGCTGCTTCGAACTACTATGGAAAAGGTGGGGAAACCTTCAGAAAGACAGAAATCAGGAACTCTAACACACACACGAACACACACACACATGCATGAGTGCACACATACCTCAAAGCCCACCACTAGTGACATACCCTCCAACAAGGCCACACTTTCTAACTTCTCCCAAGTATTGATGAACTGGTGAAAAAGAATTCAAACATATGAGCCTATGGGGAACATTCTCATTCAGACCGCCACAATACTAAGCATTTTCAATTAAAAATAGTTTGAAAGCAACCCGAACAAAATGATACATGCCTGTAGTCCCAGAACTTGAGAAGCTGAGGCCAAAAGAAGGGGGTGATTTTACAGGTCTGTGTATAGAGTGAGCTTAAGGCCAAACATATATACATTAAATACACACACACATGAGAGAGAGAGAGGCAGAGCAAGAAAGATAAATTATAAAAAATAAATAATCAAGAGAAAATTCTAAAGGTATCTCAAAAGAATGAGGGTGAGGTTTTTCTCGGCTTAAATTTTGTGTCTTTGTTTGTTTGTTTGAGACAGGGTTTCTCTCTGTATCCCTGGCTGTCCTGGAACTCAGTCTGTAGACCAGGAAGGCTTCAAACTCAGAGATCTGCCTGTCTCTGCCACCCAAATGCTGGGATTAAAGGAGTGCACCATCACCACAGCCCAGCAAACGCTGTGTATTTGTTTAATAAAGGAAATCATCTGGATTTAGCAATTTAAAAACTGGTTTCTCCTGCAACACCCCTTTTTGTACCCTAGAAAACTCTAAGATTTATTATCACTGAGACTTTTTAATGATGCGGAAAAAAAAAGAATGCATGTTAAACCTCCAAAAGCCAGTATCTGAGAAGCAAGATGAACACATAACAGAAAAAAAAAAATACTCTATCAAAGTCATTTGAGAGAGCAAGAAAATGTCATGTGAAATCTCAACATTTTGGTACTGTTCCAGGTGGCCCTCTTGATTACCCTCATCCCTCCCATCTAAGGGTCCATATTCTTCTTTATACTACTTTTGTCTCAGGCTTGCTCACTAAGACCTGACCTATGCCCTTAATTCTTCTGTAATTTGTCTTTAAGACTGACCTAAATTTAGGCCCATCCCTAAGATTAAGTAATTTCACCAGGCATTTCTGGCTGTGTCACTTCCTCTTTAATTTTCCAGTTTTCATTTTAACAAGAAGGTTTTTAACAAAGGGTGAACTAGATGTAGTCTTTCACAGCCCACCGTGATCCACTGGTCATTCTTCCTGGAGTAAAAAAAAAAAAAAAAAAGGAGTGAATCTTCATGAAAGTGGTGGCCTGGATGCTTCAGGAAAGAGGCTCCACAATAATGCAGAGCCAGTGATGGTACATCTGAGAAGAAAGGGTGGTACGCTTTGGGACTCACTGCCCTAGCATCTCGTAGACAGGAAGTGAAATTTCTGTTCACGTTCACACATGTGCATCTGTGACACTGAAATGTAGGTGGCAGTTAGTATAGAAGGTAAAACTGAGACAGCAATGTGAGATGCGATTTTATGATTTAGGCAATCACCCTTTCATAAAGTTGAAGCGAGAATTCACTACCAATTTTATATCTATTTAGCAATTGCTGAAGAATGTTTATAACCACAAGCGCATTGTTATTTTCATTTGAAATTTTTGTTAAGCAAATAGAAAAAAGGGGTGTTGCCTTATTGCCAGGATTAGGATATGGTATTCAAGAGATGTAAAGCTTTTCTGAATTACTAATGTAAAAAGATTTCTTCACGTTGTTTTGAATTCATTCTTTATCATGTTCAGCTTTAAGAAAATTAGGTATTGTGGGTTGTATTAAAAGGAGACACATAATTAGGAGACTAAAAGCAAGGGAAGTGAAAGCTAATTGGTGTGGTCCACAAACAATAATCTCTTTTCCAAAACACAAAAGCAAAAGCTGACTCATGACCTTCATCATTCACTGCTTTACAAATGCTCTTACAAGATCAACTTCAATCATTAAAGACAGGACTGGGAGAGTACTGAGCTGCACATCATATTAGTATGTCCACCACTTCAGAGACAATGGACACAAGTGACCTCATACCATAACAGCCAGGTATAACATACATGCAAAGTGATAAGCTGTTGAAACTCTGTGTACCATTTTGTAATTTAAGTACTGTAATTTGATATTTAACAATGGCTATGTTTAGTAGCTAGCTCGCAGATCATCTCAGCTAGAAAAACTCAAGTGGGGGAGAGGTTCGAAATCTCAGGAGGCTGATGGTATGGGACAGAAAGAAAAGAAATCTATAGAACACAGTAAAAAGATGCATTTCACCTACTAGCAGCCTTAGGCTCTCAATGTATTTGAAATTATTAAAATAATGCATTGCCCTTTAAGTGAGCAGATTTTCACTGTCTTCTAATATCATGCCTTAAAAGGCAATTAGAAGAAATTTTAAAATCTTAACTCCTTAAAAAAATATAAGCAAGCTGGGCATAATGGCACATGTCTTTAATACCAGCACTCAAAAAGACAGAGGTAGGCAGATTGCTGTGAGTTTGAGGCCAGTCTGGTCTCCAAATCAAGTCCAGGAGAGCTAAGGCTACAGAGAGAAATCCTGTCTCAAATATATGTGTGTGTGTGTGTGTGTGGTATGTGTGTATGTATGTATAAAATTTAGTAGCCATTCCCATGAATGAGCTCTCATCACAGTTCAAAATAGCACAGTGTGTGGGAACCTTTTATAAGCTAGGGTCAGATGGAAGGGGAGGAGGTCCTCCCTCATCAGTGGACTTGGAGGGGGACAGGGAGGAGATGAGGGAGGGATGGGGAGAGTGGGAAGGAATGAGGGAGGGGGCTACGACTGGAATACAAAGTACCTAACCTGTTATTAATATAAAAATAAATAAATTACCTTAAAATATCCTTTGATGTCTCAGATTATTTTAAGATACTATGTTACATTGTGACATCTAGTTTTACCAAGAAGACCATAGCCCAGCTAGCATTGGCCAAATAAATTCTGTAGTATAATATCCAAGCTCACAATCTGTAATCAATTATTGGTTAGCATTTTTTGGCGGTTACACTACAGTAACTTGAAACTGTTTCAAAGTAAATCATAAAAACTAAAATCTAGGGACAGTTGAGATGATCAGTGGTTCAGAGGATTTGCTGTTTTTCACAAGACAAGAGTGTGATTCTCCGCACCTACATGGTGACTCAAAACAATCTGTAACTCCAGTTCCAAGGGATCTGATGCCCTCTTCTGAACTTCCCAGGCTTCAGGCACACATGCAGTGCACATATATACATGCAGGAAAAAGTCATAACATAAATTTAAAAAGAATTTTTAAAAGCAGACTAAGTTCTATTAACCTAAGGCTGTCTGCAATCATCAGATTTAATCTAAGTGAGCACACAGTGAAGAACAGGAAAAGGAGTTCTGTACCTACCTACCCCAAGCCCATTTTCAGGATACTTGCAACAGCTTATGCTTATGCTTAAACACAAGAACTATAAAGGCAAGAGATGTGCATCATTAAAGAGTCATGGTCAAACTGTAGTCTGGTCTCAGTTGTTCAATAAGTCAGTTCAAAGAAGGCATTATCACTAGGGATAGTCTAGCTCCTGGGGAAGACTGCTCCTGATTCGCGTGCATAGCGGTCTGTGCACTTCTGTTCTACTAGAATCCAGGCTGACTCCAGGCTTATGACAATCACCAAGGAAATGCAGGAGCATCTTTGTAGTCTAGAAAAGGATGCTATTAGAGGGGACAGTATATTTCCCACTCTTGTCTTTGTGCAATAACTTAGGTATCATCATTTTTTGAGACAACACTTGAGTGGCATAAACACCTACATGCAAAATTAAGAGTCTAAACCAAAGTTTTTAAGACAAGAAGACAGATGCAAAATGCAGGCAAGGATATCTTTTAGCCTGCTTTTAGCCTGTTTTTAGTGACCTGTGGACCAAATGAGGTGTCAAGGCTCTTTAACAAGAACAATTTCTAACTTCCTATTTAAAAAATGTCAATTATAATGACTTTTAAAGCTTTGAAATTTCTCTAAACCTTTCTTCCTAAAAGCCAAATATTTAAAGCTTATAACCAGTTTTCCAATTGGCATTATCAGTTGCTAACACTTGTTATGAAGGTCATGAATCAACTATTTTCAAACCCAGTCATTATTTGCACAAAGAAATCATATTTTCACAGTATGTTACTTTTTATTAAACTAGTCAAATAAATTAAATACAATACCACCAGTTGTATCATAAGTGATATGTTAGTCCACACTGAAGACCTTTTCCCTTTTTTGTATAAAATAGTACTTAAAAATTAAGTGAAAATTATCTAAACACTATAAATTTACTTATCACCCCCATAAATGTATGATAAGTTGAAAATATCTCCCACTGTCTATATCCTAACTGGTCAGAGTCATTGAAGGTAGGCAGAGACAAAGTACTAAACGGTTACAAGAAGAGAAATTTAACAATAAAAGTTTACTAAATTCTATAAAGAGTTTATTAAAACTTATAAACAGCACTTTTAATGCCACAATTGTTTTATTAACTTAGATTCAAAGTTATTTTATAGTCATATGTAGTTTTCAAGGAATTTTAGAAAAATTAAAATAGAACCCAGCTTATAAAAATTCTAGATAAAACAAGCAGCCTTCAAGAATTCACTCTAACTTAGGACATGCGCAAGCCAGACAAAATGGCAGCATGAAGACAGATGTGGTTACACAGTCCTGCCATTAGCTGAGACGGTACTGGCAACTGATGGCTGTTGGCAGAGGGAGAGTCAGTTCTGTTCAAAGATCCCAGACCTGACAGATGATGCATACCAGCCCTGTACATGACATATTGCTATATATGATGTCCCTACACTCATGTATATACTGGCAGCACTAAGTGGACTCTGTGGGTTTAGAAACAACACATGAATTTGAGGGGATGGTAGTGAAAATGACAGTGGAGGGTGTGGAGAGGAGGGCACAGGGTACACTTGATCAAAACACGTCATATGCACATGAAATTCTCAAAAAAAATAATGAAAATTAAAAAAATATCAAAGTGATGATGTCAGAGTGATAGTTGCCTCTCCAATGATTCCAAGAGGAATCTGCCGCTGAGTTTGCTGAATCTCCATGATCATGCTGACCGTATAAGCACAGGGCAGTAGATCAGCATGGTTGGCTTAAGGAATACCATACATGACTGCTAATGCTTCGCTACTTTTGTTTTACAGAGCTAATTATTCAAGAAGCTCCTGTTATCAAAGGGAATTACAATTACTCTGTTTTAGATGAATAAAATACAACTAATATATTCAATGAATTTCAGAAGATCTGGAACCTAATTACTTGCTATTCAACAAAATGATCACTAATTCTGAGATAAACAATCTTCTAAAGGTCTAAGGTTTTTAAGTATTCTGGCATCCTAACAGAACCCAGTTTGTAACTTTGTGCCAAAATGAAGCCAGACTTTAAATAAAAAGTCAGCCTACCCATTCCTTGAGATATTTCTAAATTTAAACCAGGAAAGAGAGCAAAGAAGAAAGCAAAGGGGACAAAAGGAAAAGAAGGGTAAGAAAAAGATTCTGAAAATGTGTGTGTGTGTGTGTGTGTGTGTGTATTTTCTTTACAGTTGCTTTTTCTAATGTTTAGTGATGAGCACACAACTTTAGGAACAGAAAATAATTCTTTAAATTATGCAAGAGGTTTTGTATGTGACATTACAAATGCATACCATGATTAACTAAACATAAACTTTCTGGTGAAATATGTTTTACCTCCAAGACAGCATAATGCATAAATCCATATTAATTTTTTATGAAATCACTTAATCTTTCTTAAAAATGTTCATCTTAGTTAATACTTCCTCTTGAAAACAAAGCCATTTTTCTTGACTTCTACTTCAAATCTAAATCTAGGAAAATTGCAAGAATTTTCTTTTAAAAGAGAACCCTAGGTTACAACCCTAGCTCTGTCATTTTCAAGAGTTGTAGCCTCAGAAAAAGTTCTTAGAATCACTCAGCTACCAATCCTTCTGTACCATGACTACTACACCTGGCTTTCATGTGAGCCACATTCATTGTGAGGGAGCATCACAGCTACTTGTTTCTTCATATACACTGCTTAGCTTTGGTTTAATTTTCACAGCAACAGAGTTTATTATTATGTATTATAATAATAGCTAATGTTAGCAAAGTATTATAATAGCATCATTTTAAAATCACATAAATTATTACTAATGGTTGTGTATTTTCTTTTTTGTATGAATAAAGATTTATAAATTTTATTTTAAGTGATAGTTAACCAAGCTGTGAATATGCTTAAAATCCATCATTTTGTATATTGTAAGTGTGTGAATTTTACCTCAATAAAGCTACAAGTAAGAAAAGCAGCATGAAGAGATGAGACATCAGTGTTGGTAATGGAAGGGTTTTCTAAGTGTGATATGCTTTTAGAACTGGTGAAAATGGTCAACAGTGATCTTTCAAACTCTAACCCTTTTCACATATGTAAATGCTGGCTATTGAGGATGATAACATAGTGTGTGGGCAGCTCATAGAAACATCTAAATACTGGTGACATGCAACAGGAATGTTAGATATGTTCATTTCCTGTCTCCCAAAGCAAGAAACAAATTTCAGTACTACTATGAATTGTAAGGGGAGGAAATGGTATTGTGATATGATATTATAAAAAACTAAGAAATGTAGCTCATTGGCAATGAGAGGTCACTTGTATTTCCATACTCCAGAGGCAGCAAGCAAGGCTACAAGAAAAAAATAGATAAAAGAAAGAAAGGAGAGGAAAAAAAGATCCTGCCCATTGTAAGAGAAACCAGAAGACACAAAGGTTATAATTTACAGACAAGTACCCTGTGCTTCACAGTGACTTTCTGTGAAGCAACAATGAAAAGCCACAAACGTAGGTACACCAAAAGCAAGAAAGATAGTACTAATTGCTCCATGAAGCTGGTTGTATCCTGAGAGTTTACTTTTAGGAGACTGACCAGCAAAGACACATGAAACCATTGCTCTCTACTTTCTGAGAAATAGTATCTTGGCAGTAAGAAACATATTTGAAACTAAAGAATAAGGAAGACAGGAAACAACCTGGCCTTGCAGTAATAGAAATGCTACTTGAGTTACTGACATCCATGCATGAAAGCTTACAGATGCAAACCTTTGTGTAACTACATACATACTGTAGGGTTGACAACCACATTCTAGAAACAGAGAGAAGCACTTTCAAGCATCTTCAGGGGAGGGTGAAAGAAGGGCACAAGTTCCTCTGTTTTCTGACTAGGCAACTAAAAGAATATACTGTGTATGAGTAGCACAAAAATACATCTCCTATTCAGTATATACATATTACCTTGCTGGTCTTTTAAAAACAATTTTCAATTTATTTTGGTGTTTTCACATTTCTCTAGAACCGTATATCCTTCACTGTGTTTCATTTTGCTTTTTCAGACACCATCACTAAGACCCACAGTAAATATTATTCACACTCACATGAATAATATTAATGGGAAAAATATGTCCTTTCCTGAGCCATGATTATCATTCTGGCAGTAATTAAACATTTGGAAACAAAGCTACTTGATTCTCTAAGGTATTTCCCAAAATGTATAAAGAATATTTATCTTTTAGAGACAGATACTCTGGACAGATGGTAGAGCCCTGCAGGTATTATCTGTTATAAGCCACAACACATAAAACAAAAAGGACACTCTCCTGTGTGCCATGACACTTAAAACACAAAGTGCATTTCCTTGGGATCTTCAATGTCTAAATGATTTAATGAACCCTCACTATGTATACAAAAATGTCCCTTTGTCCTATTAAGTCCTTTTTGATAGATGTCTGTCATTTGTCATCTCAAAATGACTTTTTAGAAACTACATTCTAAGGCTAGCAGGTGGCTTAGCAGGTACATGATGGTAAGTTTGATGACCAAAGTTCAATACCTAGAAACTACATGGTGAAAGGAGAGTACTGACTCTTATAAGTTGTCCTCTGACCTCCATTACATTGGATGTATGCACACATAGACACGTAATTTAAAAACATATTCCACCCCACATCTTTTGAGATTATTTCCTCATTTGATTATTTTGCTTGATAATAAAAATCATACAACAGAGGCTAGAGGCAACTACAAAATGTTTCACAAAAAAGACAGCAATAGGATCAAGCCAGACAAAACCCCAGCATGGATGGAAGAGGGGCTCATGAACTTTCACCTCTTCTGAGAAGTTATTGGTAATCTGTCTGTAGCTGCTGGGGAATGGAGAGTCAGTCAGTATTCAGGGATGCCCAGTCCTGAAAGGCTGCCCATGCCCCAGCAGATGGTCTCCCATGCACAGATCGACATACAAAGCAGCACCAAATGGACTCAGTAGGTATTAACTTTAAAATAAATAATAATACATTAAGTTGGGAGGAAAAAGTAGTGTCAAGTATAGAGGATACGTGGGAGGGGAAGAGAAGAGAGCGGGCTTTAATCAAAACACATTACATGTATGCTTAACATTACTCTTACCTTTAAAAAATAGAACTAAATCTGTACCAGGAAGACAAGGTTAGTGTTGTGTAAACTGCAGTTTGTGGTAGACATGGTCTCTATAGTTCTTGCAATCACCTAGACAGATGAGTCAGTTCTGGAATTTTCCTCATTGTCTTAACCTCCTTTTCCCCTAGTTTGTTTGTGTTCTCTGTGCTGTGATACCATTAAACCACCGTAACCCCTGGTGAATCCTCAGCGGGATTAAAAGATCGTGTGGCATTTGATTCAGGCTTCTCCTCTGTGCATGTTTTCCCAGCTCCCAGCTAAATATGGTGCTTGGATATTAATGGCACTTTCCTCTTTTTACCTATTATGATTACTTCACTCTCTTAAGAAACTGCAAAGTACAACAAAATTAAAGTAGAAGTTTAACATCTCTATGCCTTTTCTTTTCTAGTGATGGGGAGGATGTAGGTAGGCACATTTTATGACTTGGAATTTAAGGTTCATATCCTGTTCCTGAGTTTTGAAGGCAAAATATTTCTACTTGCATTGTCCAAAAACCTTGGTATCACCAAGGACAAACAATGAAGCTCCCCAGAGATGCAGGAGAGGAAAACAAAGGGTCACTCTCACACTTTTGCACCAAGCATTCCTAGAAAAAGCTGAGATTCAGGCAGAGAACAGAAACAACCACCAAATCAGTCCGGGATTTGCCATGAAATGACACTACTCCTAAGCCTTACTGTAAGTCTTCACTTAATATTTTTATCTTTGTTTAAACACACCAATGTATATTAATATAAACCACCTTAGATCTATTAGAAAATTGCTGAATTTTTCAAGAACATAACACATAATAAGTAAAGGTGTAAATGTACCACAATTTCTGTATCCAATCCTCTGTTGAGGGACATCTGAGTTGTTTACAGGTTCTAGCTATTATGAATAAAGTTGCTATAAACATGATTGAGCAAATGTCCTTGTCATGTACTTCAGCATATTTTGGATATATGCCTAGGAATGATATAACTGGATCCTGAAAAAGCACAATTCCTAAATGTCTGAGAAAGCGCCAGATTGATTTCCAAAGTGGTTGTACAAGTTTACATTCCCACCAGCAATGGAGGAGGGTTCCTCTTTCTCCACAACCTCTCCAGCATGTGTTGTCACTTGAGTTTTTGATCTTAGTCATTCTGATGGGTGTAAGGTGATATCTCAGGTTCGTTTCGATTTGTATTTCCTTGATGCCAGTGAATGTTGAGCATTTCTTTAAGCGTTTCCCTGCCATTCCATATTCCTCTACAGAGAATTCTCTGTTTAGCTCCGTACCCCATTTTTAATTTGATTACTTGATTTGTTGCTTTTTAACTTCTTGAGTTCTTTATATATTCCAGATATTAGCTCTCTATCAGATATAGGGTTGGTGAAGATCCTTTCCCAGTCTGTAGGCTGTAGTTTTGTTCTGATGACACTGTCCTTTGCTTTACAGAAGCTTTCCGTGTCATGAGGTCCCATTTATTTATTGTTGATCTTAGAGCCTGTGCTGTTTGTGATCTATTCAGGAAGTTGTCTTCTGTGCTGATGTGGTACATTTACACAATGGACTACTACTCAGCAATTAAAAACAAGGAAATCATGAAATTTGCAGGCAAATGGTGGGAACTAGAAATGAGCATCCTGAATGAGATATCCCAGAAGCAGAAAGACACACATGGTATATACTCACTTATAAGTGGATATTAGACATATAATATAGGATAAACGTACTAAAACCTAAAGAGGCTAAATAAGAAGGAGGACCTTGGATAAGATGTTCAATCTTCATCCAGAAAGTCAAAGAGGATGGACATCAGAAGAGGAGGAAAGCAGGGAGCAGGACAGGAGCCTACCACAGAGGGCCTCTGAAGGACTCAACCCAGCAGGGTATATCAAAACATATGGTGAGACTCATAGCCAAACTTTGGGCAGAATGCAGGGAATCTTATGAAAGAAGGGGGAGATAGAAAGACCTGGAGGGAACAGGAGCTCCACAAGGAGAGCAACAGAACCAAAAAATCTGGGCCCAGGGGTCTTTTATGAGATTGGTACTATAACCAGTATGCATGGAGTTAACCTAGAACACCTGCTCAGATGTAGCCTATGGCAGCTCAGTCTCTGATGGGTGCCCTAGTAAGGAGAACAGGGACTGTCTTGACATGAGCTCAAGGGCTGGCTCTTTAATCATCTCCCCCTGATGGGGGAACAGCCATACCAGGCCACAGAGGAAGAGAATACAGCCAGTCCTGATAAGAACTGATAGGCTGGTGTCAGATGGAAGGAGAGGAGGAATGCCCCTGTCAGTGGACTTGGAGAGTGACATGGGAGGAGATAAAGGAGGGAGGGTAGGATTGGGAGGGCAAGAGGGAGGGGGCTACAGCTGGGATACAAAGTGAATAAACTCTAATTTAAAAAAAATAAAAAATAAAAAAAATTAAAAATAAGTAATAGTGGTTAATTGTTGTTAATAAGCAATATAAGAGATCAAATTACCACCTTGGCAATCAGATAGTTAAAAGGACAGCTCCTAATACAAATATGACAGATTAGTAAAAAATATTTTTGTACATTTTAAAGAGTTAATTAAAAAAACTCAAAATGTCATGATCTCTTGCTTCCATTTAGGCCTTAAGAAAGTGAACTTTAAAAGAAACATTGAGCCAGATTCTCTGGCTTTTGAACTCTGCAGGAGTTCAACTGAATGAAAACACTGATAATAAGGAGGCTCTTAATATTTCAAAAGATTCTCCTAGCACCATCACCAGGCAAGCTAATCTTTGGTTTAGCTGGGTTACACTGAAGAAAAATAATAGCTTCCTTGAAACAAAGCCTGAATTCTATATCTAAGAGTTTTGTTATTTCGTTGGTGGGGGGCGTTTTGGTTTTTTATTTCTCAGTCAGGGTATCCCTGTGTAGCCGTGGCCATCCTGGACTTTCTATGTAAACCAGGCTGGCCTCGAACTCACATAGAGCTGACTGCCTCTGCTTCCCTGAGTTCTGGGATTACAGGTGTGTGCACCTGGCTTCTAAGAAGTTTTATATCCACTGATATTCATTCAGGATGAGCTTCTCTCCAGTCTGGTTAATTTCCTCCTGTGTATACTCTTCTACCCTGTACTTCCTTCATCTGAGCCTCTATACAAACTGTCTACTTCTTTCTTGATTAATCCCATGTCCCCAAGTACACTAAACTATGTGCCACAAGAAGAGACATCTTACAGAGTTGTGTAAAACTGCTGTATCCCTGCACTGTCCATTTAACATGGCACATAGTTCTCATTCACCTGTTGAATTAATGTTAACATATTATATTATACTTTTGTTAATTTGCTTTTGCTCATATGACTAAATTCTTAAGGATCACATAGTCTATAATTTATCTTCCTATCTCCATTGTTCTGTTCACTACACTGAACAAATTAGCAACTTGGTGAATTGATCTGTTAATAATTAATTCTGGGTTTATAGCATCCAGAGAACACTGATTGCAAGTAGGTGTTGCTTGTATATTACTTCTGGTCAGGAACAGAAAGAAAAAAAGAAAAAAGAAAAAAGAAAAAAAAACCCTATAGGAATGCAATGCAAACATGAGGGATTTGTACTTGGTCAAAGACAATTCTTTAATAACATCCTTTTTTTATCACTTAATGGCTCACATTACTAAACTTTCAACCAAGATTATTTAATTCTGTTTAAAAGAATTTTATGAAACATTTTCTATAATTAAAACTTTTTCCCAATATTTGGTCACTACATTTTTAGTACAGATATGTAAAGTTTCAAAAACCATTCTCTTGATAGTTCCTGTATTCTGCGTTGCAATATCCTCCACAGTGTCTCCATAGTTTGTATGGATATGTGTGTGTGTGTGTGTATGTGTGTGTCCCTTCAAATGTCTGCATCCTAACCTCTGAGGCTCAAAACATTTGGAGGACAGATATTTAGCAGGCTCTAGCCAAGATGATGTTGTCCTTATAAAGGATTAGATTTTGAACACTGCTATGAATATATAGGGAACAATCTGTGAAATCAGCTGAGATCAGGGTATGCCTCTACAAATCCAAGAATGCTAAGGATGGCCACCAGCATGCTGATGAAAGCCAGAGGAAAACGCTGAACAGAGTCTCCCTCACAGCCCTTGTAAGAATCCGAGTCAGCTAACACCTTGATCTCAGATTTCCAGCCGTCAGAACTATAACAATAATTTTTGAGTACTTAATCCACCCAGTATATAGCACTCTGTGATGGTGGCCTCTGCAAACACATGGGCCCCAAGCAGAAAGAAATGTAACGTTAGAGCAATAGCAGCAGCCTGAGTATTTGAGACAAACTTAAAACTTAAAGATGAGGGTTGAAGGCAGAACTCAGTCGCTGGAGGTTAGACTGACTCTAAATCAGAGCATGGATATAAGCAGGTTTCTCCTAATCCACTGAAAACATGAGTTTGACAAAAAGACCAGCCTCCCCAAATGAGACAGAGTTCCTAGCAGATTGCTTTTGAACTCTCACAAGTCTGCACTCTGAAAACCAGCCCTGCAAAGTTTGAACTGGACAGTTTTCTTAGTCATGGAAACTAATTCTTTGCAAATAATCCTATATATTAAATATACTTACTATTGATTCTGATTCTGGGGTTATTAATTCTGATTCTGGGGCAAATACTAATATACAGAGTAAGTACTCAAAAATATTGAATATTATATTCTTACATTTTGAAATGAAAATATCTCATTGTCCCAATGAGAATAATTGAGTATCAGAAAGATTAAGTAAAGTGCCCTAGATCACACTGTTAATAAGTCACAGAGTGAGGATTCCAGCTAAGTCTGATTCCAAAGTACACGTTTATTTCACTACATATTGCTACGTAAGCACTGTTCCATAAGGTGAGACATAAGGTACACTGAAGAGTACAGAGATGGGACTGAAAAAGTGACATGGACAATCAATATAAGAAAAAATCCACTTCAGTAGGTTTGAAACATTGTGTCCCAACACCTGGCACTTTCAGGAAGCAACTCAAAATTTTTATTTGAAATGTCAATTTTTTAAAGTAACTATTTTTTTAATTAAGAATTAAAAAATCACATAATTTTTGTCCTACAAATAGGAAAACTTCACTGGACATCTTTCTGGTAAACACTGAAACTCGTTATGATCTTTACTATTACCTCTGCATTACATGTCCCTATAGTGCATATGAGCCAGGCTCCGTTAGCATGTTTGTAGTTTACCTGTTGGCATAAGGTCTCATCACAGCATAATGGGGAGCTACAGAACACCTAGGAAGTGATAAGTAACAAGTGACAGCTGATATTATCATGGTTTTATAATAAAGTGGTTGTATGCACTCTAAGCCGTCCCTGATTGTGATACTTACTATCAACTTAATATTTGCATTGTCAAAAAAATACATGACATACAGTTTTTAGAATTAGTGTCATATAATCATTTAAACAATTATCACTTTTTGGTACCATAATTAAAGTTTTATCTTAAGGCAAGTAAAAATTAGTTTTCTAAATCACTCTTGGCCTTTCAAATCTATGAATAGCTTTACAGTAAAAATCTGCCTTCAGAACACCTTCACTTCTGGGACAGGTGTATAATTTCAAGATCAGGTAGTGCTAAATTTGGAGAACATCTACTGTAATTACATTGCCTGGTATGCTAGACAAGCATCCAAGTATGTATGACCCGTTTCTTTGAAAACTGAATCACAGAGTACTCTTTTGCAAGTAATACCAAGAGACCAATTAAACTTAAAAGTCAACTTCGTAGGGTGAAACTAAGAACAACAAAACTCAGCTAAAGTCACACAAATATATGTACCATATCTGTTTTGTCAATGTTAAAATTTATTTCTATATCTGATTGAAAAAAAGGTTTTTTAAAAACAATTATAAGATAAACTTTAATTTCAGAAATATAAAATTGTGCAAAACACAGAAAAATTGAATCAAGAAGATAGTGCTTAAAATATATAACTATTTTTGCCTTTAACTGGGTATTCACAACTTTGTATTTATTTCATTTCCATATATATGAATATATATTAGAAATTCCTCAAAGGATTTAATTTGAAAACTAGATTTACTGCTAAAAGCACTTTTATTTATTTATTTATTTATTTATTTATTTATTTATTTATTTATTCACTTTGCATCCCATCTCTAGCCCTTCCCTCATCTCCTCCCAGTCCCACCCACCCTCCTTCTCTGCCAATGCCCCTTCCCTAGTCCATTGAGAGGGAAGGACCTCCTCCCCTTCCCTCTGATCCTGGTCTATCAGGTGTCATCAGGAATGGCTGCATTGTCTTCCTCTGTGGCCTGGCAAGGCTGCACCACCCCCACCCCCAGGGGGAGTTGATCAAAGCTGTGGCCACTGAATTCATGTCAGAGACAGCCCCTTTCCCCCCCTTACTAGGGAACCCATTTGGAAACTGAGCAGCCTATGGGCTTGATCTGAGTAGGGGTTCTAGGTCTTCTCCACACATGGTCCTTGGTTGGAGTATTGGTCTCTGTAGGCCACGCTGGGCCCAGGGTTTTTAGCTCTGTTGGACTCCTTGTGGAGCTCCTTGGCCATCCAGGTTTTTCTATTTCTCCCTTCTTCGATAAGGTTCCCTACACTCTGCCTGAAGTTTGACTATGAGTCTCAGCATCTCCTCCTACCCTGATGGGTACAATCTTTCAGAGGCCCTTTGTGGAAGGCTCTTGTCCTGTTCTTCTCCTACTTGTCTTCTCCTACTTCCAATGTCTATCTTGTTCGCCCTACTGAGTGAGGTTTCAACCTCTTCTCTAGGGTCCTCCTTGTTGTCTAGCTTGTTTAGGACTATAGATTTTAGTATTTTTATCTTATATTATATGGCTAATATCTACTTACAAGTGAGTATACACCATGTGTGTATTTCTGCTTCTGGGATACCTCACTCAGGATGATCTTTTCTAGTTCCCAGCATTTGCCTGCAAATTTTATGATTTCCTTGTTTTTAATTGCTGAGTAGTAGTCCATTCTGTAAAGGTACCACAATTTCTGTATCCATTCCTCCGCTGAGGGACATCTAGGTTGTTTCCAGATTCTGGCTATTATGATTAATTCTGCTATGAACATAGTTGAGAAAATGTCCTTGTTGTATGGTTTAGCATCTTTCTGATATATGCCCAGGAGTGGTATAGCTGAATCTTGAGGTAGTACTATTCCTAATTTTCTGAGAAACCGCCAGATTGATTTCCAAAGTGGTTGTACAAATTTACATTGCCACCAGCAACAGAGGAGGGTTCCCCTTTCTCCACATCCTCTCCAGCATGTGTCATCTCTTGAGTTCATTTATATTTTTAATTAGTTTATTCACTGCGTATCCCAACTGTAGCCCCCCTCCCATGGCCCTTCCCAGTCCTACCAGCCTTCCCTCTTCTTCTCCTATGCCCTTCCACCAGTCCACTGATATGAGAGGTCCTCTTCCCCTTCCACCTGACCCTAGCTATCAGGTCTCTTGATGGTTGGAATCTCAGGGTAGTTTTGATTTCCATATCTCAAATAAGTAAGGACGTTGAGCATTTCTTTGTTTCCCTGCCATTAGATATTCCTGTTAAGAATTCTATGTTTAGCTCTGTACCCCATTTTTTTACAGACCTTGAAAGAACAATTATCAACTTCATATGAAAAAACAAACAAAAAACCCAGAACTGTTAAAACAATCCTGTACAATAAATATCTTCTGGAGGTATCACCATTACTAATCTCAAGCTGTACCACACACCTATAGAAACTTGATTTTTGACAAAGAAGCCAAAACCATACAATAGAAAAAAAGACAGCATCTTCAACAAATGGTGCTGGTATAACTGTATGACGACATGTAGGAAAATGCAAACAGACCCATATTAATCACCCTGCAGAAATCTAAAGTCCAAGTGGATCAAAGACCTCAACATAAAACCAGACACACTAAACCTGTTATAAGAAAAAGTGGGAAAGAGCCTTGAATTCATTGGCAAAGGAGACAACTTCCTTAACAGAACACCAACAGCACAGGCTCTAAGATCAACAATCAATAAATGGGACCTCATGAAAAAGGTCCGAGAAGCTTTCCGAAAAGCTTCTGGAAAGCAAAGGACACTGTCATCACAACAAAACAACAGCCTACAGACTGGGAAAGGATCTTCACCAACCCTACGTCTGACAGAGGGCTAATATCCAGAATATATAAAGAACTCAAGAAGTTAAACACCAACAAGCCAAGTAATCCAATTAAAAGTACCATTTAAAAGGACTGTGGATACTATTATATGAAGAAAATCCAAGGTTTGTATATATAAAGCGAAAAGTATCAAACTGAAGAACTGTTTATCATGTGTCTCTATCCCTTTTTGAAACCTTAAGAAATAAATAATAAGGACAATAGAAAATCAGAAGACATGAGTGATGAGGTACTAGTGATCAGTGATTGGTGGAAGAAGGCTAAGTAAGATGTGTGGCCCATGGTAGCTCGGTGTCCAACTGAAGACCCTAGTAAGGGGAACAGGGACTGTTTCAGTCATGAACTTGATGGCTGGCTCTTTGACCCTCCCCCATACACGCCAGGGAGTAACAGCCTGGCTAGATCCCAAGGGAGGACATTGCAAGCCAGCCCTGAGGAGACAAGATGAGCTGGGGTCAGATGGAAGGGGAGGAGGTCCTCCCCCATTGGTGGACTTGGAGGGGGTGGGGAGGAGATGAGGGAGGGATGGGGAGAGTGGGAGGGAATGAGGGAGGGGGCTACGCCTAGGGGATGCAAAGTACCTAACCTATGATTGATATAAAAATAAATAAATTACATTTAAAAAAAAGAGTAGAATATTCAGCAGGATGCGGTGATGTATGCCTTTAATCCCAGCACTCAGGAGGCAGAGGCAGGTGGATCTTTGTGAGTTTGAGGCCTGCCTGGTCTAAAGAGAAAGTTCCAGGACAGCCAGGGCACAGGAAAAAACTCTGACTCGAAAAACAAAATAGAATAGTGCAATGATTGAAGTTGGAGCATGGCTTAGAAGGTGAAGTGAGTAGCGTTAGGATGTGAAAACTCAGTCAAAGGCCGAGCCTAGTATTCTTCAGGGAGTCTAAAAAACAGGAAGGTGGGTTTGGGAAATGCAAGGCCCTAGCTAATACTTGGCTAGCATAATCAGGCCAGGAAGCATAGCTGCAATCACAGTTTTGTACCTGAGCTGTTACTATGTGACAGTTTAGCTACTACTCTGTTTTTGGCCTACTATAGTGTCTGTTTTTCAGCTAAGCATTTAGACTAAAACAAGGATATCATTATTTTGAGGAAAGTTTCATCCTGCCTCCTATGGATGTGAACATCATAAAGACCTATGTGAAGAGACAAAGTGAATAAACAATGCGTGGAGAGATGACTAAGCACTGAAGAGCAATGGCTGCTCTTTTAGAGGACCATACTTCGATTCTCAGCATCTTCATGATGCTTCGGTCATCTATAACTCCAGACCCAGGCACTTCAAAATCCTCTTCTGGCTTCCACTAGTACAATGTACAGTCACTGCCCTACATACAAGCTGGCAAAACTCCCATAAAATAAAACTAAACAATTTTTTGTTAAAGCAGCAAGCCCTTCCCAGAAGGCTAACTGATGCATTGTTTAGTGTTATCTATAAACAAGTGCATTAAAAATCATCTCAGAACTCAGTGGCTGGCTCTTTGATCACCTCTCCCCTGGGGGTGCATTCTTGCCAGGCTACAAAGGAATAGGATGCAGCCATCCCTGAAGAGACCTGATGGGCTGAGGTCAGATAGGAGGGGAGGAGGACCTCCTCTATCAGGGGACTAGGGGAGGGGCATAGAGGAAGAGGGTGGGAGAGTGGACTGGGAGGACACAAGACACAAGGTAGGGAGCTGCAGACAGAATAAAAAGTGAATAAATTGGAATAATAAATAAATAGATAAATAAAAGATCATTTCAGGCCCAAGAAAAATTAACATATATAAATAAGCCAAATGAAATAATTTGTCAATTCCATTCTACATCTGTGATATATTAATTGAAGTTATATGTCTGGATTTATAGAAAATAAAGCTACATTCTGACTTCACAGCAATTAACTTTGTTATTGTTAAACTGTAGCCCTCTAAAACCACATTTCTAAAACATATCAAAATTTCAGTGAGATAATAAACATAATATCTTAAACGTACATAATAAAGGCAGGCAGATATATGAAAACCTACAGAATTCAGGAACTGCCCAAGAGAAAAATTCAGTTTGTGGCAAGTTGACCTATTTCTGTATCTCTACATTAATTTACTGAGAGAAGTTACTAGGATTTTGTTAGATCCATTGACTTGTTGGGTTATCTAAACCTGTTTTATAGTTGAGTTGATGATTTTAGATGTCAGTCAGCAAAAAGAATTACCTGAGCATTTGTTAAAGTAGTGCATAAAAGTTATTCTTTCCCGTAAATTTGATTAACAGCTATGTGTGGGATCGAGGAATTGGCCTATTCAATATATTTCCATGATATGTGTGTGTTGTATTCCACAAAGAAACTATATAGATATTTGGTCTATTTCAGGGTAGAGAAAAGCTATAGGAGTGCCTGTTGGTTATGTTCTAACTTTAAGAGCAAAAGCACCATCTCAAGAATTTCCTTGTCCTGTTCTAAGCTGAGGTCTATCTCAACACACCACTAACCTAAGCATGTCTCCCTAAGTGCAGTGCACCTGGCAAAGCATCACTTAGCTAACATTTCCTAGGTCCACCAGCCTTGTGTCTGATGTCACTCTGCAGAAACAGTGTCCCCAAGAGTGACAAAAGGAGAGCAAAATCAGGAGAGGCTCTTTGTGCTCCCTTCTGTGGCGGCCAAGCGCCTGTGTCTCCAGAGCCCCGATGAGATGAGGGGCTGACAACTTACCAATTTCACGCTTCAGTGTAGCCATAGGCTGAGTCAAGCCTTACACATATTATATATTTTTTAATTAAATAACCTATGCTGACAGTGTGAGGAAATAGTAACTTAAAATTTTTTTTTTGAAGCAGGCTCCAAATTTATTTTTGTTGAAATACTTGAATATGTAACATTTAATTTGTATGGAATCTGTAGGCTCCTGCTGACTGACCAGTTCAATTCTGCTTCCTGCTCCTCTTTCTAGATGTCTCAGTTGTATTTTACTTAGAAGATGGTGAAGAAAACATGGACTATATCAGTCGTGTGTGGCAGGAACATATTATCGTTTTGATGGCGACATAGTTCTTCATAGCACACTGTGAAGGACTCACCTAGGCTGCCCCGGGGGAGGGGTGGAGCCCAGCCCAGAGGACAGCTGGTTTTGTTTTGCGTTGTCACTTTTGGTGCTGGGATTGTACTAAGGTCTTGTGCTTGTGAGGTGAGCGTTCTGTCTGCATGGATAAGGTTTTTAGCAGCAGACTGGGGGATGTCTGCAAAGTCATTCATAGAAATGTGCATCCTCTGTGATAGTACTTTATGACATTAGTGATCTACCACAGATGCCATTTTAGCAGCCTTGTTGAGATGTCACTGATCTATCACAATTCACTGATGTAAAGTATGCAATTCAGTGACTTTTTCACAAATGCAGAGCTGTGTTGTAGCAACAATCCAGTTTTAGCACACATTCATTGCCATGTTCTCCTCTAAGGGGTGTAGACTTAGGAAACGAATGTTATCCTTTGCTTCCATAGATTTGACT
>CM053763.1:30754632-30777415 GCA_028658305.1 Pachyuromys duprasi
GTACTTTGAATCCCAGGCGTAGCCCCCTCCCCCATTCCCTCCTACCCTCCCACTCCCTCCCTCATCTCCTTCTTCCCCGCCCCCTCCAAGTCCACCAACAGGGGAGGACCTCCTTCCCAAATTTTAAAACATCAAATATTTTATTTTGAGAAATTATATTTGTAACTTTGGGATATTTTACAACCTATCAAGTACTTTACATATTCAATGATTTTATAAATCAACATTAATGCCTTGTCTAATTAAACTAAGTACTATAATCGTAGAATCTATAAATGAATGTGACAGCCTTTTTGTCACAAAGCAAAAAAGTTGCATGATTGAAAACGTTAGGATGAAAACCTTAAGCACAGTAAACAGGTTCCTATATAGAGTCTAAGACTGTCAACCACTAGAAACCTGGAAAGTATCAGGGGCTTCACTAGTAATGCTAAATAAATATGCATACACATGTATGAATAAATAATGAACAAATAACCAAAAGCCACATGTGTATTTCAAGGCTATTATCCTCATCTTAACAAGTTCATCTCACAGTGATTATCTGGTTCACCAAATCTTATTGCAAAAATCCTTGGCTCTGTTATTGGGATTGCTACCTTTGAGCCTTAATTTCAACAATTCTATAAACTCAATATAGTGAATAAAAATTTAGTTATCATTGTAGTTATGTGTTTGATGCACTGAATTAAATTACAGAAATAGATAATGTCTTACTCTATTACTGACACCAATCCATGATGACTTTTTAACCTAATGTGCATACATATATGTGTGCATGTATGTAGGCCACACACTTTGATTTTATATGTACAAAGACTGACTATAAAATATCACTGTCTCTGACACAAACTCAGTGGCTGGCTCTTTGACCACCTCCCCCTGAAGGGGAGCAGCCTTGCCAGGCTACAGAAGAGGACAGTGCAGCCCAGTCCTGATGAGACCTGATAAGCTAGAGTCAGATGGTAGGGGAGGAGGACCTCCCCTATCAGTGGACTTGGAGAAGGGCATGGGAGGAGATGAAGAAGAGAGGGTGGGATAGGGAAGGAATGAGGGAGGGGGCTACAGCTGGGATACAAAGTGAATAAACTGTAATTAATATAAAAAATAAAAAGTAAAAAAAATCAGGTGAAATGGAGTATAAAAGCAAATGTGAGTTCTTATACAACAAATCTGTCTGAGCTAAAAGGTGGAAGTTTCTTTGGTAATAAACATTTGCTCAGGGCTGTGATGCAACTTAGTAATAGAGCACTTTAATACACATGTAGGTCTGGGTTTGGTTCCCATGTTCTACCAAATAAAATACTAGTTCTGACTAATTATTATTTATTGAAAAGGAGTATTGATAAGACAAAGAACTTATTCAAACATCTCTGTAGTCTGGCCTCAAGCAGGCTGTGTTTTATAGACACGGAGGGCTGCACAGGCTTCCATCCTCACACTAGGCCTCCTCCTCTAACTGAATTACTTTACTTCCTAAGATGCCTCACCGTAGACTTTACCATCCAAACTGTCCATCTAACTCTAAATCCTCTTTTTTACTTCTCACTCTCACCTTCCACCTAAAATTTAAAAATATGTTTATTTTACTTCTTAAGCATTCTTCGCATCCGTGTCTTTCTCTGTCTTGTCTGTCACTCTTGTAAAAAGTCATCCTTTCTTTTACAAAATTTCAACAACATTGGAATGATCAAATCCCCACCTGTTTAAAATCTGTCAGCTTTCACGAGCGGAAAGATAAAGCCCTGAGGACTTTGCTAAGTCTTCAGTTCTAGCTCTTGCTAGTCTTCAGCCCTACCTACCTCCCATATCTCCCACACTTTCTAGACAACCTCGAGACCTTCTCTGAACCCCTGGGCTTCTTCTGTTTGATCTTTCTATCATTCTTACACAGAGTCTGTTCTGGGGTTCATCTTTCTCTGAACTCATCCCATCTTCTTTGTCTAGGTAATACTCACTGAATGACTTCATCTGGGTGTGACTTCAGGAAATACTTCTGCACCTTAGCTTCCTGGACAGACATCAGTATGGCTTAGGGAGTCTGTACTGAGGGCTTCTACAAGCCCTTGGGATCATCAGTTTTAAGATATTTATTTGTTCACAAAGTGACATCTTATTGCCTAATAGAACACCGCAGTGGTGAATAAATGAATAACAGTGGCCTTCCAAAATTGCTCTGAATCATGGCCAATAAGGAAATATTGCTCTGACTTGGCTCTTTAGGGGGAGAGGATTATCTGATGCTATCAAGAGAATATCTTCAAGGCTGAGAATTTCTAACAATGCTAAGGACTTCCAAAATCTCCAAACCATTTCATAACCCTAGAGCAGTGAGTCTCAACCTTCCTAATGCTCAAACTCATGTTGTTCTGACCCCCAACCATAAAATTATTGTGTTGCTACTTCATAACTGTATTTTTTCTACTATAATGAATTGTAATGTAAATAGCCAATATATACCGTGTGAAAGGGTCATTTAACTACTTACAATATACAGGTTGAGAACGACCACCCTAGAGCAAGGAGTCATGAAGTAGACTATCTTTCAGAGTCAGTCATAAGCATCACAAGGAAACTTTGAAGGGATACTGGCTCTATTGGAAATGTGTCAACAGTTGTTTCCCCTGACCCATTTTGTCATAATGATTGCCATCGTGACAGCAATGCTGAGTATCATTGATATGAACTATAATCGATCTGTAGAGTCGACCACTGTGGAGTTGACGTCAATGAAAAGTAGTTATTAGAATCATGTAATCCAGGAGTCCTGAAATGGTCTGAATACTATAACACAAAAGTAGTTTATAATTTCAAATAGTTATTAATAAACTATACAGAAATCGACAGTAAATTTGACAAGCCTCCTCTGACCTTTAAAAGCCTAAGTTCTCGACAATCAAGTCTATGAAAAGGCCACTTTGTAATGTTGATTTTACACAGAAAAGCAGGCAAACAAACAAACCACAAACCTACATGCTGCATCCATTCCATTCTTAAGTACTGAAGGGAAGCCGCTAAAATGTTTTCCTCAAAGATAATGCACACAGTATTTATAAAATCCCTCTATCAGTGTCTCCACACAGCTATACCTTATTCAGAGTTCCCCCTCTTAAACTCACTGCTTTTCAGGGACTTTACTCTGAGGAAATGTGCAAGATATACCAGGAACAGAGGATCAAAAAGGCCCAAATTGCTGCTGACTCAGAGGTGTTTTTAAAGTTTCAACAATGTCTAACTGCTTGCTAAACGGTTAACACCCTTTCCTTATGCTTTGCCAATCCTATACTTATCTATAATGCTAACACACTGAAATTACAGGTTCCTGTAAAAGACATTAACGGTAATAATATACTTTATGATGGTATTCATTTGTGGACTTCTTAGACAAGTTTCAACATTTATGAATTAAACATTATCATAGTAAGTCCAACTTCCATAGAGAAAATCAAAAGCCTTGATTTCCCTCCTGCATCAGTGTGCACTGAAAGCTATTTCATTGCTACATCAAACTGCATATTGATGAAATTATTTTTAAGTAAACGCTTTCTCTGCTCTGCGTGGCAAGGGATTGAATAGTAAAAGTATATTGTGTGGCATGTACTATAAAACCTTGGGGGAATTTTCAATAATTGTGACATCAACTTAAATAAATTTAACTGTCCAAATATATTTATTATACATACATAAAGTGACAATTTCCATTATGTCATGTACAGGAGGTACTTTTCAAACAGTGCATTAAACCAGCCAAAACTGGCATGAAACTAACATATATCCCACGTTGAAAACTCTGAGTTGTATAATATCAAAATACAATCAGCCAAAGAAAGATGAACAGAAGGGTACCCAGGGGCTCGTAGAGAGCCAGCATGCCAACATCGGGCAGCATTTGTACACTGTCTACACAGAGGGTCCCCATCCTAGAAGTGGTTTCTTCCAATTCATATTAGAGAAAAAGCCAAATGACAGCATGGAAACCTAGAACTATAGCCACTGGATGGCTCCCATCAACTAATGAAATGGACACCTGGAATTCAGCTATCCCGGGTTTTCTAAATACCATGATTGCATCCTCAATTCATCAAAATTGGCCTTGGGATTTGGACAGCCTAAATCTTGCCCAACAGGCAAACATATGTTAATGTCTACACATGGATCAGAAGTAGGACGGACATGTTGCTACCCAGTTTGTTGGAAGTGTTCATAGCTCAGTCAGTAAAGTGCTTGCATCACAAGCATGAAGACCTGAATTCCAGCCCAAACACCATGTAGAAAGGTGGACACGGTGGCACATGCTTATAATCCCAAGGCTGTGAAGGAAGGCAGAGGAAGCAGGACTCCTTGAGTTCACCAGCAAGCTTGTCTAACACAACTTATGAAATTCAGGCCAATGAGAGACCTGTCTCAAAAGAGATGGTGACCTACACCTCTCTCTCTCTGTCTCTCTCACACACACATACACACAGTAATAGGTATACATCAGACATGATTGTTTTTCTTAAGGCTATATGAAGATGTAAACTTCATATATTTCTCCAAATCAAAGATTAATTAATTGCACTACTATATAAATCAAATTCTATGCAAATATATCACTACTTGTTTAAAACAACTTATTTCATAAATGTTATCATAACACCTTCAAGTTATTGTACTTGTTTTTTATGGAAGTCACAAAATACTCAAAATTTTCATGGTAAAATTGTCTTCTGAGTTAGTGCAGTTCCAATGTCTTCAAAATTGTTTTACTTGCTGCAAATTTTGCAAAAACAAAAAGTACTTAAATTTTTATTAAACTTGTTTCCCAGTGACATACCTAAATAGTTAAACTTATACTTAACATAATCCATAATCTAGGCCATAGGAGTGGACACAATAATTTCAGCATTTTAAAGTCTTTTATGAGCCTAAAACTGATGGGATAGTATTCAGAAGGTTAAGCTGTCAGGCATTTAAGGAGCTCTGATATGACTGTACATGGCTTTCCCCTAAGTATCTAGAAATTTCATGTTATATGAGCTGATTCCCTACATTAATTTCCCAAACATATGGCACACATACAAGTTATATATATACCAAAATCATACCAACAGAAATGAACCCATTGTCTTACAGAAACAAGGAGCATAGTACTATAAAAAAAACCATAAAAATGTAGAAAATAACAATTGCAGTTAACATTTCCTCAGCAAGCACAGGACATATTCCTCAATAGATTAACCTGCAATGTCATATGTCACATTGAACGCCTCCACCTTTGAAAAGTCAAATCACACAGAGATATAAAAGGATTTGCCTACCAAGCAGTAGACTGCAGCCTGCGTCCAGGCAATAGGAACGCAGAGCCCACTGCCCTTGATGCCAGGCAACACAGCCTAGTTCAGTGGAGAAAAGGTTTTCGTACTTTGAAAATTATAGTCCAGAAGGAAGTGTATAATCACTGTCTAGTACTTAGCTGAACGTCAGTTCCTATAAATAGTAGGAACTTAACTCTTAAAAACACACCTATTCTTAAAGCAACTGATTATGAAATTGTTTGGAGAACAGAAATAAGTATGTTCTTAACAAATTTCACAGCCATTATAATACATTTCCTCTCCAAGTTAACCTAAGAGCATTTGTAAAGCACATTAAAATGTATTAGGTGGATTATAAAAGGGGGAAGTTTTTTAAACACTTTGATAAATGAACAATTTGAAGTTTCTTAATACTTACCTGGGAAAACACACAAGAGGTAATCATTCTCCTGAAAATTTGACTTTTCAGACAGATTGACATTTAGATTTCTTAAAAAGCTTTCATGAAAGCCTACAATTTATGCCAATTAACATTCAGCTGTTGTAAGTAATAGGAAAATCGATCAAGGCCAAAAAGCAACTTCATAGATGAAGTAACAAAGGGCACCACAAATCCTCTTTTCTCCCATCCACCAGGAGGAGCGCTCCTCCAGAGACGTTTGTCTCTCCTCAGCCTAAAGCATCTGGAAGAGTGAAGGCTGACCCTTACGTCTTACCCACAGCACAGGGTACATTTAGAACATACTTGACTAATGATACTTCAGTGTGCTGATTCACTTGGAGCCAGGGGGCGCGGGGGCCGCGGGAACCGCGGGAAGCACGCGGAGGGGTGCAGTCATATGAGGCCCCATGAGAGGGCTGTTCCTTTTCATTCATTCACAGATCAGGAGCAGAGTAAATGAAGCACTGCAGAGCACTTCAAATACAAAGGGTTTAATTATTCCTACCTAGGTCTTCCAGTTTAAATTCTAATTTTAAAATCCTCTCTGACTGAGGTTGTTTTTGCCCATGCTGTAAAATGAGAACAATGTCCTAAGTGACACATATAGCTTCAAAGGCTAGAACCCCAGCCTCCCAGCCTCCCAGCCTCCCAGCCTCCCAGCCTCCCAGCCTCCCAGCCTCCCAGCCTCACAGCCTCACAGCCTCATGCTAACTGCCTTTTTGAAAGCATCGCTTGTAGTACTTTTTAAAGTTAAATAATTTAACTGACTTGTTCACATTCTTAAAAAGAATAATGTAACTGTGGTGAGTATGGTGGATTTATTCAAAATTACAACAGCAAAAGAATAAGTACAATGTAATTCCTTACCTTTTAAAAATTCAGTCAACACATGTTTTCTGAGCAACTACTACAGACAGACATGACACCAACAGACAAGCTTCCCAGGAGAAAACAATGAACAATCTTAAGGTTTTATTACTATTATTATTAAGCACGTTTATAAATTATAACTTTTCAGGAAAAAACTTTAAAAATTTTTGTTGCTCTGTAGCTTACTTGGGTGTTGCAAATCTGATTCACAGTTGCAAGCGGATTGTATTCTCTATTCAATCAGCTTCATTTTATTCTACAAAATACCCATTTCCTTTAAAGCAATGAATGACAACACACCTTTAAAAACAAATCAAAAATCTCTTCCTGTTTTCCCAAAGTCTGCCCATATTCTTTCCCTTATCTGGCATGGGCACACCTGTCCCTGCAAAGATCCGCTGGGCACCCTCTCACCTGAAGAAGAGTTTGGAGATAAAGCTGGCTTTCTCCAGAGGCGACTTCTGCATGTCTCCGTGGTGCACTAAGGACTGTGTCTGGTCAGCGGAAGGTTGGATTCGACCTCCAAATATCCAGGACACGATCGATGCTTTGGGGTCATCCGGTTTTCTCAGACCTGAGGTGATGTCACTTACTTTCAATAACCAACCCACCCACCCAGTCTGTCCTTTACACCTCCCCTTCCTGCAGCCTTCTGCCCGCGCCTTGCAGCCCAGGTTAAAAGCCAGCGCTGCCTAGCCCAGCCCCACAGGCAGCGTTCTCCACGCCCCGCGCCCGCCCCGTGCGCTCCTTCCTCCTGCGCCTCGCGCACACCCGCCCGCCCGCGCGCCTCTTTTTCTTTGGCTCTCACTCCCGGCGCCCTCCAGCGAACCCCGCGCCCCTACCTTCCTCCACCCGCAGTATAGACTGCTGGCTCGGGCAAATCTTGGCAAGTCTGCGGTACTTACCACACTTCCTCGGTGCGATCGAGGACTTCTCACAGACCTCGTCTTCCGTGAACATTTTTTCGTCTTCTGTTTCTTCCCCTCTCTCTCCCACTCTTTCTTCTTCTCCCTTTCCTCCTCCTCCTCCTCCATCTTTTTCTCCATCTCTTTCTCCTTTTTCTTCTCTTTCTTCCTCTTCTCTTTCCTTTTCTCCTTTGCCTTCATCTCTCTCTCTCCCTCCTTCTTCTGTCTTACTAGCTTTTGGCTGAGTTACAGTTAACTTTTCAAGATCCATTTAGAAAGAGAGATGAAAATGTGGCTCCTTTGTATCAAAGTACAAACTCAGAAAGCGACTTTCCACAGTACTCCAAGCTGTCCAGCTCAGCAAGCGCTTCAAGAGCAGGACAGGACCTAAGCTCTGCTGACTGAAGGCTCTAGGGTAGCCATCGTGGCACACCAATGAGGTACATGTGTGTTATACACATGTCACAGCTCCCTGATATGTCATAATTAGAGCAAGAGCCCTACCAAGGAAAGGGGAACCACAGCTTTCCCCTATAAGATACATGTATGACATACATACATGTCACAATGGCCTGATATGTCATAATTACAGCCAAAATCCTGTAGGACAAAGGGAGCTCCTGCTTTACTCATTTTTCACTCAGGATTTGTGCACTGTGTGTGGTGTGATATTTCATGTTTCAGAAGGCTTTTATGTGTGTATGTGCTACAAAATGCCCGTGGACAGCTGGCTCTCTGATCACCTCCCTCTGATGGGGGAGCAGCCTTGCCAGGCCAGAGAGGAAGATGATGCAGTCAGTTCTGATGAGACCAGATAAGCTAGGGTCAGATGGAAGGGGGGAGGATATCCCCTATCAGTGGACTTAAGAGAGGGGCATAGGAGCAGAGGAGGAAGGGAAGGTGGGAATGGGAGGGGAGAAGGGAGGGGACTACAGCTGGGATACAAAGGGAATAAACTGTAATTAATATAAAAATAAAAGTTTAATTAAAAATTAGAATTTTCTTTTTAATCCAAGCAGTGGTAGTGCACACCTTTAATCCCATAATGTAGCACCCAGGAGGCAGAGGTAAGAGTTCAAGGACAGCCTGGCCATCAGAATGGAGTTCCAGGACAAACCAGGGCTATACAGAGAAACCTTGTCTCAAAAAACCAAAACCAAACAAGAAAGAAAGGAGAGAGGCAGACTGGGAGAGAGGCAAAGTGAGAAAGAGAGAGAGAAAGAGAGAGAGAGAGAGAGAGAGGAAGAAGAAAGGAGAGGGGAATGGAGGGAGGAAGAGGAAGAAGAGAGAAAGATTTTTTTCTCAGATCCTGATTACTATTTTCTCTGCCTCTATTCCTTCCAGTTCTTCCCCACTTCCCCTCTCATCTGGATCTACTCCCTTTCCGTCTCTCATTAGAAAACACAATCAGGTTTCTAAGGGATAACAATAAAATAATAAAATAAAATAAAACAACACATTAGGATTGGACAAAACAAACAGAAAAGAGCCCAGCAGAGGGCATAAGAACCAGACACCTGCTTGTTTGAACACTCAGGAATCCCACAACATACTACACTGGAAGCGGTAATATGCACACAGAGCACTTGATACAAACAGGCAGGGCCTGTGTATGCTACCTCAGTCTTTGTGAGTATGGATGAGCTTTGATTATGTTGATTTGGGCATGTTTTCATGGTTTTCTCCATCTTCTGCTGGGCTCCCTAAACCCTGACAGGAAAGTTTTGATGGCATGGCCGGCAATATTCCATTTAGGGATGAATGTGCCAAGGTTAGAGTTTGAGTTTTTGTATTTTTTTCTGCACAGATGTAGCCCATGGCAGTTCAGTGTCCAAGTGGGCTCCATGGTAATGGGAACAGGAACTGTCTCTGATGTGAACTGATTGGCCTGCTTTTTGATCACCACCCCCTGAGTGGGGAGCAGCCTTACCAGGCCACAGAGGAAGAAAATGAAGCCACTCCTGATGAGACCTGATAGACTAGGATCAGAAGGAAGAAGAGGAGGACCTCCCCTATCAGTGGACTTGGGGAGGAACATGGGAGGAGATGAGGGAGGAAGAGTGGGATTGGGAGGGGAAGAGGGAGGGAGCTACAGGGATATACAAAGTGAGTAAAGTATAATTAATAAAAAAATTTAATGTTCTGGCCTGATTCTTGCCTCACCATCTAAAAGCAAGGGTGTTTACTTGTGAATTATCTGATTTTTGACTTATGGACATCCAACTACAACACAAATAAA
This sequence comes from Pachyuromys duprasi, assembly GCA_028658305.1. Classification (NCBI taxonomy): domain Eukaryota; kingdom Metazoa; phylum Chordata; class Mammalia; order Rodentia; family Muridae; genus Pachyuromys; species Pachyuromys duprasi. Next base: position 30,764,386 of record CM053763.1, read on the forward strand.
ATTGTATAATACTTCTAGACAAGAAAATGCATTTAAATTAACAAACCTTGTGGACAAAAGGCTTTACAGCTATACTTCCCACATTTACATTAGCCTTTTTCCTTATCTTAAAATAGTTGTGAAGATATTTAATTTTTAGTGTCCTCAATTTTAATTTTAAAAAAAGGGGGAAATGAAAGTTCTTACAGACAGACACTAGGGGAAAGTTTCAGGGTTTTCTAAAGCAGTGTCTTCAAGTACTGTGCTCGTATTTTTCTCTCTTCATTATGACAAAAAATGAAACTCGGTACCTACTATTGACTTTTCCCACCTATGCGAATGAACTTGCTTTATCCTTTCCCCAACCTGATCTGTTGTTTATAACTGTTAGTGTGATCCATCAATGTGATGGGTGTGCTTAGCAGATTCTGAAATTAATTTGTTATCAGTGCTTCCTTGTTTTCACCATCATGTGACACTAGATGAAGGATTAAATTTCAAAGATCATCAAAGCTGATCAAGCTATATGACTCCAGGAGATCTCAAGCTGCTTCCCCTTGAAAGGACAAGTGAAAAGGTAATGAGTTCTTGCATTTGCAGGGGCCATTCATTCAACAGCCATGTGCAGATATATAATATATATGTGTGTGTGTGTGCGTATAATTTCTATTATTCCATTTCCAGTTGATGAAGCATTCAAGTAAGTGTCTGCATCACTGGATTCAAACTCAGAGACGATCCCCAACATTCAGGCCTATCAGTGGGAAGCATTACTTCTAATCAAATCTCCCATCATGTATTCATACTCTGTCACCACCGGTTCTTTCTCCTCACATTAGTTTCATGAAGTAAAAACTTATGCACCTATTCAATAATAAGACAGGAAAGCAGAAACCTACTGACCAAAAAGCCACTACAGTTATATATCTTCAATAAATGTTAGGCAAGCATCGTAATCCATTCTAATAGTATATATACATGAGCACAGGGACACCTTGGATTTTGTCACAAAACATCAGAGCCCAGGCTTGTCTGGGCAGAAGATTTTAACAAAACAGACATGTTCAAATAACATAATTGATATATGATATACAGAATTTATACCTACGTACATACCTAATACAGATGTGAAAATGCATCAGAAAAAAGTTCATATATAGTAAGATTTTGACTGAAACACTAAATGAGAATTTCAAAGAAAATCAACAGATCAAGATGAACATAAAAGGTTACAGTAAGATATAATGACAGTTTTCTTTAAGATACTGAAATACCAGCTCATCTCATTCTATAACATTATTATAGCTTACATTCATTAGACATTTACCATATGCCCTGAGTAAATTACAAGCACACAGTGTGATTCACCCCTTAACTTGTAGGACATGTTCATGAGCATATAACTAGGATCATGTATTGCAGACAAGGAACCTGAGGAACAAAGGTTTAGTAATTTATAAATTATGTTGCATGACTGATAATAACAGAGGTAGCTAGCGATGCAGCTCAGGGCAGAGCATTACATAGCTTGCACCAAGTCTTAGCCATATCCATAGTGTGATCAGTCAGTAATAATGAAAGAGGAAAATAGAATTTGAAGCTAAGTAGTCTTTGCCTGAGCCCTGGGACTTAATAATTACACATTCATCTGCCAGATTGACTGGCATTTTAGGAAGAGCTGATCTTCAATACAGATGATAATGATTACTCTTGTAGCATACTTTTAAAGGTTTACTAAGAAGAGAGGACTATAGGAGGAAGAAAGGAAGGAATCATGTGGGAATACTGGATGAAAGGAAAGAGGAGAAAACAAAACTCTGTTTGGCACCTACTATATGCTCAGCAGTATGCCAGGTGCTTCCTTCAAATGACATTAACAATGTAAGCTTCCTGTCATATGCTTCTCCATGTCTTAGAAAATGGCTAAAGTTCTCCCCATTAGAGGTCATAAGAGTGTACTCAGACTTCATCTCACTCTGATCCAGCATGTTCAACTTGAGTACATCTGAATCTTTCCTGAGAGAGCTTTCTGCTGATTATGAGCATTGGGTTCCTTGGGGCAAGTCCAATCTTCACTGTCAGGATATTTCCGATCTCTTCTCATCTCATTGCTCATGACCACTTGACAACTGCAACCAGGAGCAGAGGCAACAGCAGACTTTCTAGGCCCTCTTGGTGTTCTCCCGTTTATACTGTCTGCAGAGTCCCCAGAATTCCAAATATAAACTATCTGCAGCTATCAAAAATCATGCTAGTGCACGAGGCAAATCATAATAACCTGCTGTGAAACAGCCTCTTATTCCACATCTGGGATTAAAACAAAAACATATGCACATAACACAACATGCAAATATTTGGGTTCTTAAAGAAACCAAAATCCTCACTGCACTGGTACACAGGCCAGTTGGTAATCTTTTTGCTTCCAACATTCCATATTTTCTGACAAATAGCTATATAAACACTTAGGCACACATACACATGTCTGGTATACAAACAAAACTCTTCCAGACACCCTGCTTGGAGATAGAAATAATGTCTTCTTGTGTCAACTCATTCCTTTTAAATAATTCAGCAAGGACAACCAAGCAATATTTTTTTATGTCTTATATTTTTGTAGTTACTGATCTAATAGATGAAGTGACATCCTAAAGAGGAAGTCTGAAGCTACTCAAGTATGAATAGCTGCTGTTAAGCTTTCGGGGAAAAGAAGCCTGATGATATGGTTGATATACTGAATAAGACAGTATCTCCATCAAAATCCAGAACTTACTCGCAGTTATCAGTTTTCCTCTGGAAACTGTACCAGAATGTATAAAAGTCACTCCAGCTTTAAGGCAACAAAAACTAAGTTTGAAACCTAACCCTGGTGCCACCAATTACTTAGCTGTGTGACGTTAGATAATTCTACTCTTTTTGTTTTTGAGACAGGATTTCTCTTTGTAGCCCTGGCTGATCTGGAACTCAGAGAGGTCCACCTGGCTCTGCCTCCCAAGTGTTGGCATTTTTTTCATTTTGTTTTGTTTGTGAGACAGACTTTCTCTGTGTAGCCCTTGCTGTCCTGGGACCCACAGAGTTCCACCTGCCTGACTCCCCATTGCTGGGATTAAAGGCATGCACCTCTTAAGAAAAGCTTCTTGTCCCTAAAAATGAGATTAATCTCTTCTACCAACTAGAACATTTACTTAGTGGATTAGGAAAGAAATGTCTCTTATCTCGGTGCCACTACACATGCAGTTCAATTATTATTCTTGGATGTGAAGCTGGTCTGTGTGTTAGTCTAAGATGTTTGATAGCATCTCTACCCTCTACCCAAAGGTGTTACTAGAACCAGTCCATATACCCCAAGCTGTGAAAAACAGCATCTCAAAAGATTACCAGGTATCTGGAGGAAAGAGCTGAAAATAGGCCCTTAATTGAGAACTACTGGATGAAATACATTAAATATGATACACAGATGTAAGAGGACTTGAAACCTTATAAGCATTCAAGAGATGTGTAAAATTACCTTTATGTGTAGTGGTTATGCATCAGAAATTCAAGTTAACTTGCAAAACAAAACACTTCAGACAGCTGAGCCTTCTGAAGGCTCTCAGAGTTCTCAGGAATTTTGGGATCCCACTCTTTTTGATGTTATTTGGCTTGATAAAACTGTCAGTAAAATGAGTAAATACTCTTACAAAGATAAGACAATTTTGATTTGTATGCATAGCAGCATTTTATAGACACACTTTTGACCTCTGAAAACTGAAGCCTTTTTTTTTTCAGTTGTTTTCAGGTTTTTCTGATTTCAGCTAATCAACAGTAGTATATTTATAACAACTGGGACCAGATGAAGTTTGGTATCCTGATGGGTCATCTGCATTTTAAAGGTAGTTCCTTAGACAGAAAGTCTAAAAGATCCTCCAGCTATGTAAAACAGGGATGTAATTAATGTTACTATATGAGCTGGAACAATTACAAAGAATATTCAGAACACAACTTTGTTATGAAGATAGAAGCTAATAAATCTTCTGTGATTTACTAAAGTTTTGATCATGTTCTATTATTTATATTCATTCTCTTATTTTCCCACTGAAGCTTTTCTACAAACAAGATAATTCGTAACAGCAAGTTGAATTTGCATTGGTGGTGTCATGCTGAAAGCTAGATGTTACTTACAGAATTAAAATAAGTTTGATAAAGTTGAACTCCAAGAGAAAAATTAATGAGACTTCCCATAGGGTCTGTGGAATTTATATATTACAATTAGCTTGTCAGTGAAGCATAGTAACCAGAACTGCAGATGATTTACTTATTTCTAACGTTCCTCTAAGTGGGTGATTTACAAAGAATAAAAATAACTTAAAAAACAGGTAACAGGGTGAATTTAAAATATAGATTGTGGGGGTTGGGGATTTAGCTCAGTGATAGAGCACTTGCCTAGCAAGCACAAGGCCCTGGGTCAGTCCTCAGCCCTGGAAAAAAAAAAGTAAAAAGAAAAAATATATAACTATATGTTCACTATATATAGTGATAGTGAACATAAATTGATGGAAATATTAACATACATGGGTACTCACAGTAATTCTTAAAATCTTGGTTTTTCAAAGTCCAGTATATGGTCCTCAGTCTAATATCTACAAGACAATATATGTTTAACTGGAAAGAAACACTCCTTCCCAATACATTTACAGAAAAGCTTGTATTCAGAGACTTATACTTATCACTGTCATCATAGTCAACAACTCCACCTAAGTTCCTAAAAATTCACCTTATGTTCATTTTTTGTACTAATTTATAATTTATAAGGGGGAGAATATGAAGGACCAAATGAAATAATTTTGGGTCTGCAAGGCTAAACTTTAGGATTTCATGGGCTTAAATTCTCTTTCTTGGTTTAGCTGTTCTGAAAAAAACAAACAGTCTGAAAGATATTGTTATTTCAAGGCTCTGTGGTAGCTTTTTATTGATCTTCAGGTTCGTGGTAATTTGAGCAGCTATGGTGATTAATCCAAATGGTCAAAAGGTCAAGCCACTCTAGCTCAGTGACGAGGTCCTCCTTGCACTGTGGGAGCTGAAACTGACTGGGGCTCCCCTCTTGCTTGTACAGCTGTCAAGTAGCAATTGTGACAGAACGGTGGCAGGCATTTGGGGTTCTCATTTATATGAACAAAACTTGTATTTAAAGACATATGAATGTTTACATTGTTTCTGGACGCATAATCATGTTAATGAAGTGAAAACCAAGTTGATGAATTTACATCATTTTTCATCTAAACAAATTTGACCACTGTAAAGTTTTACCTCCAAATACAGATTCAATTATTAGTGAATGAAAACTAAATTTAGCTTGGTATCATCTTTGCAAAACAAAGTACTTGTAGGTTATACCTATCTTTTGCAATATAGATGTCATTATATGCCTCAGGAAAGACTGTAAAAGTATGTTCCAGTAACAAAAATATGGCAAGGGGTAAGTGATCAAAAAGCTGGCAAGTGAGTCCTTGTCCAGTGCAGTCACCACTTTGCTTACTAGAGGACCCACAAGAAGCCTAAGCTGTCCATCTGCTACATCTTTGTAGGGGCCCTTGGTCCACTTCTTGCATGGTTCTTGGTTGATGCTTCAGTCTCAGCAAGACTCTCTAGGCCCTGGTTAGTTGGCTCTATTGGTGTTCTTGTAGAGCTCCTGTCACCTTGAGAAGGAACACTCTTGATCAACTGAGAGGAACTGCTTTTTACCATTTTTTTTCCTCTTGCTCCTGTGTGTTGGTAAAAACCAGTACTTATCACAAAGGGAGTGTTTTTCTTCTTTTTCTTTGGACTTCACTGAGTGAACCCAATTAGTTCATGGATGGAAATACAGGCAGAATCCAGGATGGAACAAGGGAAGAAACAAAAGCAGAACAAAGTCTTTCCTGTGGCTTTATGAAGACTGCCTCCTGTTTCTTCTGAGGGTCACTGTAGTTGGTATTCATTTGAGTTTTCAGATGGCTCTTCTTGAAGTGCTCAGAAAGAGATATCAAAAAATACCAAAGGAGAAGACATTCTATCATTAGAGGGAAGATATCAAGCTAGTGTCTTCTGCATGGTAAAAAAAAAATGGGACGTTTTTAAATTTGTAGCTAAAGGTGGAAGCTTGGCTTTTCCCAAGTATCTTGAGGTTCTAGGAAGGCTTGGGAAAAGACTTTGGGAGTCCATGTACAATGGAATACTGCCTGACACTAACAATGGGAATGAGACCACCTGCTGAGATCTGTATGGGAGTCTACTCCCAATAAGATGACAGAGGAAGCAGAAACTGAGAGGGCCTCTTTTCTTTTATTCAGTGACAATTTCATACATTGAAATGAATTTTTGTTATTTTCATGCCCAACCCCATTATCCTCTCATCTCCTTCCTTTTCTCACAGAAGCTCTTCCCAACATGCCCAAGAACCATTTCCATCAGACAAGATGTTGTGACAGAAGCTACAGCAGCAGAAACAGGCTAGACTGGTCAGACTCCAGTCATCTTCTCTGACATGTGGAAATGACATTATGACACTAACAAGAAAACCCTGGTTGTGAGCAGGTGGAGTAGAGAACGTAGCTTTAAAAGGACTTCTGGATAACTCTTGATAACTCCAATATTCAAAATGTATTGAGGCTAAGGAACATTATCTGTACTCCAAGACATGAAAGACGACATATTACAAGGCATATATATCAGTGCAAAAACATAGAAAAGGGCATGGATGGATGTACATTATAACATTAAATAGATTTCTAAAGTTTTTTTTTTCAAAACAAAGAAAAGCATCCCCTGAATAAGGAAACTTTCTTACTAATTCTACCAGTGTTTTTGGAAAGCCTGTTATTTACTAGTCTTGCTGGAGATGCAGTGAAAGAGGCAGGCCCTGGATTGTGAGAAAGCGCCAGATTGATTTACAAAGTGGTTGCACAAGTTTACATTCCCATCAGCAATGGAGGAGGGTTCCCCTTTTTCATGTGCTGTCACTTGAGTTTTTGATCTTAGCCATTCTGATGGGTGTAAGGTGAAATCTCAGGGTTGTTTTGATTTGCATCTCCCTGATGGCTAAAGACACTGAGCATTTCTTTAAGTGTTTCTCTGTCATTCTATATTCCTCTACAGAGAATTCTCTGTTTGACTCTGTACCCCATTTTTCAATTGGATTGCTTGATTTGTTGCTTTTTAACTTCTTGAGTTCTTTATATATTCTGGATATTAGCCCCCTGTCATATATAGGGTTGGTGAAGATCCTTTCTCAGTCTGTAGGCCATTGTTTTGTTCTGACTACAGTGTCTTTTCCTTTACAGAAGCTTTTGGTTTCATGAGGTCCCATTTATTGACTGTTGATCTTAGGCCTGTGCTATTGGTGTTCTGTTCGGGAAGTTGTCTCCTGTGCCATTGAGTTCTAGGTTCTTCCTCACTTTTTCTTCTAACCAATTTAGTGTGACTGGTTTTATGTTGAGGTCTTTGATCCACTCGGACTTTAGTTTTGTGCAGGGTGATAAATATATCCAAAAGATGCTCAAGTACACAAAACAAGGACATTTGCTCAACCATGTTCGTAGCAGCTTTATTCATAATAGCCAGAACCTAGAAACAACCCAGATGTCCCTCATCAGAGGATTGGATATAGAAATTGTGGTACATTTACACAATGGAATACAATTAAAAACAAGGAAATCATGAAATTTTCAGGCAAATGGTGGGATCTAGAAAAGATCATTTTGAGCGAAGTATCCCAGAAGCAGAAAGACACACACAGTATATACTCACTTATAAGTGGATAGTAGGCCTATAAGATAGGATGAACATACTAAAATCTGTACACCTAAAGAAGCTAGACAAGGAAGAGGACCCGGGGTAAGATGATAAATCCTCACTTAGAAAGAAAAATGAAATGGACATTAGAAGTAGGAGAAAACAAGAAACAGGACAGGAGCCTACCACAGAGGGCCTCTGAAAGATTCTACCTAGCAGTGTATCAAAGCAGATGCTGAGATTCATAACCAAACTTTGGGTAGAGTGCAGGGTATCATATGAAAGAAGGTGGAGTTAGTAAGACCTGGAGAGGACAGGAGCTCCACAAGGACCAAATATCTCTGGGCACAGGGGTCTTTTATGAGACTGTTTCTCCAACCAAGGACTATTCATTGATATAACCTAGAACCCCTGCTCAGATGTAGCCCATGACAGCTCAGTATCCAAGTGGGTTCACCTAATAAGGGGAACAGGAACTGTCTCTGACATGAACTCAGTGGCTGGCTCTTTGACTTCCCCCTGCCCCAAGGGAGGAGCAGCCTTGCTAGCCACAGAGGAGGACATTGCAGCCAGTCCTGAAGAGACCTGATAAGCCAGGATCAGAAGGAAGGGGAGGAGGTCCTCCCCTATCAGTGGACTTGAAAAGGGGCAAGGAGGAGATGAGGGAGGGAGGATGGGATTGGGAGGGAATGAGGGAGGGGGCTACAGCTGGGATACAAAGTAAATAAACTGTAATTAATATAAAAAATAAAAATTTAATTTAAAAAAGGCAGGCCCTGCTGCAATTTCTAATACCTTAGGACTAAGTTTGACTAAAATTTGGACAAAGCAAACATTAGCTTCCTGAGCCCAAAGTATATGGTCAGCATCAGTGTCTTTTTCAGTAATTATGTATTCTTTCTAATCTGGCAAAATCTATAGTAGCCCCAAATCTCCCCTACTTTCTCCCGCCCCCAGGACTGCATCCTTACCCCACCTGTGATCTAGCATGGAAATCAGATCTTCTCCAGAGCCATTAGATACAGTCACAAAAATGCCCTGTTGGGAGGAGGAAAATATTTCCCTCAGATAACTTGAAACCATGTACTTTAAACTACATTCTTTCACCACCAGCACTCATTCATTACGAGTTATTCTTTTTCAAAAAGTGTGCTTAATCTTTATTGCATTTCATTTTTATTATTTTTAAATATAAAATAGAAACAACTTTTTGGCCTTTGATCTAAAAAGAAACAGACAAACAAACAAAACAAAACAAAAAAGAAAAGAAAAAAAGAAAATCTCCAGAAACTTTGAGAAAAAGAAATATCACAGTCATGTTTCTCTAAAACGCTCCTGGGCGCTCCTCATTCATCTCAGAGGCAGGCTGAGGAATGTGAAGAGCTATGGCAGATTCTGGGACTTATGTCAATGCACAGTCCTTCCTTTCCTTGAAGCAGAGCAGGAATTCTACCCCACTACCCCATATGTCAGGTGAACTACATGCCCTCAACTCTAATGGAGAACAGAAACCTTGAACCTTTCTGTACCTGCCTCCTGCTCAGCACTGTGGGAACCTAGATACTGACAGCTCCCTGGAGGAATGCCAGAGCCATGGTGGAACATCCAGTCCCGAGCTGCAGGCTCATTGCCAGCCATAAAGCTAGCCACCACTGTGATTGCACTGCTATGCTTTCAAGACCTGATTAGGCCATGATTTCTGCTGTCTTTTAGAACTCTTCTTGTTGATTATTTATCATATAATAAAACAAGTAACTTTTAGAATTTATTTGTCTAACCAAAATTGGAAAGGAGAAAAACAGCATACTTGATTATTATACTCTTACCATACTTGCTTTCAAGGAAATTACAATGAAAAAAAATGATGAAAAATCAATAGGCTTTATTCATTCATCTAAGTATATTCTCATATAAACCAAAACATGTTCAGGGCTTATAATAACTGAAACTATTTTGATATACAATATTTTCTACAATATGTTTTTATGTATAAAAATTTAAATAATAAATTAATTTAATTAATTAAAGATCAATAAATTTAAAATACTTTTTCTTTAGCTGGACAACTAGTGAACATTAAATCATCTCGTTTCTAAAATATACTGTGTTTGTATTACGGTTATTCTGGGCAACAAAGTGAAATCCTGTCTCAAAATACATATGCAGGAGTCTGAGAGATGGCTGAGCAGTTAAGAGGAGTTGCTGCTCGTCTAGAAGACCTGGGTTTAATTCCTGGTATACACATGGTAGCTCATACCCCTGTGTAACTGCAGTTCCAGGGACTCTAAAGTCCTCTTTGGCCTTTACAGGCTCCAGCTGTAAAATCCTTAGAGTAGTAGAGCTCTTCTGTATGGCTGTACTAATGTCTATACGATACTATGCATCTGTTTCACCCCTTTGAATCATACAGTGCAAACAATATATATCAATGTGAGTAAAAAACATCATTTAGAGGATAGAAGGATGAAGGCCCCAGCATGCAAAGCAGAGTACAACAATAAGTAGGAAATTACTTCATGTAAAAGAAGATTGGGGTGAGGACAAAGTGATTTTGGAAATGAGTAAATCTTACAAAATTAGAGATATGACAACCAACATAGGTACTATTCTCTTCAAAAAGCTCCGCCTGTCAGTACTGCAGGTAATAATGAAGCCACTAAATACAGATTCTGGAAATGAAAGCTGAAGTCAGTAGATATTGGATAGTGGAAGCCAGTTTTTCTCACTGTTGGAATGGGAAGTTACAGATAGGCAAAAGGAAGAGGTTAAAATGACCTATGTGTTAATAGATTAGAATTCAAGATACATCATGAACTTATACTTAACTGGTTAATGTAGTGGACACACACACACACACACACACACACACACACGCACACACGCACACACCTGTCCTGTCAGCTAAAGGCCTAAAATCGATGACACCTTATCAGTAGGTTCCAGTACAACATAGTGTCCTGATTCACAGTTTCAAATATCATTCTCCAATAAAAAGTACCATTGCTCCTTTTACTACTGAGGTAGGAAACATGAAAATTGATTCTAGAATATATTTTTTTGTCAGGAAGTGAGGAAAGAAAACAAAAAACAAATTCACAATGCCAGGAGTATCTCAAAGAGAACCAAGATTACAAACAAAATCATTCGATTACCAAAGCCAGAATATTTGGGCAATAAATCAAGTAGCACTTAACTATAATAAAAAATGTACAATAAATACTCATGAGTGAATAGTGACATAAATCAATGACTAAATAAATGGATGAGAATAACTTCTTATAGAGAATTCCAAACAATTAATTAGGTACTTTATTATGAAGAAGGTGGTACTTACTTCCTCATTCCTTAAGCGTAGGCTACCTACAATGACTTCTTTCCAAAGAATACAGTATTGGTGGCAAAGGTGAAGGGAATGACTTTATAGTGGAGGAATCCAACAATACTACCTCATCTAGGTCATCCAGGGCAACATCAACAGTAAAAGGTTAACCTGACAGTCATGATGGGACATGAAAAACGGCACTTTATTTCTCTGTCTTCTCCCAAATCCCCAGAGTTCCAGGATAATGATGAGAAAAACAGACAAATCCAAATAAATATTATATTCTACAAGATTTTTGCACTACACTTCAAAATTATCAAGGTCATAAGAATAAAAAATATCTGAGTAATTATCACAACCGAGAGTATGTAAAGAGATATAAGGACTAAATGCAATGTGGAATCCTGAATAAGATCTGGGAGTCATTAGGCAAAACTGAGAAATTAAAATGAAATATGAATGTTAAATATACTCATATCTCTTTATTAGACACAGCAAATGTAGCACACTAATAGAAAAAGTTAATCACAGATAAACTAGGTGGGGTGTAGTATTGTCACCATTTTTGTTAAGTCTGAAACAATCTTAAAATTTGTATTTAAAGAAATTAAGATACTTTAGTGACCTTTGGCCCATCTTTTTATGCAACAAGCAAGTCTCGACAATTTAAATCTTTAATAACATTTAATAACAATGTCTCAGTCCAATAAGACCCTTCTATTTCATTTTGGGTTTTTCAAAATTAATTTTGTGCTTATTTATTTTTCTCAATCAATTGTTTCCATTGCAAACGTGACCATAGGGTGTAGGCTTAGGCATGGACTATTTAAGTCCGATAACTGACTTCAAATTCTGTGACCCTGAAAAATCTCTCTTCCCAATGGTATTGTATATACACCCACATAGCAGAGTAGCCTATAATTATTTAATTTGCAGTCATTATTAAAACATAGAAATCATAAATCAGGACTATCTTTTACTGTAAAGAAGGAGTTTGGCTGCAAAGTGTTAAGACAAATGTCCACTCACACTGTGTTGTGTAGTCTAGATTTGGATTCTAGAAACACTGAATTAAATGTTTACAGCTTTACTGTTTATTTTAATTCCAGAAAAATACTTTATTTAAATAACTGCATTCTTGCTTTATAATTTTCTTTCTATTCTCCACTCCTCCTCTTCATTCACCTATTTGCCATTACTTTCACCTTTAAATGTTTACAAAGGATTACTGCAAACTAAAGAAGAAGTATCATATTCCACTTACAAAAATGTACTTTTGAAAATAGTTTCTGCTATACAGTAAGGATTTTGACTACAATTGCTTAAATATGGTTAGGAATTGTACCTTGAAAATAAAACCCTGTTCTTTAAGGATCAACTGATATTTTCAGTTACCAAATCATAGAACATGCAACTTTATTGCTGTCTTATTTTCCAATTTGAAACAAAGTCAGCATAAGCTAAAAGCAGGAAATTGACTTCTGTTAATTTTCTAATATGCTAGGGCATTTTTGTGGTTTTACTACTGTTGTTCCCTTAATTTTTATTATATTTAATATTAAGGAAAATAAGAAAAGTATTTAATACACCCATTTATAACCACACATCTAATACAGATAATGTTGCATTAGGTTTAATCCATCCTGTGACCTTTTTTTTTAATGATATGGTTATAGAGTAAAATACATGGACTTGGTGAATTATAACCACTGGAAAATTTTTTACTAAGAGACCTTAAAACAAAGACAGACAGACAGACAGACAGAGACACTGACTTGTGACTATATATCACCTGTGAAAGAAATTAAAATAGAAAATTCATTCGGTCTTCTTTGGTTTACATCCCTCCTTAGCAGAGGGATAATGTAGTTGGATCCCACGAGGTCCACATTACAGAACAAAAGGAGTAAAAGGAAGGAGCTACCCTTTCCACAATCCAAAGAAGCCTGCCTATAGGACAGTGCTGTTAATACCAGAGCTCAA
>CM053763.1:30777515-30788803 GCA_028658305.1 Pachyuromys duprasi
GACCCTCCCCCATATAAGCCGGGGAGTGACAGACTGGCTAGATCCCAGGGGAGGACTTTGCAGCTAGCCCTGAGGAGACAGGATAAGCTGGGGTTGGATGGAAGGGAAGGAGGTCCTCCCCTGTTGGTGGACTTGGAGGGGGCGGGGAAGAAGGAGATGAGGGAGGGAGTGGGAGGGTAGGAGGGAATGGGGGAGGGGGTTACGCCTGGGATTCAAAGTACCTAACCTGTGATTGAGATAAAAATAAATAAATTAAAAAAAAATAAAAGAAAAAAAAATACCAGAGCTCAAGTCATGGCTTGACAGAAAGAGCCAAGCATAAACCCTGAGAGTAGACACTAATAAATTGTGTTGGACTTCAATATGAAATTCTAAGTACAATAGTTATCTATACAGATGGATGCATGCTGAATGTTGTTTTATTTTATTACATTGCAAATAAATGTTGAAATTTATGACCTTTTAAAAATAAGTGGCATTTAAAGTCACTTTTGACATGGTTGGAATTATGTGGTTTGTTTCACAAATAATTAACAGAATTTTTATAGAAACTGTGCCTTGTTGACCACATAGTACATCTAGTCAAATGAAAAGTACTAGTCACTTTGGGAACAATCGTCCAATCATGTTTCTGTGTATATAAATTGTCCTTTTGTCATTTGTCCTAGGGCCTTTTAAAACTACACTTATCTCTTTCAATTGATTTCTATGCTGATAATATTCGCATATTAATACTCAGTTGTCCTATGTCTAAACGACACTAGTACCTAAAATTTTAAATTATGTATTTCACTTAAAATAGTATGCAAATGGCTTTTAGTTTTGATAAATTTAAAGATATTTAGACAGAGGTGGGGTATATATCTTTAATCTCAGCATTCAGGAGACAGAAACAGGCAGGTCTTTGTGAGTGTGAGGCCAGCCTGGTCTACACACCAAGTTCCAAGGCCAATCACAGCTACAAAGTGAAACCCTGTCTCAAAAAGCTTTTAATTATTTAAGTGAAAAATGAGAATATGACAGAGGTATAGGTTTGAATTATTTAACTGATTCCTAGTTCAACTGATTCTAGTCAAAGAAAAAAACATTTAATGTTCATATGGATTTTAAATGTTTTAATACATAATAAATCTTAACAAATATAGATAACAAGTTAATAACTTTAGAAGTAACAGTCTTTCAGTTTTTCACATGCCTCATCATCTATGTCTTAGCAGTGAAACTAGAAAATATCTGCCCTCGCAGTAAATTAATTCACTCTTTACCACTCTCTGGCTTTAAGTCCAACTCTACCCTTGCCCTGCTCCCTTAAAAAGAAATCAAATTTTTAAGTATATAGGAAAAGAGAAAATAATTGCTACTGGTTTAAATAGCCATATTTTTCCTGCTGAATTACAAGTAAGCAATAATTAATTTTTTCTCCTTTACATTATAATTTATGAACACTGCTATTTATGATGGTTTAGACATGATTTGAATGTATGCCCTTACATATTCATGTACTGAAATCCAATCCTTATTGCAGTGGTATTAAGGGTTTATCATATAATCAGAATATGGTGATAGGTGGGGCTTTAAGGGGTGGTTGCAATTAGACAGGATATCAAGATGGAAGACCACTATTTAATATTAGTGACTTTATAAGAAAAGAGACACAGAGAGAGTATGCTTAAAGGATAAAAGCATTCATAGGTGCTATGCTTCTTGCCATGTTAATACCTTGAACCAACTTGGTACTTCAGACACAGGTTGACGAGAACCTGTGTTCTTGAACCATGAGCCAATAATAATTACTTTTCTTGTTATGTTTCTCAGATATTTTGTTAGAGTAACGGGAAACACACTAATGCAGCTGGGTCCAAATAAAGTACGAACTGAAGCACATAATTCTAGTTATTAGTCTAAGGAAAAGAGGTTATATCAGGAAAGCAACTACACATGTGTACTTCTGGGGAAAAAAAACAATGATAATTGTTTTGCCCTTATTTCCAGCAGTGCCTGGTTTCAGTATGCTAAAGGAGAGTCACAGAGACACATAATCTATGTACTTCTGCTATGTATTTCGGCAGATAGCCACATTTGCTAGGCAAATTTACTTCAGTAACCCATAAATGACAATTAATGATTGAATAGTGATATCAGTTTTCACTGTTAAGAAAATGGCTACCAAATATTTTTAAAGATTTTATTATTTTTAAATATACATATATATATATATATATGCTTATGTCTGTGTGGGACTTGTACATGGAGGAGCAAAGCCTGTAGAGGACAGGACACTTTGTTCCCTAGAACTAGAATCAACAAACGGTTGTGATCCTCAAGACATGGATGCTGGGAAGCAATCTCAGGTCCTCTGCAAGAGCAGCATGTGCTTCGACTGCTAAAACATCTTTCTAGCTTCCCAAATAGTCTAAAGTATAGGAAGTTGTTTTTTCACCCCTAAGCTATTTCTGACAGATAAATAATTTAAAATTTTATGTAGCATTAATCCATTTACTACTCAGAAGATGAGTCACAGAGAATACAATTCATCCGCTTATGTGTTTCACATTACATAGTTGAAAGGGTAAAAAAATGAATTTTCCCCCTCAATATGTAGCTTTACGGCTTGTTAATGAAGAATAACTTAAAACTAAAATTCGGATTTGAAGCTAGACACTGTTAACTTTTAGCCTTATTTATGAATAGCAGTATGTCACATTGAAAAATAGGGGTTAATGCCTAATATTTACATACAGCAATTTTATGATATACATTTAACTCCCATCAAATAACAGGAATTAAGTGTTCATCAGGCATGATGGCCCATCACAGAGCCTGGAAGGCCCTTTTATCCAAGCCTCACCACCAATTACGTGGAGACACTGTTTAGTATTATTAGATGGTCTATGATTGTTTCATGAATATCACAAGTACTTTAGGGACTACTATGAGTATTTATGTGTTTTCATAGTATTCATTTGTTAACTGTGGCATTTAAAATTCATAATTTTGTGACCATGAATTTCTTTCTTCTGAAGGCTTAAAAAACAAACTTTGGGCAGAGTGGGAGATAGAAAGACCTGGAGGAGACAGGGGCTCCAAAAGGAGACCTACAGAGCCAAAAAATACCTGGGCCCTGAGGACCCTGCAGAGACTTATAGCCCACCCAAGGACCATGCATGGAGAGGACCTAAAACCCCTGCTCAGATGTAGCCCACAGACTCATTCTCCAAGTGGGTTTCCTAATAAGGGAAGCAAGGGCTGTCTCTGGCATGAACTCAGTGGCTGGTTCTCTGATCAGCAATCCCCGCCTCCCCCAGGGGTGCCACCTTGCCAGGCTACAGAGGAAGACAATGCAGACAGTCCTGATAAGACCTGATAGGCTAGGGTCAGAGGGAAGGGGAGGAGGACCTATCCTATTAGTGGAGTAGGGGAGGGGCACAAAGGGAGAAGAAGGAGGGAGGGTAGGATTGGGAGAACATGAGAGAGGGGACCACAGCTGGGACAGAAAGTGAATACATTGAGATAGATAGATAGATAGATAGATAGATAGATAGATAGATAGATAGATAGATAGATAGATAGATAATTTTAAATGCATCTATGAAAAACAGTGCTAATCATTCTGGCTTTGCAGAATGACTGTGCATGGCTTCCTGCTGGGCACCATTTTGATTTCTGGGAATAAGACATATTTTTTGTTCTCTAGGTGCTTACAGTCAGCATAGAAAGAAAAATAAATATAACCTTATTGTAAAATAGATTAAGATGAAGTCCATTCTCAAAGAGCAAATATTCATGATAGTCACTGAGACCTAAGGTCAATTTCAGCTAAGAATTAGGGTGTCTTCAAGAAAAGACACCATTGAAAAAGCATCTTGAGAAACAGGGGCCAGTGGATGGCAAATGTAACTTCAAAGTTTATGAGCAGAGAGGGGCAGACTTTGTGAACAGGGCTGCAGAAGGTAAAGGAGAGGCAGTTCTAGCAAAACATATTGGGACTGTGTTCCTCAGAATCACACATACCTACTAAGGAAGCCATGCAAAGCTGCTGGCTTTCTAATGAGGACACATCTGGATAAACCCACCTAAAGTGGAAAATAACATACGTTAAAATGTGTGTTTAATACACCTCAGTTGCTAGACATCACAGCTTAGCAATAGTTGGCTCCAGAGTAACACTTAGATGCGCTGGATAAAGGGAGTCTTCCGTATATTAACAATGAAAAACTCAATCCTTGATATGGTTTCTACTAAATAGCACAGTTTTGTGTAATCATAAACTCAAAAATCTGAAAATAAAAACATCAGAAGTTTGGCACTGTCTTAAAGGAGTTTAGACAAAGAAAAAATCATATTGTATTTTAGGAAAGGGAAAAGTGGACTAAACAGGCATGCTGACAAAGTACAACAGAAAGACACAGCTGAGAGACACATGGGCCTGAAGCTTTCTCAGTCTGCCTGATCTGGATTTCCTGTTCACTCAGCCCTCAAGATCCTCTCAAGCTCACACCTGTGTCTCAAGCTATACGCTTGTCTTCAGAAAACAGTACAGGGAAATTTATTTCTGGTCAATATTTTAAAATTCCCTTTTAAGAACTAGAGCCTTCTTCAACAAAGGTAAAACTTGTCTTTTTCATCCACTTTGATTCCCTTATGTTAAGATAAGCATATCTTATCCTAGCACAGTTTTATTTCACATCAGAAATCCAACCACAGTTTAACACACCAGGAAGCATTCATTCTAAGAGAACAATGTGATAGGCTAATTTCTCCTGTTGCTCAAGGGAGTGCTTGACTCCACACTACTTTTTCTAATCCCAAGCAGTAGAACCTTATTTATACCCAAATTTAAAAGAAGACGACAATGAAGAAGCAGCAGAACCAGAAGAAGAAGAGGAGAAGGAAAAATAAGAAGAGGGAAAATACATGATGCGCCTTCACTTTTGATTGAAAATGTTTACTTGCAAGCTGGACTGAACTTTTGGATGATGTAATTTATCACGCCATCTAATGTTCTGGAAATGATGTTTTATTGTTGATTAAACAAACAAAGTTGCAAGACAAAACATTTCAATATATTTCTACAACAGAACTTAAACCTTCCTGTGAAGTACTTACTGCCAAAAAGGAAAAAATTACTGTGTCATTTGAGTTACATTCAATTATTTTTAAAATACATAATACTCTATTAATTAAACTGCAAAATATAGCTAATATAGCTAATACTCTATTAATTAAACTGCAAAATATATTAAAAGAGAAGTCACTTAAAATTATCCATAATTGAATTCAAAATCATGAAAGAAAAAAAGTCTAATTCTGTCTGAAGAAAGAACATTTCACCACATTATTTCAAAATATACATAATATTTACTTTAAAAATGTAATCAGTGAGTTGTAAACAATTAAAAATTCAAAGTACTAATTTTATTAGATGCTTTAATTAAGGTAAATACTGGTGTAAGACCCTAATTTTTATTATTAGATTATTTTTTTAAAGAGAAAATCAACTAACTTACTTTGTACATGGTTTAGAAAGAAGTGTTAACCACTTTGAACTGAGGCCAATTTGTGGCCTTTTATTTCTTTTCTCATTCATACCTGCCCTCTGCTGGTTGAAAAAAAGAAAAGTTAAAAGTAAAGACACTTAAGACAGCACACTGGTTGAGCAAATGTCCTTGTTGTGTACTTGAGCATTTTTTGGAAAAATGCCTAGGAGTGGTATAGCTGGATCTTGAGATAGTATTATTTCTAATTGTCTGAGAAAGTGCCGATTGATTTCCAAAGTGGTTGTACAAGTTTACATTCCCACCAGCAGTGGAGGAAGGTTCCCCTTCTCCACGTTCTCTCCAGCATGTGTTGTCACTTGAGTTTTTGATCTTAGCCATTCTGATGGATGTGAGATGGAATCTCAGAGTCATTTTGATTTGCATTTCTCTGATGACTAGGGGAGGGGCATGGGAGGAGAAAAAGGAGGGAAAGTGGGATTGGGAGGGGACCAGAGGGGACAAAGGAGGGGGCTACAGCTAGGATACAAAGTAAATAAATGTAATAAATTTTAAAATAAATAAATAAATAAAACCTCTCTCTACCAAAAAAAAATACAGCATACTGAAAAGAAATATAATTTAAACAGGAACAGTTTACTGTTTTAAAATTTTTCATTAGGCTAGACTAAGTTGCAATAATTCTTTTCCTACTGGAAGAAATATTCAACTGTGAAACATACTGCTTCTAAGTTAGGATTGGGATGAAAATAAAAACTATACTTGGAAGTATTTCACTATTTAATATAGATCAGATTAAATGACATTAAAATAAGAACCGAATCATCTAAAATGTTCAAACATGAAGAAACATTTTCTTAGTTTCTATTCTTGCAACTTTGTAGACTCCTGTGTGTGCATGTGTGTGTGTGTAGAGGTGTCTTACAATTATGTTCAGCTTGTTCTCTCCTTTCCTTCTATATGAGTTCCCAGGATCAAATTTAGGTTGCCAAGCTTATATAGTAAGCATCTGCTGAGCCACCTTTTTTAACTTTCAAAAATATACATAGAAGGATTATCATGACTCTTCCAATTACAAATAAACTTGGATTCTTTTTTGCCATGCAGTCTACCTTATTTTTATATTTAGCTATGCCAATGTTCAAATCTTTCTATTCTGTCCCAACATCCTGGACTTTTAAAACTTTATTGGGAAGGAAAGAAAGTTGTGATTATATTTTCATTTCAAAATATTAAAAATAACTTTGGTTAATTTTTTCAATCTAAATGTCATTTTATGATATCACTGTGAACTTAGACACTTAATATAAGTGAAACATAAAAACATGTCTGTAGCTCCAGATTCAGGGGATCGGATCCTCTTTCAGGATCATGGAACAAGCATGCATGTAGTGCAAATGTATACATACAGACAAACACCCACCTCCACAAAGTATTTTTAATTTAAAAAACAAGAATAAAAGTAATAAATTTACATATACACTTTTTTTACTGAAAGAACAAAGTATCAAATTTTTCTTTTAAATAAGTAATTATCCCAACTTTGTTACTGGTTTCTAAATCTATTTTCAAATAAAACAAGATTTTTCTCCAGCTCTATGATTGAAATTTTAAAGACATAGTCTATATATGTGTGTATTAGGATGTGAGGGCATGGGGTGCAATGAGAATGGAGACCTTGTCAAAGGAAAATGTTACTAAGCCATATCTACCTGTTCCATTTTTAAAGCAATTATTTGTCATTTGTTAAAATTTGTTAATCGGGTGGTATGACTTCCCATTACGTAAATCATATTATTCATTCCCAAGTAGATCATGTTTACTTAAAAGTTCAACAATTATTTATCATTCATTGTAATTCTACTTGCCATTCTGATCTTGGAGCAAAAATACACAATTCATAATTGTAACAAGGACCTTCACTGGAATTCTTTGTATTGGCCAATTACACAGAAGTTATTTGTATTGATAAGATTCAGGTTTTAGTTACTTAGTTGTAGAGTATTGATTTCTTCTGGGAAAAAATGAAATCCTCTGTGAATGACACCTAGGCAGATAGAAATATTAAAAATCACAAGGGAAATAAAAACTAATTCCCAACAAACATTCAATATTCTTATTCTTTTTTAGTTTTTCAAGACAGGGTTTCCCCATATAGCTTGGCTGTCCTAGAACTTGCTCCTGAGACTAGACCTCAAACTCCGAGATCTGCCTTCCTCTGCCTCTCAAGTGCTAGGATTAAAGGTGCGCACCTACTCGGCCTAGCTCCAATATCCTTATTTTATTACTATATATTTTTAAAATTTTGAATGTATTTAAATATGTTTCACAAAACTCTACAGTAAGGGCAGAATCCAAAATTGTCTGGAATGGGCACAATAGACATTTCTCCCTGAAATCTAGTTTGATGTTGTTGCTGTTGTTACCAAAAGTAATTACATTTTGTTTAGTAACATATATTTTACTATAAAAATGCAAAAACATTAAAACTAATTCTATTCAGAGCAGCATTCACTTTAACTGGACATGCTTGGGGCAGTAGTTTACATGACTGGAAGAACTCACTGATGTTTAGCTTTAAGCTATTCTCAGGGGAAAGGACAAAACACTAGCACTGAATCTGATCCTAACACTCATTCACCATGGACATTAATTCTTTCAGTGACCCACTTACACAGAAGGGCCTTTACCCTAAGGTAAGAGAGGTTAGTGTACAGTCATCGTCAATATACTGACACTCACGGTCTAACAGAAGGTAGCATAGAGTGGGGCATTAAAAAAAATGAATCCAGGTCCACTAGAATATCTTAGATAGGTTGTTTTTGTGTGTGTGTGTTATTTTGTTTTGGGGGTTCCCCCTGCCCAAGTGATTTATTATTCCCGAGATAAGTGAGGAAAATTGGATAGGTTAACAGAAGCAAGAATGTGGCTTGGATCTTAGTCTATTTCTGGAGAAGAAAATCAATCAATCAATATCTCTGTCTCTAATTTTGATCCCATAAGTAAGCTTGGTACTACAAACTACACAGCAAAATTAGGCCCACCTTTAGAAAAGTGGTAAGGCCATTAGACCCTTGTTGATCCATATTGGGCAATCATTGGTCAAAATCGACTAGTCAGAATCTTCCAGAAAAGAGTAATTCCATGAGAAATCAGCACACAGTCCTGTTAGGTAGAGAATGTAAGTTAAAAGAAAACAAAGTCAATCAAGTTGCATATACATATTTATTACAGGGTTCAGTTGTTCTTGTTTTGAATCCTTTCACCTGTGACACTTTAAAAACATTTAAACTCTTTGCTCTGGATACTTTATATGTAAAAATGAAAGCTATTCTCATTTCTCAAGCTTGTTCTAAAAATAAAAAAAGATATAAAATGCATATATCACACTTGAGCTAGTACTGATAAAATTACTTAGTAAATAGGTGCATAAGAAAAAAATGTTAAGTGAACTAGTAGGCAGAAAGAATTAAAGAAATACTACAGCTTCTTCAGTATGACACAATGCCTTGGCAAAACTCCAGAAGTACAGGATAGCATTAAACATTCAATATGTTATTGTCCATTTAACAGAGGACTGTGAAATCACTAAGTCTCTGGAAAGTGCAGGGAGGCCATCACTGAAGAAGCCCAGGTGGTGAGGTAGGTGCTTATATCTATGACTACAGCAACTTCTCCCAGAGAGAGGGACTATATCAGCCACCTTATCACTTAGTGGAAGGGACTAGTATAACTGGAGGAAAAAAAAAAAAGAGTTGGAAACCATTTGATAGCAAAAACGACTTGTTTAGATAGTTGGAGAGTGGGCCAGGACAGAGTGGGAGATTGATACATAAAACTTAAAGTTAACACTAGATCCCTAGGAAATACTGCCCTGTTGGAAATCTAAATATTCACCAGATCCCATGTGTTGAAGCACTGATGCAGCCATAGTTAGACGTGAGGCTATGGGAGATGAAAGGACTGAGAGCTCTGTTCCCAGAACAGGATTAATCCCTTTACAGACTCGGATCTTAGTCTATTTCTGCAAAAGAATTCTGTTATGAACACTTCCCTTTCTCCCTCCTTTTTTCTTCTCTCTCTCTCATCTCTCACTTTCTACCTCCCTCGTTTCCTGCCCCTCCCTCCTACTCTCCTTTCCTCTATCCCCTCCTTATGTCCTTCAACTTCCTGGCTGCCATGAATTGAAATGAAGTAAGCAGCTTTGCTTCTCCCTGCAACAATGGTTTGCCTGGAAACAAGAGCAAAGTGAAAACCTAAGGAAAACAAGTTAAAGTGAATAGCTTTTTTTTCCTTTGATTTCCTTGAGTCATTCGTCACAATGATAAAGTTAACAGTGGTTATTGATGCTGTGTATATTTGACCAGCTTCAAAGTACAGACACAGGTTCAGCAGTGACTTCTGGTTGGCATCAACTTCAATGCCCTTGCCTGGAATACCATATTGGGAAATAAAACACAAACTATGTGAGCTTTATACTGTAGTAGGGAATAAACATCCTAAATAAATAATATGCTGTGTTATGTTAGAAGGTGACATGCTATAAAAAATAGAGGCCAGGGTAAGGACATGACAGAGGGTTGCAATATGAGAATAGGTTGGAATATTAAATATAGGAGCCATGACAGGCCTCACTGAGAAGGCAAGATTTGCACAAAGATATGAGAAAGAGATGTAAGAATTAGTCTAAGAGCTGGTAACTATCTAGAGAGAATATTTTGAACAGAAGGAACAGCCACAGCAAAGGACTTCAGATGGGTAAGAAGCTAGTTAGTTTAGGGGACACAAGGACACGAGGTCACAGAGGCAACAAAAGGAAGAAGGATGAATACCACATGAAAATCAGGAGGGGAAGGATCCTTTGTGTGGTGCTGCTGAACCTACAGCCAGGTTCCTGCTCATCTTGCCCACCACTTACAAGAAGCTGCCACTACTCTCCTGGTGTGTGGTTCACTGTTTGTTGCTGTGACAAAGTATCTATCACCTTAAATAAGAAAAGATGTATTTTGGCTAATGTTTCAGCTCACCATTTCATACCTGAGGAGAAACCAAACATCACAGCAGGGTAAGGTGTTCACTTCCTGCAAAAAGAGAAGAGCATAAAGAGAGGGAATGAAAAGAGAGAAAAGCAGGGAAAAGATACACCTTTAAAAAGTGCACTCTGTTACACAGTATCAGGCTCTAGCTACAACCTCCTTTAGCCCATTCAGCTATCAACTCTTCAGAGAATGATTAGCCCCTTAATGAGGTCAGTTCCCTCATGGTCCAATCACATTCCCATCCTCAACACTGGCTCTAGCTACAACCTTCTTTAGCCCATTTAGCTATGAACTCATCCATGAATGATTAACCCCATAATGAGGTTAGTTGCCTCATGATCCAATCCCATTCCCATCCTTCCACCAACTGGTGGAAACTGAGCCTTTAACATTTGAGGGTTCAAAGATCTCCCTTACCATTTGGAATAAGGCAATGATGTCTACACTGTCCATACATCTCCAATATACTGTATGAAGTCTTTACTAGAAAAATATCACAAAAGAAAAAATATAAATTAGAAAAGTATCAAAAGCTGGCTCTTTGATCACTTCCCCCTGATGGGGAGCAGCCTTGCCAGGCCACAGAAGAAGACAATGCAGACAGTCCTGATAAGACCTGATATACAGGAAGGAGGACCCAGGTGGGTATGATCAATACTCATTTGGATGAACAAATGGGATGGACATTGAGTGGAGGAGAAAACAAGCAACAGGACAGGAGCATGCCAAGGAGGACCTCTTGGGGGGGGGGGTC
>CM053763.1:30789303-30802353 GCA_028658305.1 Pachyuromys duprasi
AGGGCACAGGGGTCTTGTATGAGACGGTTTCTACAACCAAGGACCACGTGTGGATGTGGCCTGGAACCCCTGCTCAGATGGGGCCCATGATAGCTCGGTGTAGGACTGAAGACCCTAGTGAGGGAAACAGGGACTGTTTCAGTCATGATCTTGATGGCTGACTCTTTGACCCTCCCCCATACATGCCAGGGAGTGACAGACTGGCTAGATCCCAGGGGAGGACATTGCAGCCAGCCCTGAGGAGACAGGATGAGCTGGGGTTGGATGGAAGGGAAGGAGGTCCTTCCCAGTTGGTGGACTTGGAGGGGGCGGGGAGGAGATGAGGGAGGGGGCTACACTTTGGATGCAAAGTACCTAATCTGTGATTGATATAAAAATAAATTAATTAATTAAAAAAATACGGTAGGGTCAGATGGAAGGGGAGGAGGATCTCCCCTATCAGTGGACTTGGAGAGGGACATGGGAGGAGATGAAGGAGGGAGGGTGGGATTAGGAGGGAGAGAAGGAGGGGCGCTACAACTGGGATACAAAGTGAATGAACTGTAATTAATATAAAAAATTAAAAAAAAAATTTGAGGTTTTAGGAAAAACCATATCTAAACCATAACCCACTACTGCCTTTTCCTGATGATTACTTTTAATCATCCCTTATCCTACCACCCTTTTCCTCACACTTTTGCTAATTCCTACTCAATTCTGTAATATTCTTAAGAGTTTTACTACAACCAATTTCTTTTCTCCATCCTTCAACCTTCCTACTTTCCAAACCACCATAATTGCCTGGCCCAAGAATGAACGTCCTCTTGTAGATGAACCACAATGACATGTCCTGTAGTCTGATTCTCAAGGTGCCTGCAACTAAATAAAGTAAGTTTAATAGGGCTTTCATGTTTCTTATAAACAAAAACTGATCTTTGCTTTTCAGCAGATGGATCACTTGATAACTACATTCTGACTTCAATATTTAAATCAGCATAAATACAACTTACAGCATAATATTCTTCCTTGGCCTTTTCAAAAGATAGTCTGGACAGATATTTATTGCACCAGATGGGATAAAAGATCCCACCTCAAATCTATGCTCAACTGTAATTCCTGATGCATATGTAACCTGATGCATAATTCTCAGAGTATTAAAGGCTACAAACCCTCCCATATTTTGGAACGTGTACTAGTAACTCCATTTCTACCTTAAATGTGGTTTCTCTTTCAGTAAGCTGCTTTCACTTTACCTTGTTCATAACAGCGCGAACCTCTGAAAACTCAGAAAACCCAATCTTGCTGCAACTGAATGGTTCACATATGTCTGGTTTATTCCGTTTCTTTAAAAACATAAAGAAAACATTAACCATGAAGCCAGGTCACAGCAAGGAGACAAATACTGTGTCTTTTTTCTTCTAAATAGTAGTCAAATAGTTCCCCTTTGATATGACAGACAGATTTCCAAAATTTTTCCTAAAGATAATAACAAAATTTATACTACTGGTCTATTTTACTGTGACAATTCCAAACATGCTTTTAAGTCAAATGTCTTTAGGTTAAGTTACTATGCATATAAACAAAGATACGGTTTATTTGTGTACCAAAGTTCCTTTTCTTCAGGATGATTAAATTGTGCTATGAGAATTATTTGGTGTGTGTGTGTATATATATGTATACATATATACATATACATACAACTATATATATAGTTGGAGTAAATTGTTACCATCTATATATTTACAGCATTGAAAATGAAAGCAATTTTGACATTATAATATAAATACAAGCGCCATCTACTAAAGAAAAGATTATTTCAATTTTATTTATAAAAAGTATCAGAGTTTTTAGTTCCTTTAAACAATAACAAGTGTATAGTTTATATCCTACATAGATTTTACAATGAATGCAACAATTAATTACTCTGTTAAAAAAGACTTGCTTAAGCTAGGGTCAGATGGGAGAAGGTCCTCCCCTATCAAGGGACCAGGAAAAGAGCAGAAAGGCAGAGAGAAGGAGGGTGGATGGGACTGGAAGGAGATGAGGGAGGGGGCCACAACCAGGATACAAAGTGAATAAATTGTAATAAATAAATATATAAATAAAATTAAATTTTAAAAAGACCTATAAAACTAGTATGCCTCAATTCATCATCCTCTTTTCTACTGGCATGGTTTTACTCCATTTTATTTATCACCCATATTGTACACATTTCTAGAGAAGACTGCAACATTTTAATACGTGTATAAAAGTATATTGGTTAACCCTGAACAATTTGTATATTTTCTTCTTTTGTTTAATAAAGACAATTTCTATAAAAGTCATCATGTACTTTGACTATATTCATATTCTAATCATCTCCACATATGAGAGAAAATGGGATATTTGCCCTTCTGAGTTGAACTTATTTACTTAAATATGATGATATCCAGTTATAGCTATTTCCAGCAAATGACACAATTTCATTTTCTTTAGGGCTGTGTAATACTCCATTGTATATATTTACATTTATTTTATCCATTCATTTGTTGACTGACATCTAAGCTGATTCCATAATTTGCATATTATGAATAGTGCTTAAGAAACATGAATGTGCAAGCATATCTGCAATGTGTTGACTTAAAGTCCTTAAGTATATGTCTAGGAGTGTTATGTATGGATCCTATGGTAATTTTAGGGTATTGGGGAAAGCTATATAATGATTTTTAATATGGCTGGGCCAGTTTATACTCCTAAGAGGCTAAAATAGGATTACATTTTACCAACAACCTTTGTAGCATTTATTGTTGCTTTCTTAACTATAGTTGTTATGACTTTTAGAAAAACACTTCATACGCAAACTTATCACTTCTATGGATACTTTTAATCACCACCCTTTTATGTCCATCCCAGTCTTTATATTTCATAGTGTTTATTTTAGAAGATTAGGGTTCCAGTGTTTAATTCATCTATATTAAAATATTTGTTTTTAAAATATAGTTAACTATTTGAGATTATAATGTGATTACATTTCTCCCTTCCCTTTCCTCCCTTCACACCCTTCCAATATATCCTTGAGTCAATATAAAGTGACCTTTCCTTATCTCATCTAAATTAAGATTGGTTTATTTTCTCAGATATTATCACACCTCCTTGTTCATTAGTTTTGTTGGCTTGAAATGCCTTTCACTACTTTTTAGCACTACATCTATATTAGTCTTTATCAGTTAGATGAACTTTTTTGTTGGTGACAAATAAATGGATCCCTTCAAATAATCTAATGAACTAGTGTCTTTTGATTGAATAATTCAGACCATTAACATTCAGAATTATTGTTTTTATTTAGTAGTATTTAATCCATTATGATTCTCCAATTGCTTATTTCTATTTTTGTGTGGTGTACTCTTTCCTGTGGCCTCATGTATGTGTTTATTTGTTTATCCTTCCTTTCAAAATGTAAGCCTTCTTTCAATATCTTATGTAGTACCTGGTTGTCATGAATTCCTTCAGTTTATAGAAAAGTTTTTTTCTAATTTTGAAGGAAAACTTTGCTGTATATAGTATATAATAATATAAGTAGCAATTACTGTCTTACGGAGCTTGAAATGGATCATTCCATGCCCTGCTGAATTAGTTTTGTTAAGAAATCTATTGTTGTTCTGATGAGGTTGCCTTTTTATGTAATTTGTTTCTCTACAGTAACTTTCAATGTTCCTTCCTTGTTCTATATACTTAGTGTCTTTCAATATATAACACAGGGAGTTTCTTGTCTTATTTATTTGGTATTATAACTGTCTTCTAAATTTGCATGGCCATTTTCATCCCTAGATTTGGAAAATTATCTATGGCTTTATTTAATATATTTTCTATGCCTTGAGCTTCAACTTTTCACTTTTCTATGTCTATTATTCACAAATTTGTTCTTTTCAGGGTTTTTCACAGATATATTCTATTTGCACTTTCTGATTTCATCTTTGTAATTTGTAGATGTTTTACTTCATTTAACTTGCCTTCAAGCCCTAATCCATTCCATTCTACTGGTTTCCTCACTGAATGACTTTTTGAAGTTTTTGTTTCTAAACATTTAATTTTTCCAATATTTCTACTTCTTTATTGGATTTCATTTTGTTTGAATTCTCTTGGAATTTAATTATGAGTTTTCTTGTGTCTTCCTTCATTTTACTGACATTTTGTTATGTTCATTGGTGTTTTACCTGCATGTGCATCTGTGTTCCTTCTACATGCCTGTGGTGACAGAGGCCAGAAAAGGGTGTTGGATTCCCTGGAACTGGAGCTACAGCTGTTCATGAGCCACCATATTGGTGCTAGGAATAGAACCCAGATCCTTTGGGAGAAAAGTCAGTGCTGTTAGCCACTAAGGCTTCTCTTTATACTTTCATTGAACACTGTTGTTACAACTACTCTTTTGGATTCTTTTTGTTCATTTAATGTAATTCTCTAATTATAATTTATTACTGTAAAATTAGTAACTTTTGGAGGGGTCATGTTACCTTGATTTATCATGTTTCTTGGTGTTTCTGTAATGGACTTGTGAGTCTGAAATTGGATCACTGGTTTTATGTTTTGATCACCTATTTCTTTCAGTTGAGGTATTTGTAATGGTCAAGTGGAACCAAGTAGAGGTGATGTGACACTCAACCTCACCAGACTGGACTAAACCAGCAGTCTACATGCTCAGGGCACCAAGCACAATCCCTAGCACCTCACAATAAAGTAAAATACTAACTATAAAACCCCATCACATATGAAGAGGCTTATTGTTGAATTAGAGCAATAACTAATTAAAAGCATCATCCTTTCAAATTCAGTAACTTTGAGGGAATAAAGGAACAATTTAGGAAGGTCAAAAGTAAGAGTTTTGTCACTATGGATAAGCATAAGCTTAGAAATATTAATGATCACCATTAAAGGAATAGATAAAATATAAGAGGGAAAATATGCAGAAGGAGATAATAATTAAGAATACAGGAGGACATTCTGTAAGGACAGAGTGAAAAGAGGAAAGTAATAAAGAAAATTTAATCACAAAACCTAAAGTGACTTGGGAGGCTGATCAAGGGGCTTCCTCAGCTCCAGACAGCCTGTGCCCATTGGCAGAGCATGCCTAAATGAAGCAGAAAAGGGAGACACTAAGCTGGACAAAGCAGTCTACAAAATTCTACACAGAAAATTAAGTCTCTATGTGTAGTCACTAGTGTGAGAGCAGATCCAGACTTATTAGGTGGACACTCCCAGAAACTCAGGTGCAGACTGCCTCTGTATCATCACTTGCATGTCTGAAGGGAGATTATCTCTATGTGGCTGCTCTCTGCACAGAAAATCACATGTGCACACATGCAAACTGCCTCTGCGTGTGGTCATCTGTCTGAGCATGTGCATGCCTCTATGGAATCATTTGTCCGTGCACAGCTGCTGATCCTGTCCATATGCTCTCTTAATTTTCCTTATCTATTTGGATTTGTATCTTTTGATGAGAGCAGAACCTTTGTGATACTATGCTTCTTGTATTTATATCTGTTGTTTGTCATGCAACCAGAGCTATGGCTCATGAGCCATTATACGGTATTATATATTGCATTATAAGTGCATATTATTCTTTGCAGGTATTTTTCAGGCTCTAGATCTTGAAAGGATGTTGGTATAATGTTCTTTTGGAATGTATACAATTTACTCGTGTTCATTCAAATACTGATTTCTCAACCCCACTTTCTGGTTTCCATCCAGACATTGCATTGTGATACTTAATCTAAGCATCGCCTGTCTCAAATTTGTATAATCATGCCACCATGTGTTCTCTGTACTTGTCAATTAAACGTTCACCCAATGCTGAGCAATGGAGAGAACAGGGTGGAACATCCTGGGTGAGAGGGGAGGTGAATAAAGTGAAGTGAGAGGAAGAGAATCTGCAGAAGAAGTCTTGGAACCATGTGGAGAAATGAACTGGACCTAAGAAATGACTAAAAACAAGAATAGTGGGTGAAATCTAAATGGTAGGAAACTATGCAGGCTTGGAGGTTTAGAATGGAGTAACTATTGCCCAGCATTGTGCCTTAGGTTAATTAAATAAATCCTAGTCTCTGTGTGGTGATTTAGGTATACAGCTTGGTTTAGGACTAACTGCTGCTTAACAAAAAGATATATCAATAGTAAATATTAATATACTACAACAAAAGGGATTGTTATTAAGTTTTCCAATGACACTCTAGTAACTTTAAGAACTCATTACTCCTTGTCCCTCAAACATGAAACCAATAAATCTCATTCTAGTCTTTAGTTCAGACCATATTTCTACCATATGAAATACTGTATAGTTCTGGTTCTGGGTTTCTACCCTCTAGGTAGAGGTACTTTGCATGCCAGGACTCAAGAGAACAGACACTTTTCCAAATTCTCATTAAGAGCTGTGTAGAGGAAGCCTTTGCATCTATATTATCAAGTTTCTAACTCAGTGAATGTTTTTTTAAAAAAATGGTTTTCAGAGCTGCCCTATGAAAATGCAGAGAAAAAAAGATTTTCCTGATGTCCATACAGTATACAGACCCCAAGATTCCTGTATGGTTGGAAAGAAAATATATTCCTTGATACAACTTCTGTTGATTGTGTTGGTTGAGTCTCTGACTTGGACTCTGCCCCTCTCTCTGTTCTCATTCATGTTTTTGTTTGTCTGGTTGGTTGGTTTGGTTTTTCAAGACAGGGTTTCTCTATGTAGCCTTGGCTGTCCTGAACTAGCTATGTAGACCAGGCTGGGCTCGAACTCACAGCAATCCACCTGCCTCTGCTCCCCTATGTACTGGGATTAAAGGTGTGCACCACCATACCCATATCATTCATTCATTTTTGTTCCCATCCATTCTCTGTTTCTCTTTCTATTCCCTCCCTCCTTCCTTCCTCTGTCTGTCTTCCTTCCTCACACTGTCTCCCCTCTTCCTCTGTAAATTATCTGGTTATCTGAGACACTGAATACTAAGAGTAGGGTATACATTTTCCATGGCTTTCTTTTATCTTAAGCTGAGGTTGCAACCATCCATGATTGCTCTTACTCAGCTTGGGAAATACAGGACATCCAGTCAAGACTGAGTACTTCAAAACAGATTGTCATCTTTTGCTGATTAACTTTTTTTCTTTCATCTTTCTTGCTACTGAACCTAGTGTTTTTCCTGGATCAGCCACCTCATAGCACAGCTGTCCTCCATGAATTACCAATCTACTCATAGTAGCTGTAGTGTGAGTATTGCTTGCCATTTTCCTTCTACAACAAGTAAAATATGCTATTTTGGAGAAAACTGTCAAGAAACAGGAAGATTTCTGGGGCTCACTGTCTTGCCAGCCTAGCCTAATTGCTGAGTTCATGGTTAAAAACTGAAAAGTAGACAGTATAAGCAACATCTGCCTTTTCCTTCACAAATGCACAGCCATGTGCTCACGTACACATACATAGATACATAAAAAAGAAAAAAGCATTATCCTAAAGAAAAATATCTATCCTAGTTGATAGCTGGCAAAAGTAAGTCTGATTCTATATAAATCTGGGTTTAAGGTCCTGATCTCTTTGATACAGTCTTGATCTGAAAAAAAATTATCATTTTTCCTCTTTTGAGATATATGTATATCTGTCCACCACCTGCATGTAGTACCGCCAGAGGCTAGAGAGGGTGTTGGACCCTCAGGAACTGGAGCTACAGTTAGCCACTATGTGGATGCAGGTAAATGGATCGACCAAGGAAAGGTCCTATCAACTGTTTGACTGAGTAGCACTTTATTATAGGTAGCTTAGACCAGGGCTGGCTAGAATTATCTTGGGTTCAAATATGCAAGCCACGCTGGGGACTTCCAGTTACCACTGAGCCTGACCTGGTGGGTCTCTAAGTAATTTCCAAGCACTGATCCAGTGCATTCATTAACTGCATACATACAGTCTCTTCACTTCCTGCCAGTCATCTTGTGTGATGACAGATGGAATCCTTGTCGGGATTTTACATGCCTACTTGCCTCCCTTACTTCTTTTCCTCTTTGGTAATGTTTTTATTTTCTTTAAATGACTTATCAGTATTGATATTTAATTATGGATTAATTTCTTTGTTTCTCTTGCTACACTACAAATATTATGAGATCAAGACTCTTACATAATTTTCTTAAAACTTCTCTGATGTACAGAATACAGAATATTACAACAATATTTCTGTCAGTGCTATATAAAAAGTAACTACATTTGTATTCCCATGACTATATTGTGAAGATGAATTCAAATAATTAAAATTATTTTAAACAATTTTGTTTCTTCAACTCTAATAAATTTCAGAGAGGATTAGGAATATTTTAAATCCCAGTTTTGCTTTCTTTTTATTTCTGAAAAAGGAACCATATGTACTCCAAACAGAGCAGAAACTATAAAATTGTCATAGCATTCATTTTAAAGACAAGTTTACCACAAAATACAGCAGTACCATTTGTACTGATTAGAATAAGCTGCATTAGCTAATCACCACTAGTGGCTGAGTCAAAGTCTGAAAGTTAGTGTTAAGAACTCAGGAACTCGGAAGAATGTAAATTGAGGCAGTGTTTGTGCCTGGCATGGAGCTGCTCATGTCCTCTTTCTTGCCTATCATCACTGAACCAAGAAGAACACCGTGGTCTTCAATGCTAAGTGATTTTCTGATTCATTCAATGGTTAAGTAGTCTTCTGATCCATTCCAGGAAGTTCCCCTGGGGGAATTCCCAAATATTTTCAGACAAAAACCTATTTACCAATTTCTTATCTGGCCAGAAATAAAACTTGTGATATATCTGTAAATGAATCATAGTTGATTCTCTGTCTAAGTCTCCATTAAGAAGATGAAGTCTCTGGAAAGGAATGTGTCCCTCTAATGTGTGGGTAAAGCACATAGTAGAAATAATGACTGTCCAGAGGTGAGAATTCTTAGGAGGGTGTTAAAACTTTTCTCAGATCTTATCCATATTCTGGAGCCAGAAAGCCATGAGTGAATTCAGGTTATCCTACTTAAATTATTGTGAGCCTTTTATATACAAACTTTCTATACCCAAGTTTCCTCATTTAGAAAATGAGTAACTATTGTCACCTGGGAGAGGGGAACTGAAGTGTGACGTCTTTGGGTCTAAAGTGCTTAGAGAAGTAACATGATCTATGAGAGTGCTGCAGAAGTCATGATGCATTGACTTAAAAATATGGACTGTTGTCTGAGAAAGCACCAGCTTGATTTCCAAAGTGGTTGTACAAGTTTGCACTCCCACCAGCAATGGAGGAGGGTTCCCCTTTCTCCACAACCTCTCCAGCATGTGTTGTCACTTAACATTTTGATCTTAGCAATTCTGACCCATGTAGGGTGGAACCTCAGAGCCATTTTAATTTGCATTTTCCTGATGCCAGTGGATGTTGAGCATTCCTTTAAGTGTTTCTCTGCCATTTGAGATTCCTCTGGTGAAAATTCTGTTTTGCTCTGTGCCCCATTTTTAATTGGGTTATTTTGTTCATTGGTTTTTAATGTCTTGGTATGTTTTAATTTCTTTACATATTTTGGATATTAACCCTTTTTCAAATGTAAGATTGGTGAAGATCTTTTCCCAATCTGTACACTGCCATTTTCATCTACTGACAGAGTCCTTTGCCTTATGGAAGCTTTTCAGTTTCAAGAGGTCCCATTTCTTAATTATTGATCTTAGGGCCTTAGCTGTTGAGTATCTATACCACTCCTGAGCATACACCCAAAAGATGCTCCACCATACAACAAGAACACTTGCTCAACTATGTTAATAGCACTTTTATACGTAATAGCCAGACACTAGAAACAACCTAGATGTTCCTCAACCAAAGAACAGATAAAGAAACTGTGGCACATTTACACAATGGAATACCACTCAGCTATTAAAAACAAGGAAATCATGAAATTTGCAGGCAAATGGTGGGAACTAGATAAGATCATCCTGAGTGAGGTGACCCAGATCCAGAAGGACATACATGGTATATATTCACTTACAAGTGGAGTTTAGAGTACAGGATAAACATACTATAATGCACAGACCCAAAGAAGATAAGTAACAAGGAGGATCCAAGGGAGAATACTTAAATCTCACACAGAAGGGATAAAAGGACAGAGGTAGTGGTTGAAGAGAGGGAACAAGGTCAGAGAGGGAGCACAGAGAGATATGAAGGTAGAGATCAGACCTGAAGAAAGCAGAGGCTTAAAGACAGAAGGCCTGTAGAGAAAAGAGAAGCTCTAAGCAGGGCCATCTCTGTGACAAGCTGGCACCTAAGTTTAGGTAGGCTCCTGGGTGAATATGAGGGGTACTCTAGCAGAGACTCCTAGTAGCAGAGACTCCTAGTAGCAGAGGCCAAAGAGACTGAAGAGGACACCCTCTAACTAAACAAGTCTCCTAGTAGAGGGAGGGGAACACCAATCCCCATACAAAAGTTGCCCTGCCTACAAGTTTTGCAGGGATAAAGACAGAACAAATAGAGCAGAGATTGAGGGAATGTCCAACCAATGCCTGGCCCAATCCAAGACCAATCCCATGGGAGAGAACCAATACCTGACACTATTAACAATACTCTGCTATGCTTGCAGACAGGAGCCTAGCAGAATTGTCCTCTGAGAGGCTCGACCCTGCCAGCTTCAAAACATATACTAAGACTCAGAGCCAAACACTGGGTGATGCTTAGGGAGTCGTGTGGAAAAGTGAGAGGAGGGAAGGAAAAAGGACCTGGAGATGGCAGGAGCTCCACAAGAAAACCAAGAGAGCCAACTAATCAGGGCCCAGAGGGGCTTGCTGAAACTGAAGCATCAAATAAAGATCAAGCATGTACTGGACCTAGGCCCCCTATGAAGATGCAGCCTATGGGCAGCTCAGGCTTCATGTGGATCCTCTAGTAAGGGAAGTGACAGGGGTGGGGTGCTGTCTGTGACACTGACTCTGTTGCCAGCTTTTTGATCACTTTCCCTGGTGGGACTGCCTTGCCAGACCACAGGCTAAGAAGGACACGCTCATTCCTGTTCTAATTTGATGAGCTACAGTGGATGGGAGGGGGGCTTTCCTTTTCTGAGGTACAGTGGAGGGGGAAGAGAGAGGTGGGGTGGGACTGGGAAGTGAGGAGGGATAGGGCCATGACAAAGATGTAAAGTGAATAAAAATAAAATTTTTACAAAATATGGACTGTTAGCTTTCTTTGATGTAGGTGGCATTTGGCAGGTTACTTTAACTGCCTGGCCCTATATTCCTTCTGTCAAATGCCTGTAGCATTTATTCTAATAAGACTGTATGGAGCCTGGCTAACTTAATGCATATTCCAATAAGATTGTGTGGAGCCTAACTAACTTAATGCATATAAAACCCTTAGGCTCTGAAACAAAGAATGAATATGATTGCAGTTGTTGCTCTGATTATTATTGTGAGTTATTATTTAATAGAACATTTTGAAGCACTGATCTCTTTATCTCATTGCTTATTTGAGAACTACTTCTTAAGGTCCTTTAGCATTCCATTTTGTCTGTTGTTTCCAAAAGAAACAGTATGTATAGTATTTGTTTTGTAAGGATACCTTCTGGCTCCTTGATTTCGACTTCTTTTTCTCCTGGTAACAATCACTTTGCATTTTGTCTATTCTTACATCTTAGGAAGACGAATTATAAAATTAAGCCAATAGCCATGACCTGATGAAGAGCTTCTGACTTATTTTAACATTGTTGCTCTTTAAGTCATCTCTGTAGAAAAACCTGCCTGCTTCCTTGAAGCTTTATTCTTTTTCTTTTCATATAACTTTTGGGTTCCCTCTCCTCCTTATCCTTCATATGTAGTAAACAAGTCTCTCCATTTTCATGTCATTCTCAAGTTTGCAATTAAAATATTTTAAAACATTACCCCTCATGAAAGCACAAAATATTCAGCAAAGGAAAATATGGATAAATACAATATGAGGCTTGGATGTATGGTGCTAAACAGTATGTATGGCAGACTGAGTACTGTACCCTAATAGTTCATGTTCATCTAGAACCTGTGAGTGTGCTCTGATTGGGAACAGGGTCACTGCACTAACTTAGGTAAAGACAAACCATGCTGAATTTGTAGTGAGTCAAAGTCTGATATAACCTATCTGTGCTTATAGGAAGAGGGATATTTAGAGACACAACCAGAATATAAGCTAAGAGGGGACAAAGATTAAGTGAAAAATCTACAAGGTAAAGATTACCTCGGATTGACAGAGATCACTAGAAGCTGAAAAGAATCAAAGAAGAAAGTTCCACTATAGCCTTCACAGGAATCACAACCCTACTGAAACTTTCATTTTAGACATTTTAGCCTCCACAACTATTGAAAAAATATGTAATCATAAGCCACCCTATTTATGGTAATTTGGCCCAGTATACCTAAGAGACTAATATTAATGGAATATATGCATATTTTATATAATGACATATACAACTTTCTTTATGTCTTCATTTGCTGTATATCATTTATTTAAGTAATAGTGCTGCTATAATTTTTACATATATCTATGGTAAATTTTTAGTTAATTTCTTAAAAGGATTAGCTTGAGGTCCATTTTTTTAATTTTAACATTTTTATTTTATATTAATCACAGGTTATATACTTTGTATCCCAGCTGTAGCCCCCTCCCCCACCCCCTCCCTATCCCACCTTTCCCTCCCTCATCTCCTCCCTGCCCCTTTCCAGGTCCACTAATAGGGGAGAACCTCCTCCCCTTCCATCTAACTCTAGCTTATCTGGTCTCTTCGGGAATGGCTATAACGTCCTCCTCTGTGGCCTAGCAAGGCTGCTCCTCCCTCAGGGGGCGGGGAGGTCGAAGAGCCAGCCATTGAGTTCATGTCCAAAATAGTCCCTGTTCCTCTTACTGGTGTACCCACTTGGGTATTGAGCTACCATTTGCTACATACAAGCAGGGGTTCTAGCTTATAACCATACTTGGTCCTTGGTTGGAGAGACAGTCTCATAAAAGACCCCTGTGCCCTGATATATTTGGTCCTTGCAGAGCTCCTGTCCTCTCCAGGTCATACGAACTCCCCCTTCTTTCATATGATTCCCTGCACTCTGCCAAAGGGT
>CM053763.1:30802453-30823417 GCA_028658305.1 Pachyuromys duprasi
AATTTCTGTGATGGCTCAGCCATTAAAGGCTAGGCTCACAACCATAAATATAAGAAGTCCAATTTTTAATGTAAGGGCATTCAGAAGCTCCATTACAATTTTTCACTATCTCTATTTTGGATCAATTAAAAAATTGCATCTAAGACTTTATTTTTTTCTCAAAATGAAAGCTAGAGAATTAATGACACAAATCTCATGATGGAATATTTATAACAAAATTTACATTATCATTTAGCAAATATGCATAGAGATTCTATAATACAGAAAAGGCAATATTCTAGAATTTGAGCTGTATCTAAAAGTAAAAATCAGATATAGAGAGGATTCATACCTGATATCTGGGAAGATACAAATACAGCTGGACATGGCAGCCTAGGACTGTACTTCTAGCACTTAGTAGAAGAAGGAAGATGTTGAGTCCCAGGGCAGCCTGAGAGACACAGTGAATTCCAGCTCAGGCTGAACTACACAGCCATAGTTTGTTTCAACACACTAAATTTAAAAATGAAAACAAGCTTAAGCCACCTCAAAAGATTAAACAAATGAAAGAGAAACATTTTTGAAAATGTTTGGTATCACCAGAGAATTACAAATGAAAACGACTTTGAGATTTCATCTTACCTCAGTCAGGATGACTATGATCAAAATCCCAGAACACATACTGGCATGAACATGGAGAAAGAACAACACTTACTGAAAGTTAATGGAGAGCAAGCTGGCTCAGTCACTATGGGAATCTACGTGGAGGTTCCTCAACAAGCTACAAATAAATACGTCTACCACACAATCCTATAATATGCCCAAATGACTCCATATCTACTATAGAGAAACCTGCTCATCCATGTTCATTACTGCTCTATTTACAACATCTAAGAAGTGTAATCAGCCTAGATGTACATCAACTGATTAATGGATAATGAAAATACGGTATATTTACACAATAGGTGTTAAGAAAAATAAAATTATAAGTAAGTAGATAAGTAGATGGAGCTGGAAATAAGCACTCTGAGCAAGGTAAATTAGAACCAGACAAACATACCATCTTTTCTCTCATTTGTGATCTTATCTGTGACTCTTTAGATATGTGTGTTTCCCTTGGAATACCCATAGAGGGCAGGGACTTAGTAAGGACCCACACAAGGTAGGTTCAATAGAGAGGGAGGGAGATAGAATGCAGTTGTGTAAAGACTTAATCTAATAGAAGGAGTTAAACTGGAGTGTGGTAGGGGGGTCAGGGTAGAAAATGAAATACAGAAAGGGATAAACAACATCAAAGGCCCTTGAAAAAAGTCATATGGAAATTCACTGAAATTGGAATGAGCAAAAGAGAAACAGAGACAGAGAATAAAGCTATTGTTGTTTTTTAAAAATGAAAATTCCAACCATTCTATTTTACCTATAAAGACTCAGGAGCCAAATGCTGGGGTGAAAACCTTCTAGCTCAGAGTGGCAGAGAAAGTACCCAGCTGACTTTCCTTCTCAGCTCTGGTTCAGATAGAAAAAAGCCCCAAAGGCTACTAGCTCAACTGACAGCTCAGGAGGAAAAGGTCAAAAAACCAAAGGCCAAAGGCTTGCTAGCTCAAAGTCACCCCCTCCAAATAAATAAATAAATAAATAAATAAACAAACAACAACAAAAACACAAACAACTAGGGTGCTGAGGAGCTGAGGCCAAAGCTAAAGCCAGAGCTTAAGTTAAAAGCCCTTTCTTCTTCTCCATGCTGTCTTAAAATACCCCTGAACTTAAAGTCCCACCTACTCTTTAATACCTGTCAGCTGGTTTCTTTCTCTTGACCTAGGATTAACTTTATTAAATCTGGTTTACAGAAAGCCCTTGTATATAGTCCACAATTTGGGGATTCACAGTAGGAGCAAATATCCTGCAACAATTTATCCTGTAATATGATGGGTAAAAAACCCTACTAGGCATCACAAGCTAACAAATAAAAAGCTCAGTGCCAAGAATGGGTTAACCCTTTTGGAGCTGTTGACCAGTAAGGTTCCATAGTATCCTAAACATTACAGATTGTTGGCAATCCTATTGGTTACCCTCTGGAATGTAACAGAAACACCGTTTCTGAAGACATGATGTATTTCAGTCACAGAGTATGGAGATAATAAGCTGGTACTGGTACTGGCCTAGAAGTTTCATTCTTACTGACTGGCTTTCATATTGCTGGAACATGCTACCAAAGAAGAAAACACATTGTCAATCTTACACTAGTGTGGCTACTACCAGTTACAATTACAACATTCCAGTCAAGACATTCCCACTGCTGAAATAGTGGCATGAATATCATAGACACACACACACACACACTTACTTGGATTTAAGTCCCATTGCAAAAGATGAAACCCAATGGCACCACTGTCAGATCAAGAGCCTATGACTACATAGGTCATAGGCCATGGGGAGACCCAACTACTATTATTCTGCTAAATGGACCTAATATTAATCCAACTATAAATGACTAATCATTATATACATGGATTAATACAACTCTCAACCCTCATCAGAGAAGCTTCAGTAGATGGCGAGTAACACAAGACCCACAACGGAACAAGACACAATTAAGAGACTATAGAATGCTCAGCCCTACATGGGGCATCTATATTAGGTCCTCTTCTCCCAAAGCTTATTAATAATTGCATAAGAGAAGCTAGAAAGACAGTAATAGTCAGAGATACTAGATGAATATAAGGGAACAGTGTCTCTGTGCACAGCAAAGTAGGTGCACATATGAACTTAGTGATTGTAACAGCATACACAAGTCCCATGGAAGCACAAGCCTGATCAAGGCCCATCATTGAGATGGAAGATAAGCACAAAAATCCAACCCCTAGCCAGGGATCTGTTGGTAATTTACAGCTGCTAGGAGAGACCCAGTTTTCTTTAACAATGATGCTCCTGCTAAGACAGTCATGCTCCAAGAAGGCCACACACCCAAAATATTTGAGCAGCATAAATTGGACTTAATGGCTGAAACAGAAGAAAAAGCAGAATTGATACAAGTTTGGATGGTAGGGAAACAGAAGTGACTATGGTATGACTGTAGGATGAATATTCTATAAATGTTTCAAAGAATTGATATTTTTAAAGAAAAAATGATATAAATTACAGTATGTGACATAAATAGGTGTGAAGAGATCCTGAGATATCAAAAAGATAAACATTATAAATGGCAGATAAACTGGATTACAAATTCTAGGTTAAATATCTGAATATTGATGAACTGCGGAAGATATTACAAGTAATGAGAGCTACTAAAAGCAGAGAAACTAAAAATATAAAGTCTACAGAGGTGATGTGCAGTTGATAAGGACGGACATTGTCTGAATGTGGTTTTGGCAAGAATAATCGAAGAGCAGTACTTACTGAATAAAGTGAAGGACCAATACAGATACAGAGACATTCTGGAGAAAACAGCATAAAAAGTAATTCTAGGGCTCCAAAAATGCTGAAAAAATTAATAAAAGGTCAAAGGTATTAGTTAAAAGTTTATGGTAAAAGCATAAAGATTTGGCAACCAAATGAATGTGTCAGACAATGGAGAAGAATACAGAGATGTCTTCTAACAGCCTAGAAATTCTCCCCTGGACTTAGCTGTTTCTCAAACTAACTCAATACAAGAGATTATTTATTATCAAATTAGGGGCTAACTTCAATATATAAAGAATATATATAACATAAACTATATATATGAAACCTCTCTATATAATCTAGTAATGAAGAATAAAGAACAAAATTATATCAGTTGCAGAAAAATGGATGAAACTAAAGATTTTAAGCAAATTAAGACAGTGTCAGAAAAACAAGTATTGCATGTTTTCTCTTATTTCGGATTCTTGATTTTTTTATATAGACATAAATCTTGTATGTCTAATAACAGGAAAGTAGAAACAAAATTGTCTAGCAGAATGAAAAGAGTTATGAAGATAGAATATGGTTGAAGTACATTTCATCTTTATGTGAACATGTCCTCATAAAATGTAGCATAATATATAATCAATATACAATCAAAAGTAGAGAAATTGGAAAGACAGGAGCATCCAATTAATTTTATAGTAAAAACTAGTATCA
The DNA here is from genome assembly GCA_028658305.1 of Pachyuromys duprasi. Classification (NCBI taxonomy): domain Eukaryota; kingdom Metazoa; phylum Chordata; class Mammalia; order Rodentia; family Muridae; genus Pachyuromys; species Pachyuromys duprasi. Next base: position 30,806,534 of record CM053763.1, read on the forward strand.
CAACTGACAAGAGCATGCCCATCTTATACTCCTCTCTTTACAAAACTCCAGCTTCTAGTATGTTTCTTTCCAACTGATACAGTCCAGGGATCTTGATCAGGTTTGTTTCTCTGCCAGTCAGAAAAAGAAAAAAAAAATCAAGAAAATCTGAAGCAAAACAGGTAGCAGAGAGATTTCAAGCACTAGAGAAACAATCCTCAGCTGAAAAGGCCTTTACTGGGGAGATGAGGAAACATTCACATGGAAGACCTACAAAAAAAAGACCCTCTGCAAAGTGTGTGTGTTTATTGGGTGGGTGGGGTAGTCCTCCTCTAGTTAGGCCAGTCAGTTTGAAGAAATCTGGGGTGGTTGATTTGCCCAGAACTGTGGTGTGACATGCCCTGAACCAGTATTGAACTCCTCCTTGAGCTAGTCCATCAGCATGGGAACTGCTGCTGGAAGGCAAAAGCTTTTGTCAAGTCAGGAGGCAAGGCAGGTTTTCAAGAAGCTGGATATCTTGGAAATCTGCCACCTCTATTATGCAGCCGCGGCCCCTCTTCCTATCTGTCTGCCTACCTGGTAGTTTGTCTCACTCCTAGTCTCTTACCCATGTTTTAGGTGTAGATTATTATTATTGTTGTTGTTTTGTTTTGTTTTGCCTCTGCACAGGTTTAACTACTATACCTGAAATAATAATTACAGCTAAATGTTGCTTTCCTCTCCTATTGACAAAGGGTCTAAGCTAAGCCCATTACTTTATCTAACCCTCATAACAATTTTTATGTAAATAGTAAGGTATCTCCAATTGTCACAAAAGATAAACTAGTGCAAAGGGAGCAAAAGCCTATATAAATTGTTCAAGGACACACCACTACAACTAATGATTCTACCATAAAGGATCTAGTTGATTCGACTCCAGGAATTAAATACACTTAACTTATTTGCTTTGGGGGCACTTATAATCTTCAACAGTCTTGTTTAGTTGTATGTTTTCTCTCTTCTAATTAAAATGTGGCCACTATCAGGTACCATAGTTTTTCTCTTTTGGGTTGTTGTTTGTTTGTTTGAGACAGGTTTTTTCTGTGTAGCCTTGGCTGTCCTGGACTCTCTCTGTTTTTTTTTAATTTTTAATATTTTAAAATTTATTCGTTATCTATCCTGGTTGAAGACCCCTCCTTTGTCTACCTCCTGATCCCATTCTATCTCCCTCTTTCCTCCTCCTTTCTCTTCCATCCTATCTTTCTCCCCTAGTACACTGGAAGGGGGAGTTCTCCACTGTCATCTGCCCAAAGCTTATCAACTCTCAACAGAACTGCCTGGATCCTCTTCCTCTGCAGCCTGATAAGACCACATTGCCAGGGTTCTCTCTTTGTAGATAAGGCCGGCCTCAAAACTCATAGCAATCTGCCTGCCTCTGCCTCCCCAATTGCTGGAATTACAGGCATGTGCCAATGTGCCCAGACCATGGGTTGTTTTTAATGCTGTGTGCACTCATGCCTAGTTCTGGACTGTAGCTGACCATGGTGGAGTGTGACTTTAAGGTGTATACTCTGATGGCCAAAGTAAGAGAATCAGAGATTTATAGTTAGGCAACATGGTGAGACAACCTTCTGAACCACCCACACACACACACACACACATTTTGTGCAAAATTCTGACGGGCTATACTCAATGATCCATAATATTTATTGAAATAATGCATTTAGATAGACTAGTGTTCCTTTGTCCCCCAAACTAACCTACTTAAAAATACCTTTGAGTATCTCTGAATAAGTAGCTCAGTCTCCATGTGGGTTTCCTACTAAGGGGAGCAGGGGCTGTCTCTGACATGGACTCAGTGATGGGGGGAGGGTAGTGAAACCTTGCTAGGCTACAGAGGAAGATGATGCAGCCAGTCCTGATGAGACCTGATAGGTTAGGGTAAGATGGTAGGGGAGAAGGACCTGCCCTATCAGTGGACTAGGGGAGAGGTATAAGGAGAGAAGGAGGCGGGATGGTGAGACTGGGAAGAGTGTGGGAGGGGCTACAGCTTGGATACAAAAAACAAAAAACTTTCAAGAGAGTGGCTCTCAACCGTCCTATTCCTAAACTGTTTTAATACAGTTCTTCATGTTGTGGTAATACCCTCCTCCCCCACAACACCATAAAATTATTTCGTTTGTACTCCAAAACTGTAATTTTGCTACTGTTGTGAGTCATAATGAAAATATCTGTTTTCTGATGGTCTTAGGTGACCCCTGTGAAAAGGTTGTTTGGGGGTCGCCACCCATAGGTTGAGAACCATTGTTCAAATTCTGAAACATAATGGTACACGGCTAGTTTCCTTTTTAAATCACTGAGGTGAATACTTTTAAAATATTTTTTAACCAATCAACTTTTTTTCCCCTCTGGTGGCAAACATATTTGTTTGCAAACATTCTATCAATACAATACAGAAAAGTTCATTCATTTTGTTTGCAAACATTCTATCAATACAATACAGAAAAGTGGGTCTGACCTTCGGCTGCTTTCAGCTGAAGTTGTTACTGCTTACTTGCTCTCTGGAAAGCTGGATCTTTGTATTCTTCCAAGGTTTTGAATCCACTCTTTCCCACATTCTCCTCTCATGACTGGCTTTTTCTGTGAGTCACAGCAGAAGAGTGTTTTGAATGTTGAGTTTCTAACTCTAAGCTGAGATCTCTGACCACAAGAAAAGCAGAGAATGGAAGTAGGAGTGAAGTAATCACTCTCCTCATTTTCCTGATGGCTTCTGGAAAGTCTGTGTGGTATGTGTTCGTGACATACTCTAGCAAACAGGGGTTCAGCTTACAAGGCACTTACTTCTGAAAGGAGTACGTCTTACCCAGCACAATGTTCATAGTGAGAAAGGCTCAGTCGTAGTTGGCTCCTTCCACAAGCAGGCATTCTTTGAAGTTCAAGAACGGAATCAAACTTTTATTTTTATTCTTTCAATGAAAAAAGTTCCTTAAAGAAATTCGAAGTACCATGGAGGAGCAGAGTTAGGCGGTGGATCTTCGTGAGGCGTGAGGCCACCAGGTTCCGGTGGGTGTGAAAGGCCAGTTCCCTCACAAAGCGCTATTGGTAGGGGACAGGAAGCGGCCTGTGTGCAGCTTTGCGCCTGCGCCGGAGGCACTGGGCGCTTGCGCAAATCCACAGCCCGCCTCTGGCAGTGCGCAGGCGCAAGAAGAGCAGCTTTGGGCCATGGCGGCGGGCACGCTGAGGGGCTTGGCAGTGGCTGGCGGAGGCGAGAGCAGCGACAGTGAGGATGATGGCTGGGATATTGGGTATCTCGACCGGTCATCTCAGGTAGCGGAAAAGGCAACTTCTCGGCAACACTTGGTTTAGGCCTCCCTTGGCTTTCGAGAGCTAGGCCCAGACACATGAACCTCCTTGTCCCACTCATGCCCAGTTCCCTAGCTTTCTCCCAAGGTGACGCACGTGTTTCAGGTTATTATGCAAACTAGCAAAATGTTCCCCTCTTTTCCAACTGCGGTTTTCATCAGTTGTATCCTTCAGGCCACAGATGTAGCTTCCCCGTTGCCCATACCCTATAAAGATATATTTTATTTGCTGGCCAAAGTGAAACAACCCTGTGTAGTTAGTAAAACATCGTTATTTCCTGATGCATTGTAAATGAAAATATACATAACAAGAATTTTAACTTCCTGCGCTTTTAGAAATTAAAAAGGTCTTTACCCGTTGAAGAGAAGAACGAAACGTTTAAGAAAGCACTGACCACCGGAGACATTTCCTTAGTGAAGGAACTCCTGGATTCTGGTGAGAGTTTAAAGAATGTTGTCAAGTTGAATGGCTGATCAAGTTCACTAGAGCATCTTATTTTTTAAAGTTTGTGCTGTTTTCCTAATGAGTGTTAACACCTAAGTTGTATTACCCATGTCCTAGCTGGCTTTTTATCTTCCTGAGCTATTTTCTTAATCTACCTTCTTTTTGGAATGGGTCTAATTATTTTTCATTTGTTCTTGCACCCTCTTTAACAAGCCTGTCCTTACTGTTCCTAGCCCACCTTGACCATCCATTTTAAAATATTTGCTTAGCTATAATACATTTCTTAAGAACTCTTTCAGGTTTTGTTTCCTTCATCATTTTTTGTTTTGTTTTGGTGGCATAGGGCCTGGTTTTGATATCAGAATGAGTGTCTGGATAGTTCTAGCTTCATGGCCTGTTCAGTATGACTCCTTGGGGACAGTATTTAAGCTTTCAGAGCATCAGTTTTTGTTGTTGTTTTGTTTTGTTTTTATGTGAAATGTTATTTTATCCTAAGTCCCATAATGCTTTCTTTTGGATTAAGTAAAATACATTTTAAAATTACCTACACATACAAATTAAATTGTTGATTCTAATGGTTGACATTATCCAAGGACTAACAAGTGTTAAACAGCTGCAAGATTCAAAAAAATACACATACACAAAAACATGAGGCTGTGAAAAGCAACTGCTTTTTCTTCTACACTAGAGACAATATGTTATTTACTGAAAAATACATCATTGTGTAAAAGATCAGGTTTTGCTTTCTAACAATGACATTCAATGGCTTTGTTATATGAAATAAGCTATCAAACTTTTGTAAGCTTCAGTTTCCTCTTTTTTGAGGCTTTTTATTTTTATTTTTTTATTTATTACAATTTATTCTCTTTGAATCCCATCTGTAGCCCCTTCCCTCATTCCCTCCCAATCCTGCCCTCTCTCCCTCATCTCTTCCCATGCCCCTCCCCCATTCCACCCCTTTCATCTAACACTAGCCCATGGGGCCTCATCAGGTCTGGCTGCAATGTCCATATCTGTGGCCTAGCAAGGCTGTGCCCACCCCCACCCCCAACTCAGGGGAGGTGATCAAAGAGCCAGCCACTGATTTCATGTTAAAGACAGCCCCTGTTTCCTTTTTTAGGGAACCCATGTTGACACTGAGCTGCCATGGGCTACATTTGTATAGGGGTTCTAGTTATCTCCATGAATGGTCTTTGGTTAGTGTATCTTTCTCATAATAGAACCCTGGGCCCAGATTTTTGGTTCTGTCAGTCTTCTTTTGGAGCTCCTGTGCCCCTCAAGGTCTTTCTATCTCCCCCTTCTTTCATAAGATTCCCTGTACTCTGCCCAAAGTTTGGCTATGAGTCTCAGCCTCTGATTCAATATCCTGCTGGGTAGAGTCTTTCAGAGGCCTTCTGTGGTAGGCTCCTGTCCTGTTTCCTGTTTTCCCCCTCTTCAGATGTCTATCCCATTTGCCTTTCTGAATGAGGATTGATGATCTTACCCTGGGTCCTCCTTCTTGCTTAGATTCTTTAGGTGTACAGATTTTAGTATGATTATCCTATATTATGTGACTAATATCCATTTATTAGTAAGTGTATACCATGTGTGTTTTTCTGCTTCTGGGATACCTCACTCAAGATCTTCTCTAGTTCCCACCATTTGCCTGCAAAAATCATAATTTCCTTGTTTTAATTGTTAAGTAGTAGTCCATTATGTAAGTGAACCACAATTTCCGTATCCATTCCTTAGTTGGGGGACATCTAAGTTGTTTCCAAAGGGCTGATTTCCAGAATATATAAAGAATTCAAGTTAAACAACAACAAATCAAGTAATCCAATTTAAAAACTGGGGTACAAAGCTAAACAGGGAATTCTCAATAGAGGAATATCGAATGGCAGAGAAACACTTAAATACTCAACATCCTTAGTCATCAGGAAAATGCATATCAAAACGACCCTGAGTATGGCTACACCCATCAGAATGGTTAAGATCAAAAACTCAAGTGACAACACATGCTGGAGAGGATGTGGAGAAAGGGAACCTTCCTCCACTGCTGGTGGGAATGTAAACTTGTACAAACACTTTGAAAATCAATCTGGCGCTTCTCAGACAATTAAGAATAGTGGTATCTCAAGATCCAGCTAGCACTCCTAGGCATATATCTAAAGTATCCTCAAGTACACAACAAGGACATTTGCTCAACCATGTTCACAGAAGCTTTATTCGTAATAGCCAGTTTCCTCTTTTTTAAAAGTATAGCAGCATTATATCCAAGGTTATTGAAATTAATACATGTCAATATATAAAGGATTAGAATATATAGGTTTATTTCAATATTAGCATAAGATATATGAGCAATATGCAAATCTTAGCTGTTATTTTTGTAACAAATGAGATCTAGCTAATGTTGTGAAAAAACGCTGGACTTTGATATTCACTTGACAATGTTTGGTAACATTTAATAAGAAAATAAGAGGACTGGCAATGTAATATGCATGTATATGTCCTGAGCATAGTAGTAATTGGCATAAAATAGGCAGCAGTTTGAGAGAAGAGAATTTGTTCTCTTGATGACTAGGAATGTTGAAGGTGATGGAGGAACATGAAGTATTAGGACTTAGTTGACCAAACATGGGCTTTTCAGCCTCTTGTAGAGTCAACTGCTGAGTAAGTTATCAGCCATTTTGTATGTGGTCAATCATTTGAAATATATCTTTATTTTTTCAAAGATCTCAGAATACTTTATTAAATTAATAAAAATAAAACCCCCAGAAATAACAGGTAGCCAGTACAATCAAAAGGAAAATTTATGGAATAATAATGACCCAATAAAAGTAATCATACATTAATCCTCTATAGTAAAAATATTTTGAACATGGATATGATACCTATGATAAATAAAAATTGATAGCCTATGAAATACATTAAAAGCTATAAAATAAAATTGCAGATAGCCCGATTTTCTTAATCATGCCTATATCATACGCAAAAACTGTCCATTAAGGGATAGACATAAAAAGATTACAAAAATGGCAGTAAAACTGCTTTTAAAATACCTACTTCTATAGCCCGGTATTAGCAATTTTAAAATCTTTTTTATATCAATTACAATTTATCTACTTTGTATCCCAGCTGTAGCCCCCTCTCTCATTCCCTCCAAATCCCACCATCCCTCCCTCATCTCCTCCCTGCCCTTCTCTAAGTCCACTAATAGGGGAGGTCCTCCTCCCCTTCCATCTGACCTTACCTTATCAGGTCTCATCAGGACTTGGTGCATTGTCTTCCTGTGTGGCCTGCTAAGGCTGCTCCCCCTTAAGGGGGAGGTGATCAAAGAGCCAGCCACTTAGTCATGTCAGAGACAGTCCCTTTTCCCCTTACTAGGGCACCCACTTGGATACTGAGTTGTCATGGGCTACGTCTGTGCAGGGGTTCTAGGTTATCTCCATGCATGGTCCTTTGTTGGAGTATCAGTCTCAGAAAAGACCCCTGGGTCCAGATTTCTTGGTTCTGTTGCTCTCTTTGTGGAGCTCCTGTTCCCTCCAAGTCTTTCTATCTCCCCCTTCTTTCATATGATTCCCTGCACTCTGCCCAAAGTTTGGCTATGAGTCTCAGCATCTGCTTTGATAGTGCTACGCAGAGTCTTCAGAGGCCCTCTGTGGTAGGCTCCTGTCCTGTTTCCTGTTTTCTCCCTCTTCTGATGTCCATCCCATTTGCCTTTCTGGATGAGGATTGATCAATTTACCCTGGAACCTCCTTGTTTAGCTTCCTTAGGTATACAGATTTTAGTATGTTTATCCTATCTTATAGGTCTAGTACCCACTTATAAGTGAGTATACACTGTTTGTGTCTTTCTGCTTCTGGGATACCTCACTCAAGATGATCTTTTCTAGATCTCACCATTTACCTATAATTTTCATGATTTCCTTGTTTTTAATTGATGAGTAGTATTCCATTGTGTAAATGTACCACAATTTCTGTATACATTCCTCCATTGAGAGACATCTAAGTTGTTTCCAGATTCTGGCTATTATGAATAAAGTTGCTACAAACATGGTGGTTTCACCACAGAATTCTACCAGACCTTCAAAGAAGATCTAACTCCAATTCTCTTCAAACTGTTCCACAAAATAGAAACATAAGGAACATTATGAAACTCATTCTCTGAAGCCATAGTCACCTTGATACCTAAACCACACAAAGACCAACAAAAAAAGAGAACTTCAGACCTATCTCTCTTATGAACATTGATGCAAAAATACTCAATAACATACTTGCAAACCGAATCCAAGAACACATAAAAGATATCATCCACCTTGACCAAGTAGGCTTCTTCCCAGGCATGCAGGGGTGGTTCAATATACGGAAATCCATCAATCCACCATATAAACAAACTGAAGGAGAAAAACCACATGATCATCTCCTTAGATGCTGAAAAAGCATTTGACAATATCTAACACCCATTCATGTTTAAAGTCTTGGAGAGATCAGGGATACAAGGCACATACCTAAATATAGTGAAGTCAATATACAGCAAGCCTATAGCCAACATCAAACTAAACAGAGAGAAACTTAAATCAATCCCACTGAAATTAGAGACAAGGCAAGGCTGTCCACTCTCTCTGTATCTTTTCAACATAGTGCTTAAAATTTTTCTTTAATTATGAAACATTTTAAAGCTCATTTTTAAAAGCCAGTAATAAATGTATAGATATAAGGAAAAAGGTATTTTATCTTTGCTTCCACAAAACAAGAATTTTTGTACCAAAAGTCAACATTTATTTCTCTTTCTGTCATACTTTTCTTTCTATATTTGATGCCACAGTTTTGGTAATAACTGCCAAAGAAAAGAATAATAAGGAAATCATGATTGAAAATTATTTTCTGATTATTACAACAGTTTATTTTTAATTTATTTATATACTTACAAATTCACTTTGTATCTTCACTGTAGCCCTCTCCCTCATCCCCTCCGATCCCACTGTCCTTCCCTCATCTCCTCCCATGCCCCTTCCTTCCCAAGTCCCCTGATAGGAGACTCACCTTCCCTCTGACCCTAGCCTATTAGGTCATTACAGCAATTTAATGAGGAAATAATTTTAGAAAGGGCAAACACCAGCATATATATATATGCTTTCCCCCAGTAATGACCATATACATTATGACAATTTAACAAAGACAGTTAGAAATTTTACTTGTATAGTCTTCAGTGACTTAGTGTTTCAACAGGAAAAAAGTGAGCCCTTCCAAGTATTTCCTCAGTGATATGACTTTTATCATTTTAAGTAGAATGCTGTAGGCAGAGACCATGAAAATGCAAATTCTAAAGCATTAAAGCCTACGCTGTTAACCACGTAATTTCTTTGAAATTGGAAAACATTCTCTTTTCTTTCCTGAAATTGCCAAGTGTGTGTTATTATTAACTTTTAATTTTATGTATGGATATTTTCCCTGCATATTTGCCTGTACACCTTGTATGTTCCTGGTGCCAGGAAAAGGTAATGAAGCCACTGGAACTGGAGTTGTAGACAGTTATGAGTCACTATGTGGGAACTGAGAATTAAACCCAAGTCTTCTGGAAAAACAGTCAGTACCCTTAACTGCTTGAGTCATCCTTCCAGCCTCTTCAGCCTGCAAGTATCAATGAGAAATTGCCCTTTTACTCTCGATATCATTAAAGGAAGTGGTTTATATTGAACATAATGGCTTAGGTTCATTGCCTTATTTTATCTTTGTCCTTGCAACACAGCTTCTGTATTTCTTATCCTAGATTAGCCCAACCTTTTTCTTTTTGTTTGCCTTATATTGCCAAGTCACTATTATTGAGGAAATTACTAATAATTCAAGGGATTTGTAGCATTAATGGTTTGAAGATTTTACTGTTGTTCTTTCTTGGCAGTTACTACCTGTCTCTATCACATTCTAAATGTGATTATATATATATATATATATATATATATATATATATATATATGAAATGTATATTATGATATACATGTGAATGTTTTGTCTGCATGTCTGTGTAGCACATGCATGCAATACCACAGAGGGTGGAAAAGAGAATCATATATCATGGAACTGGAGTTAAAGATGGTTCTAAGCTGCCACATGTGTTCTAGGAATAAAACCAGGTTCTCCAAAAGAGCAACCAATATTCATAACACTTTATCCCTCTTTCCAGCCCTGTTCCATTTAAATAGTGACTAATTTAAACTTTATTTTTCATTCAAGGACTGACATTTCTTACCTCTATTTATTCTGCCTTACTGCTTGTTATTTTCTAAAGTAAAACTTTCTGCTTGTTCTCTTTAATCCCACCTCAAAATAATTTTAAATTACAGTGATGCTATTTTTGCATTTGCTTTTGTTTTCCATCTTATTCCTCTCTCTTTGCTGTTCATGGTTTTATTTTTGTATTATATACTTCTAGGTTTCTATTGACCTCCTTGCCTTCTATCTCATTCTCAACAGTAGCATATTGTTTATATTATATATATTCAACATGATAATATTGAAACTTGAATTAAAAATTGAAGTTTGGAATTCTCAACAGAGCTTCATGGTCTAACCTAACTTTCAGTTTCATAATTTATCAGATACATGAATTAAATTTTATGTTGGCAAGAACTCAAGCATGTCTTAAGAGCGTATGTGGTACTTTCAACCATACAAATGTATGATACTACCCAGAGAAAATATTCTTACTTAAAAGACCACACAGAAAAAGGTAGAATGGAGATACCTATCACATCTTAGATGGTGTATTTATTATGTGGTAAAAATAAATAATTGGGTTTCATGGAACAATAAAACTGAAGTTAACAATATTATTACTACCAGTACAAGTATTTTTGAAGCCTTTCTTATGAAAAAAACTATCCATAATAAACTATATCCATAAATTTTTTTACATACTGAGGTAAGAGTAAGGGTTTTAATTTGTTCTTGTTTTTGTTGTGGGACTTTTAAATTTTTGTTTTTATGGGGCTAGAAAGATGGATGAGTACTTTCTGCTTTTCCAGAGACTCCCAGATGGTGGCTGACCTTCATCTGTAGCTCCATTCAAGTTCCTGTAGTTCTGATGCCCTTTTCTGGCTTCTGTGTACACTGCACAGCAGGAGTGCCTATGCATTCATGCAGGCAAACATTCATATACATACATATATACATACACATATATATTCATATATGTATGAATTAAATATATGCGTATTTAATCATATGTACAATTTTATATATATGCAGTTAATAATTACTTAAAGTAAGTTGTCTCTACATTGACAGGCATTGATGTAGATTCCAGCTTCCGGTATGGGTGGACTCCTCTTATGTATGCCGCTAGTGTGGCCAATGTGGAGCTGGTTCGCTTCCTTTTGGACAGAGGTGCGAATGCAAGCTTTGATAAGGGTAAGATTTTCCAGAAATTTTAACTGACTGTTTACTGTAATTCTTTGATTTCTAAGCAATAGTTATGCCAAGTGAGAAAGTAAAGTATTTTAAGCAAAAATCTATTAGTTGTATTATATATAAATATAAATATTCAAATTTTAAAGATACATGTTTTAAAAACTATATCTCCAAGAAAATAGACTTATTACCTTTATTTTTGTTATCTTTATAATAAGCTATGTTATTGTGTACTTTTAAATAATATGCTTTATAATTTCAGTTGTTTTTAAAGGAAAAGTGCACTGAAAAGGATATCAAAAGGCCAGTAATTTTGTGAAACATTATTTGAAAATCACTTTGTATACTCTAAAACTGAATTATAGTAAAGTCTCTTCATAAATAGTTTATTAAAGCTTTGTTTTCTTGTTCTTCAACACTTCCGCTTGGTGCTGTGAGTCCATTCTAATAAGCAACAGTATCAGGTCTCATCAAGGCTAGCTGCAGTGGGAATACAAAGTAAATAAATTGTAATAAATAAATATATAAATTTTTTTAAAAAGCAAGAGTATATATGTAAATACAGTTTGCTGCATTGAAGCAAACACTTTATTAAGGTGTTTTTAATGGGTATTTGAATTCCTTTCATATTTCAGGTATAAGTTTTATTTCACAATGAATTTTCCCAATTTTCATCAACATGAGATACTTGCCAAACTATTACTACAATGTTGTCTATATTTGACAGAAATTCCTCCTTTAGTTACATTTGACTTAAGATTTGTTTTTTATTATGTCATTTGAAAGTGTCACTCAATGAAAGCCATATTTAATAAAGAAAGTTTTGGAAATATATAAAATCCTCTGTTCAGAAAACCTGGTTTTCCTTTTCTACTGAAAATCAGAGAAGTAATAATGGTTGTAAAGCATATTTTATTTCACAGGATGTACACATAAATTCCTCTGTGTCTATAAGAGCCCCATTTAGTAGTGAAGCCTGTTACTACTTTCATGTCTATAAATTGGCTCTAAGAAAATACTACCATGACAGCATCATGGTAGTAATCCTGTCACTGATAAAACTGGGTCTATAATTATGGTGAGCGTGTGTGTGTGTGTGTGTGTGTGTGTGTTTGGTTGTTTTTGGTTATTGTTTTTTTTTAATCCTAATTTCTACCACTAAATGGTGAATTTATACAGTAGAAATGACTGTAAACAAACAAACAACAAAAATACCCATGATGGGGTGGGGTCAGAAAGATGGCTCAACAGGCAAAGGCACTTGCTGCCAACTCACACCTCATTATGTGAGTTTAATCCCTGGAACCCACATGACAGAGGGGAGAACCGATTTTCAAAGGTTTGCTTCTAAGCTCTGCATCAATACAGTTTATGAACAAACCTCAAGAATTATTAGAAGTGTAGCAAAACCAAAGATTGTATCATTATTTTTCCAGTCACAAATTCAACAAGACAAATTTTAATCCATTAAGACATTACACACAGGCAACATGGATATACAAATTCATTCTGCCTAGCCACTTTTTATTCTCTTGAAGAAATGGCAATAGGTGAAGAAAGTTAGGATATGAATTGAACATAGACTTTTAAAATGCAAAAGACCCATTGCCAGGGTGGCAAGATCTACTTAGAGTGATAGAGATGGAAGAGCTGGAGAATTTTAGAGTGCAGTAAATGCTTAGAATGGTAAAGAGGGCAATTAGAGACACTTCCTAATGTGTGGAATTTCTTTGCTTTTCTACTCACATAGACAAGCTAACCGTTTTGATAACTGCTTGCTCTGCTCGTGGCTCAGAGGAGCAAGTCTTGAAGTGTGTAGAGTTACTGCTCTCGCGAAATGCGGACCCAAATGTTGCTTGTAGGTAAGTACCTAACTTTGTTGAAAATACTTTATCAACCTGTTACGCATTTGATAAAATGAATTTTTTAAAATCAATAACATTGTTTACTTGGCCAAATGATGAATGAAAATGCGTCATGAAGTCATAGTTTGATTGTATAAGATTATCAAAAGGAGATAACATGAAGGTAAACTTCTGGCTGTTAAATTTTAGAGGACTAAGAACTTGAAATTATAAGGAAAGAGAACTCTAAACCTATTTCCTGTGAATCAGAGCCTCAGAAGAACATGGTTGTTGAGTGATAGTACAGTAGTAAAGTTGCTCAAGGTTTTTCTCCATATAAGAACTAAGAATTTGGGTCTGGCAGGATGGACCAGCAATTAAGAGATGTGTATACTGCCCTTGCGAGGACTTAAGGTCAGTTTCCAAAACTCACAGGGGTGGCTCCCAGCAACCTGTAGCTTTAGTTTCAGGGAACCCAGCATCCTTTTCTCTATTCTTTCAGAACTTACACACATGTGCACATACCCACTCACAACATGTATTCACATAATTAAAAACAATAATAAAATAAGTATTTTTAAGAAAATTGACAGTTTATTTATGCAATTACTAAGAATATACATGGAAGTGTTTTACTTTTCCTATGACTTCACCAGTTAGTTACATGATTGCATCTATGGAATAGTAGTAGATACAAATAGTAAGTGTACCACATATATGTCACTATTTTCAATTGACTTCTTGTTCGCCTGACTTTATTTTCTATTCAGTCTTTCTATTAAATCTCTTTATTTTAGCTAATCTTCAAAATGAAGAAAGTGGAATTAGTACACATAAAATAAATGTCTAATGTGGATAGAATTATTCATAATTTATTATTTCAAATAGTTACTCTCCATTGCCTCAAATGTAGTAACAATTATGCCAAACTTAGAAGTTTTCTTCCTAATTTAGTGTGCTACTTGTGAGACCAAGTAGAAGCCTTGGAAGGTACTTACATGGCATTTCTAGATCTTTACTAAAGCAAAAAAGATTTTTATCTCCTAGGAGTGCTTCTCAAGCAAGATCTCTTTTGCTTTCCATACCACATTGGCAATCTCTAAAAATAGTTCTAATTGTTATATCTCAAAGATATTGCTAACATTTAGCAGTTTACCAGGCCACAGAGGAGCACAATGCAACCCCTCCTGACGAAAGCTGATAGACTAGAATCAGAAGGAAGGAAGGGAAGACCTTCCCCTATCAGTGGGCTTGGGGAGGGGCATGTGTAGAGAAGGGAGAGGGAAGGTGGGATTGGGAGGGGAAGAGGGAGGGGTTTATGGGGGGATACAAAGTGAATAAAGTGTAATTAATAAAAATTAAAATAAAAAAGGGTCAGGAATGCTCAATAAATTATAATTCAAGGATAACCCCACCCCCAAAGCAAAGGATTACTAACCCTAAAATATCAATAGTATAAAGCTTAAGAAACCCTGATTTAGTGTTTAAAAGGCCAAGCCATACAGATACTCATTGCTTAAAATTAAGATTAAAAAAGAGTTGATAGTAAAATATTTGTAAATTTTTAGCACACCACTTCATAGGAAGATTTTTATTCTGTTTAGGATATAACTCTTAAGTTTAAATTTTGGATCTGTTGTACCTTGAAATTGAGACAAACAATCAAGATGTGAGTTGAATAGAGTCCAGAGTCCGTGGGTGCTATTATTTAGATTTGTACGTTTGGAAGTGGCCTAAAATAAGACTTGCCTCTCTGGATTCATTGGCACACTGATTTTGCTATGTGCTCCTCAGTTTTTGTTTTTGCTTTTTACTTTGACTACTTTCACAAGATACTGTAGGTAGCAGTCAAGCATGGCAGTACATGCCTGTTAGTCCTAGCAAGCAGAGGTCCAAAGCAGGTTGAAGGAATTATGAATTCAAGGTCGAGCCTATACCACTTACAAAATGACTGTGCCCACAGTAAGTGATAAAAGCTTTTCCCTTACTGTCTGGCTTATAAACATGATAAAGCCTCTTCTGCCTCTTCAACAACTAGGTGTCATCTTTTAGATATAGAGGATAGACCTGAAATTATGTGTGTCATATAAAAGGAAAACAGTCTCAGGACACAGGAGAATACTTTTGAGATTTGGAGGGAACCGGATAGGTAAATTGTGAACAATGGGAAAAAATGGAAACCTATTTGAATATTGGAAGTTTTAGTTTCATGTAATATATATAAAATATGCCAGGGATATATGCAACAAGGAATTATCACTCAGATGACAACAAGAAAAATAAACATTTGGATGAATTTACTTTCAGTCTATTGACATAGTCTCTCTTTTTTGGCTTTTATTTTTTTAATTACACTTTATTCACTTTGTATCCTCCCATAAACCCCTCTCTCTCTTTCCTCCCAATCCCACCTTCCCTCCCCCTTCTCCACACATGTCCCTCCCAAAGGCCACTGATAGGGGAGGTCTTCCTCTCCTTCCTTCTGATCCTAGTCTATCAGGTCTCATCAGGAGTGGTTGCATTGTCTTCCTCTGTGGCCTGGTAAGGCTGCTCCCCCATCAGGGTGAGGTGATCAAAGAGCAGGCCAATCAGTTCATGTCAGAGGTAGTCCCTGTTCCCACTACTGTGGAACCCACTTGGATTCTGAACTGCCATGGCCTACATCTGTGCAGGGGTATAGGTTTTCTCCATGCATGGTACTTGGTTGGAGTATCAATCTCAGGAAAGACCCCTTATGAGCAAATCTTTTGCTCATAAAAGTCACCTCTTAGAATGATAGAAGATGTATACATAAAGCTTGTAAATGACTAATTTTGTAAAAGCTGCATGATGGCCCAATTGCTAGTTGTCTAAGAAGAGTTTCTTTAAAATGACATCTGTAATCTGCTTTCATGAATAAAAGTAATAGCAAAGCCTAATAGGTCAGGCTGTAAGCTAAAGATTGAACTATGTTCTCATGTCTAAAGTAGCTTGGACTTGTCTTCATCCTATGGAGACTCCAAAATACAAAGTCTTAGTCTGTAGATAAAATGGAGGTGGGGGAAGGCTGAAGAAAATGACATTTTGACTTGTTCACTAGAAAGAGGATTCTATAAACTTGTAGACTTTTATAATGAAAATGAATAATTCTTTGCTAAAAAGAATAGTTTTGCTAAAATTAGTAGGTCAGTTTTGCTAAAAATGAGTAGAAAGAGTAAAAGTTAAGAGTAAATATTGAATTTCCTATACTTTATTTGCTAGAAGTCTTTTGAAATGGTACTAAGGGATTTCTGTAAAAAAGGATATTTTAAAAAGTATTTGAAATTTACATTAAAGTAAATTTACTAATGTATTTACATTTTAGTGTATAATTGACTGTTTGAAGCAGTATACGTTTGTGTTATACACATGCTAAATCAGAACATTTATATCTCTCTCTGAAGTTTCCTTGGACCCTTTCCTGTTAAATACCCTTCTTTTAGTAGCTAATGTGTCATCTAGTTTCTACAATAATTTTATTTTGCAGATAGTGTATAAATAGAATTGTATGATTTTTGTGTGTCTAATTTCTTTCATTAAAGATAGTGAATATCGTGGTTTCCATATTGTATATGTCAGTGATTTATTACTTGATGTTCCATGCTATGAGTATTTTATGATAATTTTTTAAAAACTCATGAAATATTTGTATCATGGTGGTTTAAATCATAAATAGTCTTGGGCATTTTAGTACTTGTTTCCCAGTTGGTGGCGCTGTTTGTGGAAGCTTAGGATGTGTAGCTTTACCAGAGGGAGTATTTAGAGGAAGTAAGAGTGTGCACTGAGAGGTTAAAGACTGGTGCCATCTCATTTGCTCTCTCTGCTTTGGGCAGTTCAAACTCTGAGCCCTTAGCTTCTGCTCTAGCTCCAT
>CM053763.1:30823917-30836727 GCA_028658305.1 Pachyuromys duprasi
GACAGTCCCCATTCCTATTACTAGGGAACCCCCATGGATACTGAGCTGCCATAGGCTACATCTAAGCAGGGGTTCTAGGTTATATCCATGAATGGTCCTTGGTTGGAGTATCAGGCTCTGCAAAGACCCCTGGGCCCAGATATTTTGGTTCTGTTGCTCTCCCTGTGAAGCTCCTGTCCTCTCCAGGTCTTACTAACTCCTTCTTTCATAAGATTCCCTGCACTCTGCTCAAAGTTTGGTTATGAATCGCAGCATCTGCTTTGATACACTGCTACGTAGAGTCTCTCAGAGGCCCTCTGTGGTAGGCTCCTGTCCTGTTTCCTGTTTTCTCCTTCTTCCAATGTCCATCCCATTTGTCTTTCTGAGTGAGGATTGATCATTTTACCCAGAGGTCCTCCTTCTTGCTTAGCTTCTTTAGGTGTACAGATTTTAGTACATTTATCCTATATTATATGTCTAATATCCACTTATAAGTGAGTATATACCATGTGTATCTTTCTGCTTCTGGGATACCTCACTCAGGATGATATAGCCAACATTAAACTAAACACAGAGAAACTTAAATCAGTCCCATTCTAATCAGGGACAGGGCAAGGCTGCCTACTCTCTCCATATGTCTTCAACATAGTACTTCAAGTCCTAGTTAGAGCAATATGACAGCTAAAGGAGATCAAGGGGATACAAATCAGGAAGTAAGAAGTCTAAAGTATCACTATTTACAGTTGATATGATAGTATACATGAGCGACCCCAAAAATACAACCAGAGAACTCCTTCAGCTGATAAACACCTTCAGAGATGTGGCTGGATACACAATTAACTCAAAAAAATCAGAAGCCCTCTGGTATACCAAAGACAAAAGGGCCGAGAAAGAAATTAGGGAAACAACACCCTTCACAATAGCCACTAATAACATAAAATGCCTTGATGTGACTATAACCAAGCTAATGAAAGACCTGTTTGAAAAAAACTTCAAGTCTCACATGAGAAGATGGAAAGATCTCCCCTACTCATGGATCAGTAGGATTAACATAGTGAAAATGGCCATCCTGCCAAAAGCAATCTATAGTTTCAAAGCAATTCCCATCAAAATACCAACACAATTCCTCACAAACCTTGAAAGAAAGATCCTCAACTTCATATGGAAAAACAAAAAAATCCAGAATTGCTAAAACAATCCTGTATAACAACAGATTGTCTGGGAGGTATCTCCAACCCTGATCTCAAGCAAGGCTACTTTTTATAACTTTATTATTCCTTGAAAATATTTCAGACTCTAAGCTAAAACTTTTTTAACATGGTAAATATGAATCTAGATCAATTAGTACGTTTTCTCAGGTCTTTGTCTGCTTTTTTTTTTCCTGTTTGTAACAGTTCTTAATGACCAGGTGCGAGTCGTTAAATTTTAAAAATTTCTATGGGAATAAATGAAGCATTCATTCATATGTTAGTGAGAATTTTATTCTAAAAGTACCTGGGATATTATCAGTTCTGGAATCATGTCATTTTAAGTTTGGATATTGAAGTTTTCTAGAGGTGTGAACATGATTTTTTTCACCTAGAAGATACCATCTCTTCAGTCCCAGCTTACTTTGTCGTAAGTATGATTTATCAAGTGATTTAATGTATATATCCCAGGACTGTTGACTTAATTCTCAGATTCAAAGCCATTTTCCCATTGACTTCTGGAAATTGGCAAGGGTACTGTAGCAAAAGCAATTGTAAATGTTACCTTTAACTCTAACTGGCTTTTGCTCTCTGGATTTCAGTTCAGTGAGTCCTTTCTGTCTATGTTTTCAAGAAAAGTTAATTTTTATGAAAATAAACTGTTCTAGGTACCTTCACAATTTTGATCAAATTATCTAACTTAACCATGTCTACAAAGAGAAATTAACATCTTCTCATTTTAATTTATTCTATATTTATAAGTGTTTTAATATCTGCCAGGTAGTTGTTTTTTTTTTCTGTGTGGATTTCCTTTGTAGTTTTTTTTTTCAAAATAGCAATTAACATTTCATAATTTTTCCATGTTAGTACAAAGAAATCTACTTTATTCTTTCATTACTTTATTACTTTTCTTTCTTTCTTTGTTATTAATGGCAAAGAACTAACAACTTAAAAGTAATTTTTAAAATTAATACTCTAAGACAGAAACCCCAATTATATATTTCTTAAATATTGTTGATTGAAATGCTTAGCAGACCAAGATTTTCCCCCATTCTGCAGGCTCTTTTCACCCTGCTTAGAGTCTCTGTTGCCATGCAGACACTTTTTCATTTCCTGTGTCCCATTAGTTAGTTTACTGGGTATTTTCTTGTGGTGTTGGAGTCTTGTGAAGAAAGTCCTTGTCCTGTTATTATGTCTTAAAGTGCATTTCCTATGCTTTCCTCTAAAAGTTTCAGTGCTCCAACTTTGTGGAGTCTGTTATCTTAGGGATCAAACTTATGTGACAGGCTTATATATAATACTGAGCTATCCTATCACACTTTTTTTAAAGGAAATGTTTATCTTAACATTTGCTGCCTTTTAAGCACTGTTAATTACTTTTAAATATGTTGTCTAAATAATGCTTATAAATCAGTGTTAAATGGAGCTGACATTTTTATTGTTGAAGTAGTAATAAACCTTGTGAAAGCATGTGTAACTTAATATTTTTGTTTTTAGAATTTGTGAGATTTCTCCCTAGTTTGCTGAAAATACAAAATATATAGTATACTTAGAAGATACTTTTTCTGTCAAAGAATTTTTGTGAAATTGAGATTTCTCAGGCATGAGATAGGAATTTTACAAACTCATGTGACATTTAACTTCAGTATGTTTTATTACTATTGATAAATAAGGACACATTAACTAATGCTCAAGGTTTTGACGTAATCGTTGTGTGGTTATTAACTTGTTGAATATTATTGCTTACTCTTAAAAGAAAAGGAGAAGAAGAAACCCTGGGAATTTTTCACGTTCTTTCTCAGAGTATAAATTTAGTTATAAATGTCACTGGAGCAGCTTGGTAAAGTGAGTATAACATTGACTTGCAATGAGAGCATGCTTCTCATTTAAAAAATGTGTGGCACAGCTCGCTTTTGACAATACCAGCAGATGTCATGACAGTATACTTCCAAAGAAGTTTTAAAATTTCCAATTTATAAAGCATTACTGTAAATGAGCATTTGTTTCCTGATATTCTTCCTTTTCTTTTTAAGCATATATATATAAATATATATATGTGTATATATATATATTTATATATATACATATATATATATTTATATATATACATATATATATATATTTGACATGTTGTTGTTGTGACATCCTTGGAGTAAGCACAGTTGCTCCATGCCTGAAGAAATTCATTCTGTTCTCTCAGAGATAGGAAGTAGTTTTAAAAAGACCCCAATCCTTTTAAAAACAGATTTCTATGAATACTTAATAACATTATCTTTGTCTGAAACTCTGCTGTATTCATGTTATCAATACACTGTCCTTATTAAATATTATCATGTTGATGACATTAAGTAGTGTGTAATTTGACATTCTAGTATCATATGGTGGGAGGGAGGAATATCTCATGAGCCAGGTTTCTAAGGTTTGAGCTTCCACTTTATGTATTTCTAACTCTATAATTTTGTTGTTTATCTTTTCAGCTTTGTTTTTATAATAAAAGCATGCAATTATGAAGATGTTTTCTGTTTTAAACTATTCCTTGATAAAGAATAAGGCACCAAAATTTTAACGCTAGCAAAGATGTGCACATTAATTCTGTAAAAGACATTCAGGAATAGATTACTTTAAAAGTTCATACACTTAAAATGGGTAAAGAAGTTTCAAAAGAACTGTTTGCCAGTTCATATTTAAAACTCACTGAAAGAAATTTCACTTTATGCCCTTGTCAGTGTATAAATAAGTGTGTGTATATGTGTGTTAGTAAAAATCACCTTTTATTTGCTTCACTTAAAATAAAAACCATAAAATACTGGCAAACTGAATCCAAGAACACAAAAAAGATACCATCCACCATGACCAAGTAAGATTCACATCCCAGATATTCTAGGGGTGGTTCAAAATATGGAAATCAATCAGTGTAATCCATCATATAACCAAACTGAAGGAGAAAAAAAAACATATGATCATCTCCTTAGATGCCGAAAAAGCATTTGACAAAATCCAACACCCTTTCAGGTTTAAAGTCTTACATCAGGGACACAAGGCACATACCTAAACATAGTAAAGGCAATCTACAGCAAGCCTATAGCCAACATCAGACTGAGTGGAGAGAAACTTAAATTAATCCCACTGAAATCAGGGACAAGGCAAGGCTGCCCACTCTCTCCATATCTATTCAACATAGTACTTGAAGTCCTAGCTAGAGCAATAAAGGAGATCAAGGGGGATACAAATCAGAAAGGAAGTCAAATTATCACTATTCACAGATGATATGATAGTACCCACGAGTGACCCTAAAAATTCAACCAGAGAACTCCTTCAGCTGATAAACACCTTCAGCAAAGTGGCTGGATACAGAATTAACTAACAATAAATGAATGAATGAATGAATGAATGAATGAATGAATGAATGAATGAAATCAGTAGCCCTCCTGTATATAAAGACAAAAGAGCTGAGAAAGAAATTAGGGAAACAACACCCTTCACAATAGCTACTAATAACATAAAGTACCTTGGTATGACTCTAACCAAGCTAATGAAAGACCTGTTTGAAAAAACTTCAAGTCTCTGAAGAAAGAAAATGAAGAAGATATCAGAAGATGGAGAGATCTCCCTTGCTTGTAGATCGGTAGCATTAACATAGTGAAAATGGCCATCCTGTCAAAAGCAACCTACAGATTCAATGCAATTCCCATCAAAATAGCAACACAATTCTTTACAGAACATCAAAGTATAAATCTTAATTTCATATGGTAAAACGAAAACAAAACAAAAAAAATAATAGAATTGCTAAAACAATCCTGTACAACAACAGACCGTCTGGAGGTATCTCCATCACTGATCTCAAGCTGTTCTAGAGAGCAACAGTATTAAAAACTGCATGGTACCGGCCTAAAAACAGAATGGTGGATAGGTGGAATCAAATAGAAGACCCAGAAATAAACCCACACACCCATGAATACTTGATTTTTGACAAAAGAAGCCAAAACCATACAATGGAAAAAAGATAGCTTCTTCAACAAATGGTGCTAGTCTAAATAGATGTCTGCATATAGAGAAAATGCAAATAGATCCATACTCATCACCCTGCACAAAACTAAAGTCCAAATGGATCAAAGATCTCAACTTAAAACCAGATACACTAAATCTGTTAGAAGAAAAAGTGGGGAAGAATCTTGACCTCATTGACACAGGAGGCAATTTCCTGAACAGAACACCAAAGCACAGGCCCTAAGAAGTGAATATTAGACATAATAGAGGATAATCATACTAAAATCTGTACACATAAAGAGGCTAATCGAGAAGGAGGACCCTGAGTAAGATATTCAATCTTCATTCAGAAAGTCAAATAGGATAGACAGTGGAAGAAGTTGAAAATAAGGAACAAGACAGGAGCCTACCACAAAGGGATCCTGAAAGACTCTACCCAACAGGGTATTAAACTGGACGCTGAGACTTATAGCCAAACTTTGGGCAGAGTGCAGGGAATCTTATGAAAGAAGGGGGAGATAGAAAGAACTAGATGGGTCTGGAGCTCCACAAGGAGAACAACAGAACCAAAAAATCTGGGCATAGGGTTTTTTTCTGAGACTGATATTCCAACCAAGGACCATTCATGGAAATAACCTAGAACCCCTGCTTAGATGTAGCCCATGGCAGCTCAGTCTTCAAATGGGCTCCCTAATAAGGGGAGCAGGGACTCTCTCTGACATGAACTCAGTGGCTGGTCTTTGATCATCTCCCCCTGAGGGGGGAGCAGCTTGACCAGGCTACAGAGGAAGACTATGAAAGACCTTCCTGATGAGACCTGGTAGGCTAGGGTCATATAGAAGGGGAGGAAGTCCTCCCTTATCAGTGGACTGGGGAAGGGGCATGGGCGGAGAGGAGGAAGGGAGGGAGGGTGGGGCTACAGCTGGGATACAAAGTGAATAACTAATAAATAAAAAATTATATTAAAAATAAGATCAACAGTCAATAAATGGGACCTCATGAAACAGAAAAGTTTCTGTAAAGCAAAGGACACTGTTGTCAGAACAAAACGACAGTCTACAGACTGGGAAAGGATCTTCATCAACCCTATATCTGACAGACAGCTGATACCCAGAATACATAAAGAACTCAAGAAGTTAAAAAGCAACAAATCAAGTAATCCCATAAAATAATGGGGTACAGAGCTAAACAAAATTCTCAGTAGAGGAATATTGAATGGCAGAGAAACAAAGAAATACTGAACATCCTTAGTCAACAGGGAAATGTAAATCAAAGGATCTTGAGATTCTACCTTATACCCATCAGAATGGCTAAAATCAAAACCTCAAGTGACAACACATGCTACAGAGGTTATGGAAAAAGGGGAACCCTCCATTGCTGGTAGGAATATAAACTTGTACAACCGCTTTGGAAGTCAATCTGGTACTTTCTCTGACAATTAGGAATAGTGTTTCCTCAAGATTCAGCTATTCCACTCCTAGGCATATATCCAAAATATGCTCAAGTATACAAGAACATTTCCTCAACCATGTTTGTAGCAGCTTCATTTGTAATAGCCAGAAGCTGGAAACGACCCAGATGTCCGTCCCTCAATGAAGGAATGGATACAGAAGTTGTTGTGCATTTACATAATGGAATACTGTTCAGCTATTAAAAAACAAGGAAATCATGAAATTTGCAAGCAAATGGTAGGAACTAGAAAAGATCATTTTGAGTGAGGTATCCCAGAAGCAGAAAGACACACATGGTATATACTCACTTATAAGTGGATATGTAATATAGGATAAACATACTAAAATCTATACACCTAAAGAAGCTAAGCAAGAAGGAAGACCCTTGGTAAGATGATCAATCCTCATCCAGAAAGCCAAATGGGATGGACATCAGAAGAGGGAGAAAACAGGAAACAGGACAGGAGCCTACCACAGAGGGTCTCTGAAAGACTTTACCCAGTAAGATATTGAAGCAGATGCCAAAACTCCTAACCAAACTTTGGGCAGAGTGCAGAGAATCTTTTGAAAGAAGGAGGAGAGGAAAGACCTGGAAGAGACAGGAGCTTCACAAGGAGATCAACAGAACCAAGAAATCTGGACCCAGGGGTCTTTGCAGAGCCTGATACTCCAACCAAGGACCATTCATGGATATAACCTAGAACCCCTGCTCAGATGTAGTCCATGGCAGCTCCATGTCCAAGTGAGTTCCCTAGTAATGGGAACAGGACTGTCTCTGACATGAACTCAGTGGCTGGCTCTTTGATTACCTCCCCCTGATGGGGGAGCAGCTTTGCCAGGCTACAGAGGAAGACAGTGCAGCTGTCTTGATGATACCTAATAGGTTTGGGTTAGATGAAAGGGGAGGAGGACCTCCCATATCAGTGGCCTGGGGGAGGAGCATGTGAGGAAAAGGAGGAGGGAGGGTGGGAGGGGGAGGGGACAGGAGAGGGGGCTACAGCTGGGATATAAAGTAAATAAATTGTAATTAATAAAAAATAAACTTTAAAAAAGAAAAATGTAATAAATAAATACCGTAGTTTTCCTTTTAAATATAGGTTAATTGTTGATAATCATTTTTCATTGGGATACTTAGTCCATTATCATTTCTGTTGTATTTGTCATTTAGTGAACATCTTTTTTTCTAATTTTGATTGAGAATTCAGTTTTTTATTGTTTGTATTCAACTCCCATCTTTTCAGTGTTTTGTTCTGTTGTTCTTTGAGTGGCTACCCTAGAAATTACAACACCACATCTTTACTTACTAAAATCTGCATAAATTAGCACTTGGATAGTGTAGGAATCTTAAAATATTTTAATTCCATTTTTCTTTTGTGTGTTTGTCATGTATTTAAGTTTATATTTGACATTCACAATTCATTATTTTTATTTCAGTATGTTAGAAGTTATGCTGTTAACGTTTAATTTTCCCACATTGTCTTCTCTGGCGTTCTTCATTCTGCCCTGTATTTTATTTCAATCAGTAATCATTTTTCTTTTAGCAATATGTGTGCCTATAAATATGAATATATGTAAGTAACAACAACTAATGAAAAACAGGACCATGAATCTGAAAGTTGCTTTCTTTTAATACCTATTAAAATGTTCTGTTGTACTTTCTGGTGTTTCTTTTGAAGAGTCTAGCTATCCTTGTTTTTGATCCTTTTAAGATACTATGTTTTTGCTCTTTTTTTTTCCTGGGGTATTTGAACTGGGATTACAGGTGTGCACCACCATACCCAACTCTATTGGCCTTCTTTTTCTTTTTTGAAATAGCTACCTATAATATCCATAGTTAGAGTTTTCTTTGTATTTACTGAATTTTTTCCAATCTCCCCATATTTAATCTGCTTTGTAAAAATAATAGCAACAAGTTGCATTCTGTTGTATATTCTTACTATGTATCAGTTTGTGTACATGAGACTGTATACCTATACAATGTTTCATGTGTTCACACAGTCTCACTAACATATTTTAGAAGATATAGAATCAGTTCCACAACTTGATCTCATTACCTCTGGTGATTATTCACATCTCTCTGAATGTCTAGATCTGCAATTAAAGCAATTGAAAACACTTTTTTTTTGCCTTTCAAAATAAGTGTGTAAGTTTCCTTTTTTAAGTGCTCATAGACATTATTTCAGATAAAAATTTTCTGATTGAGGAAACTAAAGTTCATATACTTTTCAGAATAAAATGGGCTCCATTTTCAATTCATACCTTCTGTCTTGTTTAAACCTGAAGCCCAACATAATTAATGTTGCCTTTGTATCTTCTATGCAAGGCCAAAGAATAAAAAATATAACAACATAAACTTGCAAGTCTAAAGCAATGGTTCATATGCTAATTTCCTGAGCAATTTAAAAATTTATTTATCATTGTGCATGTGTGTGTTATCTCTGTGTAGGCAGGTACATTGGGCAGCATCCGTGTAGAGGTCCGAGGACAACTTGTGAAAGAAGTTCTCTCCTCTACCCTTATGTGTTCTGGAAATAAGCCTCGCATCACACAGCAGCAGGTGCCACCTCACCAGCCCTTTGCATTCTTCATATATTTTTTTCTCTATTCTAATCTTGGTTAGCTGTTACTTTCTTTAAAACTATTTAATTCTTGCTTCCTGGGCTCTGCTGTTTTCTGCTGAAAAGTCAGCTGTGGCTCTTATTGTTGATCTTTTAAGATTTCCTCCCCAGCCCTAGGTTCCTGGTGCCAGAATCTGTAGGGAGGTGAGTTCTTCCTACAAAATGCTGTTTTCCTTGCTACTCGTCCTTCTCACACTCTTCTCCAGTAGAGAAAAATGTATCCTCCATTAAAGAGGTGGTTTTGAACCATGCATAGCATGTATCTGTCACTTGTGATCTCAGACTTCTCTAAATCTGTTGCTTGATGCTTTATTAGTTTTGGAAATACGTCAGTCATTAAGATCCTGTCATTCTCTGCTCTGTAATTGGGATTTAGACCATCACACCATCTCCCATTTGCTTACTAACTAAAAGCTCTGCTTGCCTCTGCCTACTTTTTTTTTTTCTTAAACGTGATAATCAGTGGTACATACACACACACGGTAAAATATCAATCACAATTATTCTAAAGTTTATTTCTAATGTTATTTTAAAAAGCTATGCATCTCATTTTGTTCTGTGCTTTGGGTTTTGACCGCTTGGTTTGTCTCTTAGAAGTTCTGGAAATTTTTAAGATTTTTAATAGATATGAATATTTCCTATAAGTATTTATACTAGTCTTCCAGAAAATAGTTTTCTGACCTATGTAGTTAGTATTTTTCTTAGAAGAAGGACAGATTATTTTAATGAGTCAGCTGGGTTTCAGAATTACGCTTTCTTATAAATGTTTAGTAGTAGCTTACCTGAACCATTCTCCTTTTGGAAATACAAATGCCAGATGTGTTGGAATGCTAAAATCCTCTTAACATCTGGCTTTGTCTTGTTCTGAAGTTCCCTTCCACAACACACACATTGCCTACGTGTAGGAAATAGAAAAATAAAATGCCAAATAGACCACATTATATATTCCAGATCACATTTCCATCGTTGTACTATTTCCAGATTTATTTTTAACCACTATCTTTTATTTACTATTTACAGATTATTTCTGGCCACTGTATTTTATTTATCAATTAAGTTTTTTGCGTTAGCATACAAAGTGATTGATTTCTGTGTGTGTTGTGTGTGTATGTGTGTATGTCATTATATTTAGTTCTTACTTTCTCTTCCCTACTGTCTACAACTTGTTGATCTTCCTTCTGCCAAATAGTCTCACCTGCTGGCCTGCTGTACTCATGCCATATGTATGGTTACCCTCACTGTCTGCTATCTGCCCTTGTTAAGATTTTTGTCTTCCTCTTCCAAGGTCCTTCTTTATCATACACACATACACACTTTACATCTAAAGTCTTTATATGAAAGAAAATGTGCAGTATTTGTCTGACTTGGCCTTATTTCTCTCAAGATGGTGTCTGTAAGTTCTAATCACTTTTCTGTAAATTTATGTTTTCATTTTGTATTACTGCTGAAAATGGCATTTTATCTATGTATTGCGTTTTCCTGGAGAGGTCATCTGTTGTTGGGCACTTGCACTTGCTTCATTGGTTAGCTATTATGAAGAGAGCAGCAGTAAAATGTAATGTTGAGTTATTTCTGTGGTAAGACTTAGGGGTTATTGGAGTAGGTTAGCTGGATCATGTGACTTTTAGTTTGTTTGTTGTTTTTTATTTGAGGAACCTCTGTACTGACTTCCACAGTGGCTAGACTAGATAACAATCCCACCAGAAGTGTATATGGGCTCTTTTGTCACTTGCATTTGTATTCTTCATCTTGATAATTTTAACATATCAGGTATATCTAGAAATTCACCCATTTCCTTTACTTTTATAGTTTAGAGCAATATAGGTTTTTAGAGTTTATCTTAATGATTTTATGAATTTTGTAGGTACCTTAGTAATGTCTCCATTTTCATCTATAATTTTATTAATTTGTGTCTTCTATCTTTGTTTTGACTAAGACTTCAAACCTTTACTTCATTGAGTCTTTGTATTTTTGTTCCTATTTTATTTATTTCTGCCATATTCTTAATTATTTCTTGACATGTATTGTTTTTCATCTATTTGTTTTTATCTTTCTAAGTTTCAGAGGTATAACATTGAGTATGAGATATCATTTTGAATTTTTTAAAGTAGACATTTGTAGCTATAAATTTTCATTAGGAATGTTTTTACTGCATCCCGTAGATTTTGATATATTGTATTGATTAGGATTTTTGTTTTGTCACATGGACATAAGCTATAGTCATCTAGGAAGAGGGAACATCAGTTGAGGAATTGCCTCTATCAGATTGGCTTGTGGGCAAGCCTTTGGTGCATTTTTGTTGTTAATGATTGATGTGGGAGGACCTAGCATCCTTTGGACATTGTCCTGGACCATTGGTCCTATGTTATATAAGAAAGCAAACTGAGCAAGCCATGGGAGGAAGCTTATGGGGCAATGTTTCTTTATGGCTTCTGCTTCAGTTCCTGCCTCCAGGTTCCTGACTCAAGTTTTCCTTGGCTTCCTTCAGTAGATTATGAACCAGAATATTTAAGCCAAATAAATTCTTTATTTCCTAAGTCATTCTAGGTCATGCTGTTTTACCATAGTAGCAGAAACCCTAAGATCATTCTGTTCTCAATTTCCTTCCTAATTTATTTGATTACCAGTCCCATCAACCAGAAGCATATTGTTCTATCTTCATGAGTTTCTGTATATTTAGTAGTTTCTTTACTGTTGGTTTCTAGTTTTATCCCATTGTCAGCTATAACATATTAATTATTTCAGTTTTCCTGTATTTACTAAAACTTGTTCTATATCCTACTATAGGATAATTTTTAATAAAGTTTCCATGGGCTACTAAGAGAGTATAATGTTTTGATGGAATGGTCTATAACTGCTTCCTAGGTACATTTGATTGATTATTTAATTCAAATGTTTCTCTGCTTAATTATTTTAAGAATGATCTGATTATTGGTGAGAGTGGGTTATTCAAACCACCACTATTATTTTCTTGGCACTAATCTATGTTTTTATGTACAGTTACTTTTCTATTATAAAATTGGAGGCACTGAATTTTTTGTATATATTTGTTACTATTATTATAACATCATCTTGAATTATTATTTTCTATCAGTATGACATAACCTTTACCTTTTTGGAATAATTTTGGCTTTAAGTCTACTTGTTTTAATATTATAAAAGTAAGGTCTGCTTTCTTCATAGTTCTATTTGCTTTGAATAATTTTTCCAACTTTTGCCTAAAGTTGTTTCTCTTTGATGGTGAAGTATTTCTTTTGGCGAGGTGAATGAGACCATTGATACTTAAATTTGTTATTGAAAGGACTTTATTAGTGTCTGTCATTTATGATAGTTTGTAGCTTCTGATTTTTTTTTTTTGATTCCTCAGTGGCCAAATTCTGTTCTCAAGCAAGATTTATTCTTTTCTATAATCTCGGGGGGGGGGGTTGTTTCTTTCTTCAGTGCAAAGGATTCCATTGATTACTTTTTGTAGAGCTAACCTAACAATCATGAATTCCTTTAGTTTGTTCTTATTATGGAAACTTTTTCCTGGCTTGGCCCTTCAGTGCTTGGAATGTAGCATTCCATACTTCCTGGCTCTTAGGGTTC
>CM053763.1:30836827-30869133 GCA_028658305.1 Pachyuromys duprasi
TCTATACCACTAATGACAGATGGAAATGAAGGTTTCTCATGTGCAGGGGAAATACCATCTCACACTGAAAGCTAGTGTCTGTATATGGCCAGGCTCAAGCTTTGTACCATTCTCCATAAAACTTAACAAGATTCCCACAGGAATATCCTGGGCATCTCAAGTACTTTCTCCAGTTAACCCGAGGAGTTCTTACTACATCCCACTTCTTAAAGGTTCCTCACCATCTCCCTGGAGATGTAGACCAGCTTGCAACACTTGTTTAGTGAACATGCAAACTTTATCCAACATATTGTAGATGTACACTTTATCGTTGTCCAAATAATGCTTGTTTCATTATTCTTCCAGCTATACTTGTAAGCAGATTTTGGATAAAGTAGATAATAAACGTTTATAAAATATGTACATGAAGATAAGCCAACAATTGATAAGCCAACCATTTAATTTGTAATACAAGAAAGTAGTGGGTATATCATTGTGAATGAATATCCCTATCAAATTGAGTTTTGTTGCCCTCTAGTGGAAGTTTTATTGAAGAAGCCAGAAAGTCAGACTTGATAAAAAATAAAAGTTCAGAAAAATGATTTATGATACAAAGGCACATAAGCTAGCTTTGAAGCTAAGCTACCTGACTTTACTGCTACTACTCTAACTCAGAAGCTGTCAGACCTCCAGGACTATATTAGAACACAGCTGTGTTCTAATTTTCTTCCACAGAACAGAGCTTTCATTTATCTGTGGCAGGTTTCATACTGTAGTAACAGTCGAATGCCACAACCATGGCACATCTGTGTGTGCTCACAAGGATTAAGGGATTTACTCTATTGTATTCCATAGGAAAAGTGGTGAACTCTGACTTAAGACATTGAACTTTGTTGCTTCTGATAAAAGCCATTAGCCATTTGTTTTCAGTTATGAAAGGATTAACAAAATTATAATGTTAAGATTATGTTAGGTTTACACTTGGTTAATGCAACACAATCAGCTCAGCAACTACTAAATAATAGGAATAAAATTATATTATTTTATATAATTTGTAAAATTACATAACCTATTCAAAAAACTAAAGGGATTGTGTCAACCTTATGAATTAACTCTAAAATTTCTAGAAGGAAATTTGACTAATGTCAACAATTTGGGCAAAAATAGCAGTATGACCTTAACATACTAAACTGAGGATACATCTTGACCTTGCACAGATCATTTAGATATCAAATAACTAAAATATTTTAATAAACTTGTATTTAAAACAAAACGGAGTGCTTCTAGCCTAGAAAAGGCATAGCTCTGAAGAATAAATGCTGGGAAGCCTAAAATCAGCCTTACAGTCAAACAGGGGCAGGACATCTGACTTGAATCTTTTGTATTTTACTAGATCATGACAGTAGTCCAGAAAGCAGGGTACGTTAGCCATTGGTCATTAAACTCCGGAGAATTCCAGCATTTTAAGATTAAACATACACAGCAAATTCAGGAAAGGTGACTAATAAAAACTAGAAGAACCTAAAAGGGCCTTATCACTCTCAAGAATGGAAGAGAGATGTGCTGCCACAGATAAACTTTGTGAAACAAGTAAAGCCAAGTGTAAACTGCTCATATATTACAGCTAAGCGTATCTGCATAATATTAAGTGTGTTGTTGCTGAGAGTAATTAAGTAGGTTAGAAGATAGATGTGAGCAGTTTCGCTAGAATGTAACACAACAGGTAATAGGGAATCTATAAGAAAAAGATAGGAAACTTGAAGAACATTGTCATAAGTTCTACTCTCTGTCTAATAAGCTTCCAGAAAGCTTATTAGAACTTAGTAAAGACCTGGTTTGTATCTAAACAAAAGGTTCCAGGAGAGAAAAGAAGGTAGATGTGCTGTCTTTGAAGCACTAATGGCCACGAACAGTCACATCCTGAAGATACCATTTCTAAATAGTAAAAGATTCTTTGTTTCCATGAGAAAAATGTTTATGTAGTAAGTGTTTCTAAGATTGATGGTTAACAATGCTGGTCAACCCAACAGGATCTAGAATTGCCTAGGAGACAAATCTCTTGGGAGGTCTGTGAGGGAGTTTTTACTTCAGGTGAGCTGAGGTAGGAAGCCCTACCCTAAATAGGTGAACAGTCCGATAGGCTGAATTTCCAGAACTGAATGAAAAGGAAAAATAAGCTTACCACTAGCGTGCTTCTCTTTTCTTCTGTGGGTAGGATGTGATCAGATGCAAGTGCCTGTCACCATAATTTCATCTCTTTGAAGTGTACCCTTGAACTGTAAGCCAAACTAACATCCTTTTTACCATAAATTCTTCTGTCAGCTCCTCTATCATTACAGTAAGAAAAGAAACAGTATGTACATTTTAATTAAGAATTAAAATATGTAGGTTTATCACAGTAAGCTTCAAAACATCTTAAAGGAATAAACACTTTGCTGAAATGATCGTATGTCATTTGACAATTTAACAACTGTATGTGCAAGACAAATGGTCTGAGCAATGAATTTTGATATAAAATTATGTATTTAGTCTTTTCACCATCTAAGATGAAGATAAAATACTTTGTAGTGTATGTGGAACTCAACGGTATTTTCCTCAGCAGGAATACTACTGACATTTAGAATGAGATCATCCCATTTGTTGCAAGACAGGTTGTCTGGTCCAGGTACTCATCCATTTAATTCAAACTAATTTCCTTCAGTGATTATACTGACCACTAGAGGGAACCAGTAGACCTACTACAAAAGACAGTTGACACTCAATCTTAAGGGACTTCTGCTTTAAAACAAAGTAGCCAGTAAACTCTGTAGCCGGCTCTCTGGTCACCCTCCCCTGGGTGGTGCAGCCTTGCCAGTCCACAGAGGAAGACAATGCAGCCAGTCCTGATGAGACCTGATAGGCTAGGGTCAGATGGAGGAGGACCACCCCTATCACTGGGCTGGAGGAGGGGCATGGGAGGAGTTGAGGGAGAGAGTTTAGGACTGAAAGGGAATGAGGGAGGGGGCCACAGTCAGGACACAAATTGAATAAATTGTAATAAATGATAATAAAAAAGAAATTTAAAAATTTAATAAATTCTGTCCTTTGACAATTTCAAAAAAACAAAGGCGCCAGAAAGGTGAAGGACTCCATAAGAAAACCTACAGAATCAAATAACCTGGGCCCATGGGGCCTCACAGAGACTGACCTACCAACCAAAGAGCATTCCTGGAACAGACCTAGGCCCTCTGCACATGTATAACAGATGTGGAGCTTGGTCTTCATGTGGGATCTCTAAGAACTGGAGCAGGAGCTATCTCTGACTGTTGCCTGCCTTTGGATCCCATTTATCTAAATGAGCTGCCTTGTCTGGCCTCAGAAAATGAACCTAGCCCTACTGCATTGTGATATTCCAAGGCAGGTTAATATACTGAGAGGCCTCCCCTTCTCTGAGGTGAAAGGGTGAGGGTGAGCAGGGGAGAGGGAGGGACTGAGAGGAAAGGAGGGAGGAGAAGCTGCAATTGGGATATGAAAGTAAATTAATTAATCAATGAAAAAAGAGCAAAGGAAGGATATAGCTTTTGAAATTGTAACTCACTAAGTGCAGAGCAAAGTAAAAAGAAACTATACTTACTTCAATAAAATTAAGTAGGGGAAACTCATAAGTATAATCAGTGGTAAAACTCAAAGCCCCAAAGTGTTTTAATTGTGAATTTCAGAATCAAAAAGTTCAAGTGGCATAAGCAGAGGTTTGAAACATTCCAGGCCGTGTGCATGCCTTCTGACCTTCTGTCCGTCCATGTCCTCACCATCGCTTCACTAGGAAGCACATTTCATAAAATGACACCAATACTTGTGAAGTTCTTAATTTTTAACTAACGGTTACTTGCCTATCAGACTTGATACTTTGACTCAACCCTAAGTACTGAAAAAGTTATCTTTAACTAAGAACTACTACTTCTTTCTATCTATCTCAGCATCACACCAGTTCTACACTTGGTGCAAATCTATTCCATTCTGACATGTCCTTATGTGATCTTAGTGTTAGAAAGATATTTTGTGTGTCTTCTTATTCCTTCATGATGTTATTTTCATCAATATTTGTGTTCTGTATCTCCTCTTGAAATATTTGTTTACATATCACACCAGTGAGAAAAAATGTAATGGTTGAGAATTTAATTACTGACAAGTCCTAGTAATTACAAAAATTGCAATAAAAATAGAGTCAACATAAAAAAACCTATTTCAATAATGAGACGATGCCTAGAGACAAAATAAAGAATAATTATTTCCCAAATCTGAGGAAGGAATTGACAGAGGTTTCATAGTATACAAAAATCTAAAGAAAAATGGTTAAAATTCCTTTAAAATTAGGATTATAAAAGACTATCTGAATACACCATGGAAAATAGCTCCATAAATAAATAAACATATCCAGTAAGATAAAATACCAAACAGAAGACACACACACACAAATACAAATGGACTTGAATTTCTGTTGGAACTGAAAAACATACATTTCAAACATACATTCAAAACACAGAAGAAAAAGGAACACGTATTAATGGTTTTCCTAAAATTGTTGGTGTGAAGAAGTCACATTCAGGATATGCCTCCAGCTTATAAACCTTAGAGAGAAATAAGATTGGTAAGTAAGGTGACTAGAAACATGAACTTCAGGTCAAAATTTTGATTTCCTAGCTTATTCCACATGCCGTTCTCTCCAAGGTTCTTCATATATAAATCAGATAATGTGGTGGCTCTTAAACACTGGATCCAGAGTGTCAGATCTCCCATAAGACACATGGTGTTTATGTTCTGCTTACATACAACAAATAGAATAATTCTAGTCTCCTTTGAATGGGCCCAGAAACTAATGTCCAGGAGTAGAGGGTAGTGATGAGTTATAGAGAAACCACTAATGTTTCCCAAAAAAAATACTGGAGAATATTTGGCAAATGAATGGTTTGATCTCTTTCTGGATTGGCATAAGTCCTAGCTCAGAATAAAATTCTATCCTAAACTAAAATAGCATGGTAATAGGCTATATTAAGACGTGAGGAGATCCATTGAGATAGAGGCCTTATTTGTGTCTTTCATATATTGGATTCCCAACAGAAGCATAATGGGCATTCTGATTAAATTCTAGAGGAAGATGTAAATTGATTACTTGTTTTAGGAAGCAGTGATTACTTAATGATGGGTGCACATTTCTTCACTAAAAGGTATGGTGTACATATTCAGCACTTTTGCTTAGTTAGTTGATGGTTGAACTTTTTATTTTAAAATATTTTACAGATAATATATTTTGATCATATTTTCCCCTCCTCTAACTCCTCCTTTATCTTCCCCACCCAATTTCATGTTTAATTTCTCTTTCTTTCAATCACTTTCTCTTTCTCTCTCTCCTTCTATCTTTCAACAAATGCAAAGGTCAAAATAAACCTATCCAATAAGATAAAATACCAAAACAAAAGGCGTGCACACACACAATGGGGTTGAATTTGTGTTGGCTATCTACCCCTGGGGCCTGGAATTTGGCTGGTATACCAATGACACTTAGTCATGTTTTTTTTAATTACTTGATATAGTAATATCTCTTATTCCCTTCTTGTTTCTTTTAAAACATTATTGATAGTATTGTGTGTGCATGCATTCATACAGTTGAATGGCTGCCAGTGATGATATGAACACATATGTCTTTCTCCTCTTCCTCCGTAGGAGACTTATGACTCCAATCATGTATGCTGCCCGAGATGGTCATACTCAGGTTGTTGCTCTGCTTGTAGCTCATGGAGCAGAAGTGAACGCCCAGGATGAGAATGGTTATACTGTGAGAAATGCTTTTCAGTGTTGACTTCTATTTAGAGTCATTGATACTTTGCTGTTTTATCAATAACCTACACAAATGGTAGTGGTTTGTTGTTGTTGTTGTTTGGTTGTTTTTTTTTAGTTGATGTTTACTGTCAAAGAGTTAATATGTTGTAGAAGGCTTGGACTTGGGCTGTAATTCCTGCTGGGCGAGAACACTTAGACAGCAACAGCTGAGAGAAAAGGGAAATTATTTGAACCTTGATGAAAGAAGCTGTGATGCACAACAAAACCAGGGCTCCAGAAAATGCACACAAATTCTTTCATAGACAAACAGCTGTAGTGGCAGCTAAGTTCTTTATTCCGTGACATTACTTAGCTGCGTAAAACAGTGTTTGGGTCTGTAAAGTCCGTAAGCACAGCTGGAAATCTGTTTACATTATATTGTGCAATGAGGAGATTGCATCACTCTGCTAATTAGCTGTGCTCTCCTTTTTACTGTGCCCATAAATACCAGTGAAAATATCTCTTATCTTTCTCACATGCACTCCTTTTTAAGCAGCCTTCTTTCCCACACTTGCAGGCCTTAACGTGGGCAGCACGTCAGGGTCATAAAAATGTAATTCTGAAGTTGCTTGAACTCGGAGCCAATAAAATGCTACAGACCAAAGATGGCAGGACACCAAGCGAGATTGCAAAAAGAAATAAACACCTCGAGGTATTCACCTGTGTACTTTCTGTGTCATCATATTATCATGTAGAATATTTATATTATTTATCACAGTTCTTAAATATAACAATAGCATTTTGAACAAATATTAAATACTTGGCTAGATTTTCTTCTCCAAAGAGGTAATGAAAACTGTATTTTGCTAGAATATTCATCTTTGAAATCAAAACATTGCTATTACAGTCATTTAAAGTGATATGAAAAGTAGTAAAATCTTATTTTGTTCCTAGAAGTAACACTATAATGGGCATGGGTTGCTTTGAGATGCGTACTTGAGATCTGGGAATATGACATGTAATCATGCTTAGCCATGTACTTCAAGTATTTACTTTATAAATAATTTGTTTAAATGCTTCGTATCCTCACTATAAAAATATTAATCACTATACTTGATTTTTGAATTTCTAAATTGGTGTACTTTTATTATTTTAGATTAAGGAAGCATTTACTTGCTTTTACAAAAGGTTTTCTCAGGATAAAGAGTTACAAAACTCTGAACCACTCACCTTATTAGAATTTTCTTTCTACATAGAAAAAAATAATATGTTCACTGTCTTTTCAGGTAAAGGGATAATCATTATGTTAACTATATTTGAATGACTTGGAACTCTTTTTAGATCTTCAACTTTCTTTCTTTGACTCTAAATCCATTGGAAGGAAAACTTCAGCAGCTAACCAAAGAAGAGACTATTTGTAAACTGTTGGCCACAGATTCTGATAAAGAAAAAGACCACATATTTAGGTAACATATTTCAGTTTAACAAAATGTATATAAAATGCATATTTTGTTACTTGTGATAAATTTAGCGAATTATATAAGGTATATGGTATTTTAAACTTTAATAAGCATTTGAAAATGCCATTTTAAAATGTCTGTATTTTAGATTTCTTGTTCTCCAGAATTTTAGAAGAGTTTTATTTAGTTATTTACTTACCTAACTCTGACTTTAATATACATTTTTAGTAAAATATCAAATTCTATTTTTAAGAGACTTAAGATTATATTTGTACTCAAATTTGTTTGTGTTAAATCTTATTTTCTAATTATTTTTAGTCATCTCTGATTTTATAAGCTAAGATTTTTAAAGAACAAATCCCTGAACCCTATTGTTCATTCACAGCAATCTCTAGCTACTACATTTATAGTTACCATCTAATTTATGTTTATTGCATTGAAAGACATTTCCATTTGCAACATTTCATAACAAACACATGCTGGTGAATATTTAAAATCTTAGGAAAGATGGGATGGGCATCACCACCCACGTTTTCTGTTTCTTTGTTTAAGAAACTTTGTTTTGGGTTGGGAATGTAGCTCACTGCTTAGGTTATGTGAAGCCTGAGTTTACTTCTTTAGCGTTACAAGGGGGGAAGAAAGGGGGAGGAAGTACGAGGATGGGGAGAGCAGGGCACCGAGAGAACCTAGTTTACTCCTTTGACACAGCATTTCAGTGTTCTGTGCAAGCGCACAAATATGTGCTGCCCGGATTCGTTCTCACCCGTTCCCGCGCCTGCTCTGAAATAGACATGCACATATACTGCTG
This sequence comes from Pachyuromys duprasi, assembly GCA_028658305.1. Lineage (NCBI taxonomy): Eukaryota > Metazoa > Chordata > Mammalia > Rodentia > Muridae > Pachyuromys > Pachyuromys duprasi. Next base: position 30,844,871 of record CM053763.1, read on the forward strand.
TGCATGTGTAGTCTGTTCTGAAACTGACCTTGCTATGGTATGTTATAGTCCATATACAGCGTTTGGAGATCTGGAAATATTTTTACATGGTCTTGGACTTGAACATATGACAGACCTATTAAAGGTAAGATTTCATATAAAGCAGAGTGAGTTTTATGTGTGTGTGTGTTTATATTTGGCATAGCATGGTATATTAGAATAAAATTGAATTTTATTCACAAGCATGCCATTTATTTCTCCTTCATTTTTAGACTACCTTATTTTAAATTTATAAGCATTTGAAAAGCTTATTAACCTAGGATCTATATGTATGTGTATATATATTATATATATATGTATATATATATATATATATATAAATTAGAAGCTGTCTGGATTTAAAAGTACTATCTGATACATCTGTACACATGTAAGCCGTATGTTTACAGTTGTTGCTTTTTGTATGTGTAATACTAGAAGCATGATTTTGAACCAGACAGTCCTGTATCAGATATTTGCTCTGATTATTAACTGGAATATGCTATTTAAATATCATTTTTCCTTAAGGACAAGTATTTTTTCCTTTATGACAAGTGGTCATAAAGATTAGGTTAGATTATATACCAAGAACTATATGTGCTTTAAGCATGCATTTGAGTAGGATTTGAGTAGATGACAGTTGTTACCGGGTAGATAAGGATATTAAGCAAAGGACTGGTTTAAGCTAGGCTCTCCTGGGAAAGTGAACATTGGTTCAGGTATTGCAGAGTTGGATTCATTGTACAATACTGAAAACTTATGTTTGACGAAATCCTGGGCCAAAACTCATGTTATTGATAGTTCAGTCTCATGCCATCCAAAATTTAAATACTCATATAATTTCTATCTAGTTTCTAGAATATTCTCTTTTTACTAAGCAGATAGGAGTTCTAGCCACTTTCTTTGATTCTGGGAAATTAGGTACTGCCTGCTTTTGTGAGTGAGTATATAATATCTAACCAGTGTTGTAGCCCTTAAGCTACACACCTCTGAAAACCTGAAAGCTATTTGAGAAAGCAGTTAAGTGACATCTTCCTTTCCTACTTTGCTTTGTTCACACTGAAAAATGGTGGGATTTTTGCCTTTTGTGCAGGAAAGGGATATAACTTTAAGACACCTTCTGACCATGAAAAAAGACGAGCTTACAAAGGTTAGTATTACTTAAAAATGCCAGATATAGTCTTTGATGTTTTTAAACTTGCACATTCTTTTATTTTGTATTTTAAAAATCATAGGGCTTTGTAGACTGAAATTTTTTAGGTTTTTGGTTAGAAACAACAGTGAATTACCAACTGTAAATCATACCTCAGTATTAAATTGCTTTAAAAACATTTACAGACCTAGAGCATGGTACTTCTAGGATTTGTCTTCTATCTCATCTATAACTGCTATTGGTTTGTAGGTGGGAAGTGGATTTGTAAAAGAGGCTACTTTGACATAAAAGGTGATTTTTAATACGGCCATATGTATGTCTTCCAATTTAGCACAGACTATGTTATCACCTGTTAGCATCAGTAATTCAAAAATAAGTGTGGGGAGTTTTAGAGGAACTTTTGTAAGGAGGATATTTTAAAGTAATGATTTTGCTGTATGAACACATTGGATACTTGAAGTCTCTGCTATCACTAAAAACCAAAGGAATGTACTATTTAACAAAGTCCAGGAAAAAAGTTTACTTTAAAATTGAAGGTAAAATACAGGTAAAGACATTAATTCTCACTTATCACTAATAGCACTCTAAACAATATTTTGGAGGAAAAACTGTTTTCTGTGTGTTTCAGAATGATAATAGTTTAAGCTCTAATTAATAATGATTACTTTTGAATCCATCAAAGTTATTTTATTTTGCAAAAAAATGACTCAAGTTAACTACTAACCTAAACCACTTATTGATGCAACTTTATTGAAGTAAAAGCAAACAATATAATTAAGTTTACTACTTTCCAATATTTGTTTGTTTTTTAAGATAGTAATTCATCTAGAAAATGGCATTAGTGGTCTTGAATATGAAATTATTCAAGTGAAACTGTCTTATTGAACCTTTAAATTATTTCTAACTAGAATGGAATTGCCAGTAAAGATCAGCAGAAAATTCTGGCCGCTTTGAAGGAACTAGAAGTAGAAGAGATAAATTTTGGAAAATTACCTGAAGTGGCTAAGTTGGAAATCAGGTATAATTATCCGTTTACATTAATGTTACTTACAACCAAGAATTCTATTTTGGTGTAATGCCTAAGTGTTTGATTTAATGCTACAATTCCCCCAGGAAAATAGGTTTTTAGATACACAGTAGTCATGAACAGATGCACTTTATAAAGTTGATGTTTATAAAATTATTTTACAAAGAAGCAGAACAGTGCCTTTTGTTAGCTTCATGGAAACAATTTGTATGTCTTTATTTCATCTCGCTGAATCACATTGTGTAAAAAATACATTTTTATCATGGTTCTCATTCTCTTTAAATCACATTACATGTCAAACTGGAAGGTATGGAGCTAGAATCATGCTCCAGTTGCTAAAGTGCCTGCCATGCAAATATGGCAGGCCCTGAATTCAGTCCCTGAATTTCTCCCAATCAAGCCAGGCATGTGATCCCAGGGCTGAGGAGGCAGACAGACAGATCCTTGGGGCAGTGTATCCTACTCTACCCAGTGAGTCCTAGGCTAGGAAGACACCCTGTCTTAAAGGAACAAGAGGGGCAATACCTAAGGAGCAATGCGTGACAGTGCCCTCTGGCTTCCATATGAAGTCCATGTACACACGTGTGCGCACACACACACGCACACAAAGGAGGAAAAACAGTAACATTTTCGCAACAGCCACATAGAAAGCATTCATCATAAGTTCATCCTCCTTTCAGCCTTCCTAAACAAGAACCTCATCTAAGTTTATAAGAAGTGTTACTCCAAATTCCTCTTTGTGCTTTATCTAGTTTTGGTGTTGGGGTGGCAGCATTAAAAAAATGATTCAGAAATTATTATCCTTTTCTGTTTTCTGGACAAGGAAACTTGTGGAGACTAGTGTTGATTTTTCTTTAAACATTTATGTAGATTTCTCCACTGAAACCATTGGGCTTGGGGTTATTTTAGGGTGTGTTCTTCCTCACAATTGTATCTTTAATAGTTACAGAACTATTAAAGCTGTAGCTATTTTATTTTGGCTTCATTTTTGTAATTTGTGGGTTTTCCAGGTCTTGCTCCCTTACTAAGTAGTTGAGTTCACATGCATACAGAGTTGGTAATATTTCCTGCTATCCTTTTGATACCTGTGTACTCTATTATATCTCTTTTCATTTACTAGTATTGATGTTCCCACATGCACACAGTTTTAGTTCTATCAATCTTGCTAGAGGTTTTATTGATTTTTTAGGCAGACACTCCTTTTAACTTAATGTTCACTTTGTGTCTATGGGGGTGAGGGTTTGTCTTGACAAGAGTATATGTGGGAGCAGAGGACAACTTAGAGAAATTGGGTTTCTCTGTCACCATGTAGGTCCTAGAGGCTTGGGGCCAGTGCTTTACTCACTAAGTCATATCAGCAGCCTTGAGAACCTTCTTTTGTTCCATTACTACTATAAATTTCATTGGTTTTTGCAATTATCTTACTGTTTCCTTCCTTCTACCTGCTTTAAATCTATTTACTTTATTTCTGTTGTTCATGACTAATTAGTTCTCCCTTCCTCCCTTCCTTTCAATCTTCTTCTGTAACCTAGACTGGCCTCCAACAATCAGGCTTCCTGCCTTAGCTTCCCAAGTGGAAGATTACAGGTACAGGCCACCTTATTTGACATCCTTTTTGTTATCTAGCCATGTGAGTTCTCTTCCCAATGTTGATGTAATTGAATGTCACAAACATTTTAATACATTGAGTGGTCATTTTCATACACTTTTATGTGTATTATTTTTCCTTCAAAGCATCCTCTTTATTCATGTATTATTCAAAAGTATGTCCTTTGGTTTATATATGTTTAGAAACCTTCCTGTTGATTTCTAGTTTAGTTCAGCTCAGTAACTGAGTGTTAGCTATAAAGAATAGGTAGAATTTAAACATAGACTAGAAAACCTGAAAAGCTTTTGCCTCTTAAATTAGTTCATTTTGTAAATATTTTTGTGCCAGTGGTACCTGTATTTAAAAATCAACACAGAGATTTTTGAAATTCTAAATAGCACAAAATAATTATTTTTCAATTGGACTGCTTGATTTATTGCTTTTTAACTTCTTTAGTTCTTTATATATTCTGGATATCAGCCCTCTGTCAGATATAGGGTTGGTGAAGATCCTTTCCCAGACGGTTTCCCAGACTGTTATTTTCTTCTGACGACAGTATCTTTTGCTTTACAGAAGCTTTTCAGTTTCATGAGGTCCCATTTATTAATTGTTGCTCTTAGAGCCTGTGCTGTTGGTGTTCTGTTCTTGAAGTTGTCTTCTGTGCCAATGAGTTCAAGGTTCTTCCCCACTTTTTCTTCTAACCGATTTAGTGTGTCTGGTTTTATGTTGAGGTCTTTGATCCACTTGGACTTTAGTTTTGTGCAGGGTGATAAATATGGATCTATTTTCATTTTTCTGCATGTAGTCATCCAGTTGGACCATTTGTTGAAGATGCTGTCCTTTTTGCATTGAATGGTTTGGCTTTTTTGTCAAAAATCAAGTATTCATAGATGTGTGGGTTTCATTCTGGGTCTTCTGTTCGGTTCTATTGATCCACCTTTCTGTTTCTGTACCAATACTATGGCTGTCTCTTTGACCTTCCCCCACCCCACGGGAGGAACAGCCTTGCTAGGCCACAGAGGAGGACATTGCAGCCAGTCCTGAAGAGACCTGATAAGCTAGAGTTAGATGGAAGGGGAGGAGGACCTCCCCTATCAGTGGACTTGGAAAGGAGCAGGGAGGAGATGAGGGAGGGTAGCATTGGGAGGGAATGAGGGAGAGGGCTACAGCTTGGATACAAACTATTAATAAACTGTCCCTAATATTAAAAAATAATAATTAAATAATAATAATAATTGTTTTTCTTTGAACAGCTTAATAATTTTGGACACCTATTTAGTACCTGCAGTAGATGACGAGCCTGTGAGGCTTTATGTGCCATAAAAAAAAAATACTTAGAAATGCCTTTTTGGCATCACTTATGTAGCTTTTTAAGTTTTACACTATAGCTACGATCAAAGAACTTTCTGTATTATTTAGAACTTCCAAGAAACTATCCATGTGATCCTGATTTTTCAAAGCCTATCAAAGTCCACATTATAAATACTCTTTTCTCATTGCTTTGTCTCTAACAGGAATGATTAGTATTTGGTATTACCATTTCTAGATAAAATCATAGCTCTCAAATATTTAAATGCACTATGGAGGATTTTGGTAGTGATGCTTTAAAATCAACAATCCCTCTTAAATATCTCTGTCATTTCATCGTTGTTTCTATTAAGCAATATCCCAGGTTCTCGGTGACTGTCTTTCAGATAAGAATCACCAATATTACTTATTTTTATGATGAGAGATGCCTCTATGAATGTATTAGTGGGCTTTAGTAGACCTAAAGAGTGTAGAATTATGAATGGCTCACTTATTAAAACTGCTGAATTTTTTTAAAAATAAAAATGTCAGGCACATATTCTAGGAATTTGACCTTGTTATTAAATCACAGACTATGTTTATATGATTGTAAAGACAAGGTTTTGCTTCCCATTTATTCAAAGTCATCATTTAAAGAAGAAATTAGTCATTAAGTCATAAGAAAACTAACAGCAAGAAAAGTTGAATTGATTGATTATAATCTCCTGATAATTTTATTTCAACAATTAAGCCACTGATTTATTTTAAGATACTTTTTGTGTGGTCAGATTCCTAAAATCATCTGTTTCAAAAATGCATACATACTGTTGATTTACTTTTTTTGCATTGGCTGTTTGTAGAATTTAAATTTTAAACTTAAATGTTGCTTTTGAATAAGCTAATCAGCATTCATCAGTTTCTTTTCAGATGTTTTATTTGAGCTCTGAGCTACCTAAAATCCACTTGAATGTGTCAAAAGTGTCTCAGAACTACGTCCTTAAGAATCTACTCTTATCTCAAAAATCTATATAGAGCTAATGTTTTATTAAAATACATTGTTCAAGGAAGTTTTTCTAAACATCTTTAAATTCGAATTTCTAAATAACAGCAGAGAAATCTTTGGCTTAGATTCCATAAACATTTTTTCCATTACTAACATTATTTTGAAACTTAATGTCATGGAAAAATATCCATACAATGTTAAAAGTTAAACTTAAACTAGCATATTAAATATAATATTAGTTGTAGAAATCTATATGGAAAATACTGGTAGAAACTATAAGAAAATATGGCAGAAAATAGTGCCACTTATTATCTTTGGGTAGTATGATTTTTTTTCAGTTATTCTACAATGAGGATATAGTACTTCTATTTATAATATATTAATCATAGATACTAAATTTTATCTTAATATTAGACTTCAGATTTTAATTAAATTTTTATTTTTTATATTAATTACAGTTTACTTACTTTGTATCCCAGCCGTAGCCCCCTCCCTCATTCACTCCCAATCCCACCCCCTGTCCCTCATCTCTTCCCTGCCCCTCTCTAAGTCCACTGATAGGGGAGGTCCTCCTCTCCTTCCATCTGATCCTAGCTTATCAGGTCTCATCAGGACTGGCTAAATTGTCCTCCTCTGTGGCCTAGCAAGGCTGCTACCACCTTGGAGGGGAGGGGGTTGTCAAAGAGCTAACCACTGAGTTCATGTCAGAGATGGTCCCTGTTCCCCTTACTAGGGAACTTACTTGGTTACTGAGCTGTCATGGGCTACATCTGAGCAGGGGTTCTAGGTTATATCCATGAATGGCCTTTGATTGGAGTATCAGTCTCAGAAAAGACATCTGGGCCCAGATATTTTGGTTCTGTTGCTCTCCTTGTGGATTTCCTGTCCCCTCCAGATCTTTCTGTCTCCCCCTTCTTTCATAAGATTCCCTGCCCTCTGCCCAAAGTTTGGTTATGAATCTTGGCATCTGCTTTCAGAGTCTTTCAGAGGCCCTCGGTGGTAGGCTCTTGTCCTGTTTCCTGTTTTCTCTTTTTTCCAAAGTCCATCCCGTTTGTATTTCTGAGTGAGGATTTTTAAGACATGACCTAGCCACAGTGAAGTTCCATCCTTGATCATTCTTATCATTGGCCAGCTGCAATGGCTTTCCGGAATCCTTGTTCTGAGAGCAGGCTAGAAGAACTGCTCTAGTCTGGGCATGCTTTTCCATGGCAGGAGAAGAAAAACCTGTAGCCAACCAGCAAAACCACTCATTGGCTCCATAAGATTAGAGGAACAGGAAGTTTGCTGTAAGATGAAGTCTTACAAACATGGGTGCCTAAACTTGCCTAAATAAGGATGACATTAGTAGGCATGCTAATGTGCATTTGAATTATTTAATTTGATGGCTGTTTGGTCTGTTGGGTTCTATGAGTGGCACTGTGGTTTTCACTGTAGATTGGCCTCTGTCAGTCACTAAAGCCAGCCTCGTCCTCGTGTCTCCTAGCTTCTGGATTGAAGAATATTTAAGGCACTCAACAATCTTTCCTGGGACAGTTCTCTTCACTTCCACCCATAGCGCGGTCATCTCTTATTTCCTTCTGCTTCCCAGGCTACTTACTTTCTTTTCCTGATTGCTGTCTTTACCACTCTCACGTCTCCTCTTTTCATTTATCCTATTTTCTGATCTTCAGGGTCATAGTTTGATACTGTTGCTACTTTGGTTTGTATGTACTCACATTCATGCTAGAAGGAAAAACCAACCTAGTTAGTTAGATTAGTAAATATAAAGTAATTAGTGAATATAAAGTAATTTTTTATTGATGTTCCCTCACTGACTCTGAATTCAAGTCTCTTGAGTCTACAGATAATAGGGTAAATATGGGTATAAGACTTAAACATTCTGTTGTTCACGAGTTGTAACCACCTGCTCAACACATATCATTGAAGTTACACCACAATTTAACTAACTCAAATGCCAGCCTTTTGCTAGACAGAATACTGGATCTCCTTCTGACCTCCTGAGAGTCTTGTCTTCATTCTAGAGAGTTGGTAATATCTCTCTTGAGATTAGGCTTGCCCAGAGCTGAAAGCTCCCTACATGTGGGTGCTGAGCCCAAACTCAAGTCAGCCCAGCTTAGGAGTCTGTGCTCTTAATTTGGCTATAATTTCTGATCATCTTCTACTGTGCTCACCATTCATCCCCAAATTCAGTTTCTTGCTTAATGATACACTCTTCTAGTGAAATGAAAATGAAATTATTTTTCTTTTAAATGCATTTTGTTTCTTTTGTTTTTCCTGGTTCTCCTTCGACTTTTATGTTACTTTAATCCACAATAAATCATCAAGTAAAATTTACACCAAGTTTTTACTTTCTCCTCACTTGTGAACAAGTGTGAGCCACTTCAGACACTGATGAGGAAAGGTAAAATAAATAAGTCGTAAAAATCATCAGTGCAGTATCCTCCATAATTGCTACTCAAATATTGGTTCTTTAATTAGTAGCAGAGCTTGTCTGTCAAGTGCAAAGTCCAGGGTTCAAAAGCACAAAAAGTTCGTACCACAAAAACTATGGAATAAATAAGGAGTAGTAAAGGAATTAATTCAGTGTTCTTGGGACTAGAGACTAGATTCTCTTTTATACTTAGTGCATATTTCAGTTCCAAATATATATTAATCAGTTTTTTTCAAATCTCTTTAATTTTATAAGCAGATTGGTAGAATGAAGAAAATTACTTGTAACTGGTTCCTGTTTGTTTCCTTTCTTTAGTGGTGATGAGTTCCTCAACTTTCTTTTGAAATTAAACAAGCAATGTGGCCATTTAATCACAGCTGTGCAGAACATCATTACCGAGTTACCTGTGAATTCTCACAAGGTATTTAATTAAGTGTTGTTCCATGGCGTGTGAATATATAAGCATAACTTGTTAGTTCGAATCTGATGAAGTTCTATTGGTTGTTCAGCATGAAGTCCAAAGTTTTTAATATTCTCTTCTATTATCTAATTCGTCATAGAACCTTGAACTTTCAGCCTCAAGCAAGGGGGAAAGAAGACAAGCCAAAATCTAAACACATCTCTGTATTGAACTCGTCATTTGTTGTTAATGATGATTTAATTGATGAAAATTAAAAGCTGTTAGGAGTCCCAAGTGAAAGATGAAACGAAACAGCATGTTGAATGTTATCTAAAAATTATGCTGACATACTGCTTTTCTCAATTAAGAAAATTTTAAGTAGATACTGACCCACAAAAGCAGACTTTCTGAGTTTTTGTTTTGCCTGTTTGTCTATATTATAGACTTTATAATGAAAATTTTAAACAACCTTTTTTCTTATGGTAGAATGGTAGTTTAAAAATCATGACATTTTTTAAATATTTGAAAATTTATTCACCACAAATATTTACTAATATTAATTTATTACACATAAATATATATTTAGGAAATTCATATAAAGTTACTGACTTACTTTGTTGCCAGCATTTATTCTGAACAAAAAAGTCAATTCTGTATTTTAATCTTTTAGATGATCGTTGTGCATATAAATTGTGAAAGGTTATTTCCATTTTTAAGTAAACTTTTGGAAATCTCAACAGATAGTACTGGAGTGGGCTTCTCCCAGAAATTTTACTTCAGTTTGTGAAGAACTGGTTAGTAATGTTGAAGATCTGAATGAAGAGGTCTGCAAGCTGAAGGAGTTGATTCAGAAGGTATATATTTAACATTAGTATTGGTGGAAACTGGGGAAATCCTTCACAGCCAGCTCTCAGAAAATGAAGCGATTCTAACAGCAGCAATGAGGGTACACTAGAGGAATGGTAAAAGACAGTTTCCCAAGGGAGACGTGAGCATAAGAAGCAGGTATTCCTGCCATTACAGAAGAGCGTGCTGAAAGAACTTGTGTTTCTCATGCTTCTTCAGCAAGAAAGAGTACCAGCCCAGTGATGGTCATCTAGAGTTCACTAGACATAGCCTTGTGGAAAACTGCTTGCTCAGCCCCTTTCAAATAGTCTGGCAAGATGGCCCAGGACCATAAAATAGTGGTACCTTTTGGTAAGAGTTTATTCCAAAACTGTATGTACCACAAGTGTCCTATACTAGGCAGACAATTTAATAATCATGGTATGTTCATTTGATATGCTGGTGCACTTAGGAGCTTGGAGTTAAGTATTTGCCTACCACATGCCAGGCCCTTAGGTCAATTCTCAACACTGAAAACAGAAAATATAATGTAAAACCAATGTAAAATAATTGAAAGTATTTATTTGCTTGTTAAAGATAGAAATTAAATTATTATTTACTTATATAAATGCAAAAAAAAGGGCAAATGAGATGCTTACTGGTTCTGTTAATGAGATAACATTGGCAATGAAGTGTTATTTCTGTTGGCCAGATTCCATATCATCTTTTATAATTAACTGTTTTTAGGATGTAGACATTTTTTATTATGTCTTTATATGTATATAGGAGCAACATATGTCTGGATTTTAAGGCAGGTTCGTTTTTCCCTTTTAAAAAATGTCTATACCAAGATGCAAGCTAATGAAATATCAATCTTTATTGAAGCTATAAAATAAAGAAAAAGAACACTGAGTTTCTTAAAAACTCATTTCTGAATCCCTGTCAATCTGATAAACTTGATATCTGCAAAAATTTCGTGACATACCTGATTTTTACAATTTGGGCCTAAAATTTATTTAATATTTTCACCAATATTTTATCAAAAGAATTTAAGAATAGACTTTATGTTCAAGGCAATTTGTCATCTCTCTTAAAATATATTTAAGCAACAAAAAGTCCTTTACGCTCAGAACAAAGTTGTGAAGCAAATTCTATAATAGTGGATAAAGCTGCTTTAAATGGAAAAATAAGTAATATATTTCTATTTTGAGTTAAATAATTCATTCATTCACCAGATGCTGAGAATCCTTACACAAGCTAGATAGAGCCTGCACTTGCTGAGCGCACAAACTTTATAGCACCATTCATCTTCACTCCACCATCACATCTAGAATTGAAGGAAAGTGGAATTAATTTTATTCAGCATGATATCTTGAGAATCCAAGGAAAAGTAGGAAGATTTGATATAGAAACTTCTTTGAAAGCATCACTCTAAGTATAGGAAATTCCTAAAAGCATATTTTTGGCAGGAATGGCTGCTAATTTGGTTTTTCAAACTAAAACCTGATTGATGTGGGTGGTTCAGTGAGATGCAATTAGAGAGAGAGAACCTAAAGTATACTGTGTCAGATAAAATTAAGCATTGTCTTAAAACTTACTGAAATAAAGCATGAGGGGATTAGGCATCATAATATCTCATTTAATAATACATGCCTGTGAAAAGAACCTTCATCTTTTTCTTCACTACATGGGTAGTAGTTTTTCTGTGACCCTTCTCTACCTAGAATTCAACTTTCTATGTAAAAACAAGCCTGGAAATATGTTGGTTGTCCTATAACAATGACAAGCATAATTCTTTGACTAAGGAAAAGTTTTAATTTTTGAGTAAATTACTAAGTTTTCTAAATTAACTGTACATGAACAGTTCCTGTAATGAGATTTTACTCAGAAAATCTGGAAGGCTTCCATTTTGAGGACTATTATGCTTATTAAGCATCTGATAGTTTAAATTTTACTAATAGGAACTTAGCAAAGAAATATACAAGTTATCACAGATAAGTGTACTGAGGTAACAAAGATAGGATGGGAGAGGTCAAGGCTAGCCTTTAACACCACATCATTCTCTTTCAAACCAACACACTGACAACTCTTGTCAGAAAGGGTCATTGTTTAATAAAGGAATGACTGTCTCAGGATTCACTAAATGGAGCATCAGTGTCAAAAAAGAATCTGTTGCTGAATGAAGCCATTTGGAAGTTAAACCAAGATTACAGTCTTAATGAGATTGGCATCAGAGTCCATTTTTATACTATAAATTTGAAAATTAATTTTGCAGACTTTTTAAATTAAATATTTATACTGTAGAATTTCAAAGGCATTATTCCTACTATTGTTGGAAATACTTCTATCGTCACTTTAGCACAGGATATTTCTAGTAGATATCACTCAATGAATGTGTCCTGTTCTTTTATTGTTTAAAGAACTTTTGCTTTCTGCTTATTCTCTCTCTCTCTTGACCCACTCCAACAGCCATCTCCATCTCTCACTCCTCCTTCCCCACCCCCATCCCCGCAGGCACACACACTGGCAGGAGGCTTCTTCACAGAAACCGTCTCTGTGGGAGTTTAGCAGCAGTGAAGGAGATTGCTGAGCTGCTGGATCTGCCGCTTACACTCTGAGGCACATTTGCTCCTGCAGTTACAATGCAGCGCCTTCTGACCTTTACTAAACTTTGTCACAGACTTGCTATAAGAATGGCTCAGCCCTTTATGGGATACTAATTGAATTTAATACAAAAGGAAATAAATTCCAGTTGTTATTCCCTATAGATAAAATAGAAGCTTTAAGTTAAAACGAACTTTGTCTCAGGACATAAAAAAACACCATTTTTAAGTGAGATCATCTATAAAATTATGTATTATTAATGTAAAAATAATCATCTTTGAAAGATACTGGTAAATGATATATATGTTCACTTTAAATCTGTCATGAGGTATTCAGTTTCCTCAATCTAAGTCTTGTGAATTAATATGAACTTTTTTTTGTAAAAGAAATGTTTTCATTTTCAGTATGTTGTCTACTAACTCTTGTTTTCCTCACTAAAATTAGATGCAGAATGAACGGGAAAATGATCCAACTCATATCCCATTAGTAGAAGAAGTGTCTACATGGAAGAGTCGAATTTTGAAGAGGTCAGCAGTTACAGTATGTGGATTTGGGCTACTGCTTTTCATCTGCAAGCTAACTTTCCAGAGAAAATAATACTGGTATTTTTTAAGTTATATATGTACATGTTATTCTGAGTGTACTAGCATTGCTTTCAATCATTTGTGATACAACATAGCTTTATTTCCTTGCCCATATGCCATAGGAAAAATTATGATACCATAGAGTTTTTCTTTAGAAAGTGACTTCAGTTTGAATTATATAGTTTATTATATTTTTATGTTAATTTCAATCAAGAAATAAATTATGGATAATTCTTTCATTTAAATCTGACTTAATCACATGCAAAATAAATGTTTGCTATTCTTTACATTCAGAGAACGTGTGTTTATTTGTCATAAAAAAGCTTAGAGTATTTGTGAAGAGTTCATAAGTTGATATTCCTTTTAGGCCTATTAACTTCCATTATTATATAATAAGGTCATCTTGCTGTTTTTTATTTATATGACTTTGTTAGGAAATTGTTAATTAGCAGTTACTAAAGTATCAGAAAAAATAAAAGGCAACAGTAAAACATGAAAATCTTTATGAATACTTTGAAAAAGGTGGGGAATTTTTTGGCCTGTTTGGTTTGTTTGTTTCTTTCTTTCTTTTGGTTTTGTGGCAGGGTTTGTCTGTATAGCATTGGCTCTCCTGGACTGTCTTTGTAGATCAGGTTGGCCTCAAACTCATGGAGACTTGCCTGCCTTTGCCTCCTTGAGTGCTGGGATTATAGGCCTCTGCCACAATGCCTGCTTGAAAATGCAGAATAAAAAGGAAAATTAGGAAATAGTATGTAAGACACAAAATATTTTAGCATTGTTATATATTTTTGCTAAATATTTTATATGTAACATTTTGGGGATATTTTGAAACTGAATGGCATTTGGTAGGTTATTTCTCACTTCTAAGACCATAAGATTTTATTTTTCAAATTGAAATATTGATATTCAAATTCTAAAAGTAAAATTAAAAGCAGGCAGAATCCATTTACCAGATAGTATGGTATTCAAATCTTGGTTGACTTAGTGTCATACTAAAATGGTGATTATCTATAGGGAAGAGCTAACAGCAAACAAAGGGAAGAATTGCAGTATGAGAGAAGAACATGAGGACTATTCTGCCTATTCATAATACCAAAGCTGCAAGACTCAAACCAGCATTCTGCACACGTGCTCAGTTGTGTACCGTTGGAAGGAATAACACAGTGAAGGGTATCTAACACATCAGCAACTCTTACAGCAGGTTGTGATATCTCCTATTGAAGCAAGTTCAAGACATAGATAAAAACCTAGGGGGGTTGTTGTTGTTTTTTTGTTTTTTGTTTTTGCCGATGGTGTATCACTCCCAGCACATACTTGGACAACATTTAATACATGTTACTTTTATTTTCCTTGTAAAAATAAACTGAAAAGATGATAGGCATCCTACCTGATTAACTGCTTGGTAGTCTTTTACTTCAGTGCACTTTGAAGATGTGTTTGCTCTTATTTTAGATGGATGGCTTACTATTGTTTTAATGCATAGAGTTCTTTATAATACTGAAGTGCTCTGTCCCAGTATTCTCCAAGTATGAGGAAATTAACACTATACATTTAGCTACAGCAATGTCTTCTGAAAGCATAATTCCTGCCTTGATACTGCCTTGCAATGTGATTTGCAGATTACAGAATAAAAATGATTAGGCATCATTTTGTATTTATTTAAATTATTTCTCTGGGTAAAGTATCAATAGAATTAATAAGGATTTCCTTATGATTTATAATCAGTTGATACGTAAAATGTAAGTCCCTTCCCTCTCTGATTAGTTGACCTTATTATGGGCTAGAGGGAGTAGAAACCATTACTGATCCAGGAATAGGTAACTCAGTGCTTCCTTTAATGTAGGGACAGATATTGTCATTGAAAGTTATTTTAATTAGTCTGAATCAGAAAGTACTCCTGTCTTTGGAACCAAATTTGGAATTGTAGCCTCCTGCTGAAATCAAGAATCTGAAAAGGAAGTATTCTTCCCCCTCAGTTTGGGTTTCTGCTGTTGTGATAAAACACCATGACCAAAGCAACTTAGAAAACAGTTTGTTTCCACTTAAAACTCTCAGGCCTTGGAAGCAGGAACTGAAGCAGAGACCATGGAGGAGTGTTGCTTGCTGGCTTGCTCCACATGGCTTTCTCAGCTGCTTTCTTAAAACTCCTGGGACCACCAGCCCTGGATGTGTTCCACACATGGTGAGCCAGGCCCTCCAACATCCATCAGTCAAAAATAAACAAACAAAAACAACAAACAAAAAACCATGCCAGAGGCTTGCCCACAGGTGGAATCTGATGGGGACATTTTCACAATTAAGGTTTCTTATAAAATGTCTCTGGCTGTGTCAAGTTGACATAAAACTAGCCAACACACTTATTTCTACCATATTACCACCATATACCAAGAGGGATATTTTGTCCTCAGCACATTTGTTACTGTTTCTTTCTGCTTTCTGGATGCCACAAATCAAGCAACTTCACTCTGCACTCTCAGCACTGGTGCTTGAAACTTTTGGCCAAAAGTATGTTGCCCTTTAATTGCTCTGCTCAATATTTTGTCATAGTCATGGGAAATTTAATTCAGGAGGAAAAAAAAAGTACTGGGTATTGTACATACACTGTATCTGACTATGTGAAATTCAGAGGCTTTGGACATGACTTAGGAAAATTTAGAGAAGGCAGCTAAAGAACACTTAGAATGCTATATGCAGAGCTGAGCTGACAGTCGGGTGGTAGCCGTAAGACCAGATGTGCCAATAAACATGCAGACAGTAAAGGTTTTACCTCGGAGGCTCCATGCAGCAATGAGACTGCTGTCGTGGATTTCCGTTTGCATTAATTTTGGCAAAGAACTTATATTTTACCCATATCCTCAAGGCTTTGTGTGAAGCTTAATGTAAACATGGACTAGTTAGTCTGCTTCAAGAAATTTCAAGGTCACAGTTTACAAGCTGTGGCATGGTACAGCTAGTTGCCTTTAAATAAGTTTACTGTAAGAATTGTGAACAGGAAGCAGAGTATTAAAGTTGTAAGTTGGCCAGATAGGGGCCAAAGAAGGTATAGTTGCCAAGAGATTACTGTCACCACAGAGAAACCAGGACAATAGAAAAGTGGAAGCGTTACAGGTTTCCCGG
This sequence comes from Pachyuromys duprasi, assembly GCA_028658305.1. Lineage (NCBI taxonomy): Eukaryota > Metazoa > Chordata > Mammalia > Rodentia > Muridae > Pachyuromys > Pachyuromys duprasi. The sequence continues at coordinate 30,860,908 of CM053763.1, forward strand.
GAATTGTCCAGAGCCGCCCATCATAGACTCATGGGGGAGAAAGTATCTAAAACCTCATTTGAGTTTGCTTTGAAAAGGCAGCACACGGGTTCTGCTCACACAGAACTGCTTAGGCAATTCTTTCCCCCAATTTCAGCCCTCCCCACCCTCAGAGATGCCTGCAGAGATGGCCCAAGTGTGCCCAGATCACATGGGTTGATAAGACGCAGACCTGGGTATCATCCCCACATGATGCTGGGTTTATAGACATGAACAATGCAGGAGCTGTGGGAGCATACCCTCATTTCAAGAGAAAGTCCTAAGAGGCCAAGCAGTGTGTGACAGGATCAGAGTGTCTGCAGGAAACAGAGAATTTTATGTGAAGTTATCTGTGAAGCCAGGCCTGCAAGGCAGACACCACAAAGTCAGAAATCCAAGAAAGATCTGTCTACGGTATCTACCAAGAGAAACTGTAGACACTGAGCAGAGGTAGCCCAAGAGAGGTGCCACGTGGGCTACGGCATACAAGGCAAAGTAAGTACAGCTGCCTGGTCATCGGGAGCATGTGCCCTTTTTCAGAAGGTTGCCAAGGTTCTCATTGCCCCAACCTTTTTTTAGTTCCTCTTCAGAAGGCTGATGACATCCTCTTTCCTTTCCCCCTGTTCTGAGTATAACAGTATTTCTACTGTTAATGTCTTCAAAGAGCCAACTTTGGGTCATGTCATTTTTTTTTCTTTTCTTATATTTTTTCCTCATCTCCTTGATTCTCCTTTTGCCCATTTTATAGCCATTCTTCTGCTTGCTTTGGGTTTAATTTGCTCTTCTTTTTCCAATGTCTTTCAGTGGAAACTTGATGATGGTTTGGAGCAGCCGGTATCATTTAACATTGGTGATTTTGGCTGCAAGTCTCTGAGCACTTATTTAGATGCATGTTAGGTAGTCACATGATGTAGCTTCATCTTTTTTTCATTGAAAATGCTTCCTAAATATTAGCTAAATATTCCTTTTTTAAAACTTTTTCTGTTTTATTCCATAGACTTGAGCAACCAAAATGAAAACCATAAGAAACTAATACAAGAGCCAATCAAAGAGCTTTCTAACCAGAACTGTTTATAATAAAATAAGATACCTGCCACTGGTATACGTCAATTAGAAGATATGCACCCCTACCACACTGCAGGAAATAATTACTGTGTCCACATCTCATAAAAGTTTCACTCTCCTTGCAGCCTTTTAAGACATGCTAACTTTAATTCTCCCAACTTGAGAAGCTAAGTGTTATTAGAATGTGTAGATTTGGACATCTTTCCAACTCCCATCCATTTCTGATACATCTATCTCCTTGTTTTCAAATTTAAGTTAGACTTATGGTTACCAGGACCCACACAACAACACTGACCAGAAAACTCCACTTTTGAGATTCAGCTGGAACATAAACTGAACACATATGCTTGTTTCTGCTCCTCTAAAACTTCACTTGAAAGACTAGAAATAGTTAGAAGAGCAGACACAAAATAAACAAAAACAAAGATAATATGTGCATGGCATTGGTGTGAGAGTCCATGGACAACAATGAGAAACAAGTTTCTGCTTCTCCACTCTGTTAGTAGCCTGCAAAGAAGCAGGTGAGACTTCCAGCTGAATATTCTTCTGTAAGGTTTGTGTCAGTCTGATAAGACAGTGAATATTCTAAGACTACCTAAAAATGAGTCAACCAGTTTTAGCATGTGTTTGTGTGTGTGAGTGTTTAGCATATATGTGTTTAAGAATAATATATTAGGCTTAGATAAGTAATTGTCAAAGTAAAACTCAATTCAAAAAGCTTCCCTGTGTAAAACATTTCAGCTAAATTCTGATTTAAATGAATGAAATCAATTCAGTGTGATAAATAAGGCATTTAAAGTTGAAAAGGGTATTGCCTCAAAACAAAGCCAGCCACACATTCAAGTACCAAAATTAAAACTGAAGGTTTTTTAAACGGGAAATTTTATACGGCTAAAATTTATTTGATCTTAGCAGTACGATGACAGTTAATCTTTAAGAACCTAGATAATCATGATGACTTCTGTTTTGCACTCCAAGTTCCTCTGTCACTGCTTAATAAATAATAATTTGTGGCTCTGAGGGGGTGGAAATAGGGTGGGGATTTTCTTGTTGGCACATCCACTGGTGAGTAACGCATTCACTTCAAGTGCCAACAAAAATGTTATACTGGACTTATGTGACACATTTGTTAGTTATTAAAGAAACCAATTCCAAACTGTTTAAGCAGAGCTCTTTCTCTCTACCTGTAAATGCAGATTGCCTTATCAGTATCCTAAACAAAATGAACCTGTTTTTACTTCTGGGGGATATTTCTATGAAGAAATTTTAAAAGGGGCGCCATCTCTGGGCTCAGCCCACTAGCTAATGTTTTCATCATTTTCTTTTAAATGGACCTTGCACGATTATTACATGGATTTTCTTCATTTTTTTCTTTCTAACATTTTCTTTTTTCAGCCTATGTCTGTTGGATGCTCTTTCACAAGCGATAATAGGCTGCCAGCCTCTGTATTAAACCGGGAGACAATCAGAAGGATCCTAGGTCTCAACCCAGTTGTCACTACCTTATACATTTTCTGGACCTTGGATTCCTTGTCTTTAAGATAGATTATCTCTCAAATGAAATTACCCAAAGGAATATCATCCTAATAAACAGATTCAGTTTGGATTCAATTCTGAAATTAGAATAGAACCATTAGATTCAATGCATCAGTTGAACCTTTGGCAACTGATTGTTGTTGTTGCTGCTGCTGCTGCTGTTCTTGACTCAGAGATACTACACTGTGAGATTTATAGTTAACACTTGGTTGATGCCAGTATTTTACAACCTGTTTCAACTTGTTAAAACAATTACCGTTTAGTATATGAACTATAGCTACATACATTATGTATCTCATAAACTATCAGAAGATCTAACTACTATTGCTGTTAAAAGAAACAGATTAAGTGTTAAGAATGTAAACTTAAGAAAACAATTTGTAAGACATACAGAAGAGAATTGTTCTATTTTTTTTTTGTCTTGTACTAATTTTCCCGTGTGGCAATAAATTTGCTTATCTTTCCTCCTGGTGTGGGGTTGAAGCTCAGCCGACAGCTCTCCTACAGAACCCTTCTACAAAAACAGCTTAAACAAAGGAGAAATTGGCAAAGGTCCCTATATGTGATTTTTTTTTAGAAGAGATGTAGGCCAAAAGTAAAATTCTCATCACAGATTCAAGATTTATTCAATTAAACCAAGTTGTTGAAGTGTGTATGCACAGCTTTCCCTACTGCCAATATAAGGATATTAAGTTAAGAGGGCAAGAATTGTCAGTGGTAAGACACGTTAACTGCCATGTAAATAACAATATTTACAATGAACTGCTATGCTAGTGCTAATAATACTCTAACACTCATAGGCTTTTCTGTAGCAACCCTGAACATAAAATACAAACAGGAAAATTGAGAGTAAATAAAGACTTTAAATCACTTTCTAGAGAAAATAGAAACTATAGCATAGAAAAAAATAGAGTGCATTTGTTGTTCTTGGTAAAGCATACTGAAGTTTATTGGTAATGTGCCCTCTAAATCATCCTTCAGGAATAAAGGGCAATTCTTACCCATCATCCAATACTTTGACAATTTCCTCTGCTAAAGAGAGGCATGTTTCCAAAGCATGTTATATTTTCAGGAATGGCTAAACAACATAGAGATAGAAAATCTGTGTGAAGAGAATAGGGCTAGGGACGTGACTCTGAAGGCACTTGCTGGCCAAGCATGAATATTTGAATCCAGATGCCCAGCTGCAGTAGGATGTACTTGCAATCCAGTGTTAGGGAAGCAAACACAAGAGGATTCAAGGGAGTTACTTGCCAGCCAGGTAAAATTGGAGAGCTCCAGATGCAGTAACAGACACTATCTCAGTGAATTAGATGGAGCCCCTACTTTCCAGCATTTATAGTGCTGGATGGTGCTATTATATGCTACCAGAGGAGAAAAGTAATCATCAAGCTCTCCCAACTGTGGGCCCTGTGAGCTACAACAATGGCTTGCCCGCAATACATGCCAACTGGTATAATATTGGCAAAAATGCTGTTGGAGCAACCAACCACTTTTTAAAAATGGGGTATAAGGCCCTCTTCATGGGATGAACCTGAGACTAGAAAGGCAATGGGCCCTAGTTAGAAAAACTACTATGATGATTTTTCTAACTGAACTTAGCAATAAAATGACTCCTAAGGACATACTGCTGTACTGTAGACCAGTGCACCACTCAGCTTTCATCAGAGAAGCTTCTTGTAGTAGATGGAAATTAACACACACAACTGGGCAATGTACAGAGAATGAGACTTTTAAGTGCTCAGCCTAAATAGGATGTGTACATTATATCTCTTCCCTCAGTGATCAGGGATCTATACAGAACAGGGGAAAGAAAATTTTTCAGAGCCAGAGTTGTTGAACAACTTCAGGGAAACAGCATTTTCCAAACACAAAAGGAAAAATTAAAATTAAAAATAAGGTGGAGAAGCAGTTGAGGAAGACTTCTAATGTCAAACTTTGTTCTTCACATGCACACTTCTGCATCGCACACACACACGAGGAATATCAATCAATAAAAAGCATTGCCTTTAATTGAGCATTTAGTTTATATCAGTGATTTAGCTAATTTAATAAAACCTACAATTGAATAAACACATTTAAGGAAACCAGTATGATTATAAGAATTAAATAGTTAAGAATATTTTTGCAATTCTTGCTATATGGTAATGTAATAAACCAAACAAATAAGTGGCAGTAGGTTTAATTTTTCACTATTAATTATAATAAAACATTACAATACTTTATGTGGAATAATTATATTCTACATGAGAAGCCAAAATTGTCAAATTGCCAGGACCAATATTTTCTATAACGCAATGCTATATAATAAAGTCTCTTCTTTTTCTCCCTCTGCCTCTTCTTTGTCCTTCTTTCTCTCCTCCCCCATATGCTGGGAATCAAGCCCACGGCCAGTTGTATGCCAGGTGAAATCTCTACCTCTGAGTTGCTAGCCTTAGAAATACTTAAATGCTCTAAAATGACACAAATATATCAGAATCCACAAAACAGCATTCAAAGGTCAAGTGAAGACTGAATTATCTGATAAGGTGTTTTCTGTCTCTCCTTTCTCTTTCAATCAGCTATACGAACTCAGAGGCAGAGAATTGCCATGGATTGCAGATCAGAAGCAGAAAAAAAGTCTCTATAAAATCTAAGCCATCTGTGATTTTGGAGCCAGCAAGACGTACTTTGGGTCATCACACGTCCCCCACACTCCATCTCACCTGCCTACTCCCCATTAGAAAAACTGTCACCTGTCAGGTGTCTCTAGTCATCTCAGCAGACCCGTACTCTGTACCCTTGCCTACATCTGCATGACCATGTGACAGTTTCTTTTCTGTACAAATAACAAGCTTTTGTCACCAGGTATCATATCTGTTCCCCCCAAAGCCTTTGTCCCTGCCCCTCCCTGAGGGGTCACTTCCATGGACTAGCCTTCACCTGTTGATTAGATTTAGCCAGTGAGGAACCGCAGCAGAGTAGCTGGTGGACATGTGATGTAGCCCTTTATTTGTTCGCCTGGCTTCCTCCCTATAAGATTTTTGTGCTGTCTGTGTCCCTTCGCTGACAGGCACAGCTCTTCTCCTGACAGAGACTGTCTTCTGGCTCCTAGGACCTTCCCTTTACCCCTTTGGGTCTGGGAGTGGTAACAGCTCCTTGGCTCACACCTTTTTAAAATGTCTTTGTAAATCAAACCTTCTTGAATTATCCTGCCATCTGTTTCCAGGTGAGAGCCTGAGAGCATTCCTGCTATGTGGTTCTTAGAGTGTCTCACATTCATTTACAGGCTTACTAGCAGTATGTGTGTTCCTTACCCTCACAGCATGCCAACTGTTAATATCAATGGACTTAAATTTCATCCTGTCTGCTGCAGACCATGAAGGTGGTTTTGTGTTTTTCTGCTTACTAGTCCACAAGCCATTTCCCCATACACATTGCATAGTTACTTTCTCTTGCTTAGGTTTCTTCTGAACTGTCTTCCCGTATCTGAAATGCATATTCCTTAACTGTTACACTTAGAGAATCTTATCTACTACCTTTGTGTGTGAGAGGGCACCTCACTATATTGCCCAAGCTGGTCCCAGACTCCTCAGACTTCTGCCTGGACCGCTATAGCTGGCATTCCCGGTGTCCACCACACCCACTCACTGCTTTTCTTTTTGTCCATGATAGTCTTTGTTGTCCACACCTTTAAAATATCTACCTATGTTGTTTTCTAAGTTGCACTTTTAATAATTGCATTCTTAATATGTTTTAATATTTTAATACGGTATGAAATGCTAATTTAATTGCATTTATTTCCCCTTTGTGGGCCACTTTTCACATCCAGATGTGTAATAGTTTTGTTCGTTAATACTTAAGGTTTTCTATGTAGATGTTTACTGTGGAAAATAGAAAAATTTACCTCTTCCCATTTCTTATACTTATTTTCTTAGTTTGTCAGCAAATTTTAGCATTTCAGTCCCATAGTTATTAATAGTAGTGCTAATGATGTCCTTGTTTGATTTTTTTTGAACACTACATTTATATTTCATCATTGACATGCTGTTCTTTTTAACTAGTTAAAATAGTTTTTTTCTATCGGATGCATGTAAGGTATTTCATATTAATATATACATGCATTGTTTATATAAATGCTAAGTAAAATGAAGTATTTATTCTGTTTATTTTGAAGTGATCAAATTTTCTTTTTCCTATTTATATATTAAATTGTATTTATTTTTTTTTAGATATTGAGGTATTCTTGACTTTCTGATTAAAATTTATACATACTTTTTAAATAATTTTTGCCTACTGTTTATCTGTAATAAAAGTTATTGTATCATACTTCTCCAGTTTTATTGTTACGGTAACAGTACTTCAGAAAAATTAATTGGGTTTTCTAGTTTCTAAATTTTATAGAATCTGCAGTTATTTTCTTTCCTAATCATCAACGCTTGTCTTTTGTAGTTGGTTTTCTCTAGTTTTTTCTTATAGAAACTTGTAAAACTTGCCAACATTTTAAAGAGCATTTGTTTCTGTTGACCTTCCTAATACATCTATGGTTTCCGTAGATACATAATTTCCAAAAAATATAAATTTTATTAACTTATATTCTTTTTTCTCTTTCTGGTGTCCTGTAGTTATTCTGTTATTTTTTTTCTAACTTGAGGGGCGGTATACAACTCACTCTTTTACAGTGATTTTTTTTTCCAAAATAACAATTTAGAGCTAACATTTTTATTTATTAGTGTTCCATTTAAAATGTTCCTGTTATAGATTCCATTTTCACCAAGGATGTATTTAGAAACATTTTAAAGTCTTTCAGCATACTTTTCAAAAGGTTATCTTGCAAAAGAATTATCTTGCAACTCATTCCTGGTTTGATTGAGTTTTGAGATGAAAATGAGGTTTATAAAAGAACAATTCTAAATTCAGTACAACAGTGTATGTTTGTAATCCGAGCTCTCACTTGCAAAGTGAAAGCTAGGGGCTGCCAGCGCAATTATACCTTTGTCTCTGAAAAACAAAGTCATTATATTTACTGAATATTGTCGGATACCTTTGTACATAAACAAAATTTTAAATATACATTTTATATTTAAATAATTTTAAATCTTTTATATCATTTAAATATAAACAATTTTAAATCTTTATAGTGTTTTTTTCATTGTGAAAACGTGTCTTATGCATACTAATTAAATGGCATTTCTTGTTCAAGTCTTTTTACAACCTTTCTTTTCATGCTTTCTCAGTAAGTAGATCATAAGAAATAACTACAAAATCTCCTTCGCCTGCTCCATGCCCTTGCAGTAAGATAACAGATAAAGTCTTTAACTTTTGTATCAAGGTAGGCTAAGGGGGTGCTTTTTTAAAATTTATTTATTTTATTTATTTTTATATCAATCACAGGTTAGGTTTTTTGCATCCCATGCGTAGCTCCCTCCTTCATTCCCTTCCACCCTCCCCAACCCTCCCTCATCTCCTCCCCGCCCCCTCCAAGTCCACCAATGGGGGAGGATCTCCTCCCCTTCCATCTGACCCCAAATCATCTTGTCTCCTCAGGGCTGGCTGCAATGCCCTCCCCTGGGATCTAGCCAGGCTGTTACTCCCTGGCATGTATGGGGGAGGGTCAAAGAGTCAGCC
>CM053763.1:30876900-30938602 GCA_028658305.1 Pachyuromys duprasi
CCCTCACCCTGCTCCTTCCCCCCCCCACCCCCCCTATGTTGCTTGATCAGGGACTTCAGTTTACCAGAAACTGCTAGCCTTGACAACAGGGTGCCTACGTTCCGGGGGTGACCCTAGCCCACTGAGGCTCTTTGGCTAGGAACTTCCACAGAGGTGCCTTTGCCTTGATGATGCTCAGGGCCACTCCGAGGTTTACCAACTTCCTCTGCCCCTCCTCACCCGGAGGTATCTCTTGCCATCGTTTCTTCCACTCCTCTATAAAACCCGGTGCCCCCCCTCCACGCCCCGCCCGGCGCAGCGCCCCCTTCTTTGGCTGCGCCTGGAGGGGAACCGAAAGGACCGGGTGCGCGGGAGACACGCAGAGCTCAGGGCTGCCTGCGCTCTCAGCGCCTGGGGAATTGGCTGTGGGCGAGGCGGCCCCGGCTGCCCTTTATCGCTCTCTGGGCTCGTCTTTTGAAACTTTATCAGTGAGTCTCACCACTAGCCGCAGACGCGAGCGGCAGGGGGGGCGGGGGCGCAGAGGCGCCGGCAGCCGTGACGAGGCGCTCCCGGAGCTGAGCGCTTCTGCTCCGGGCACGCATGGCGCCCGCACACGGAGTCTGACCTGATGTAGACGCAAGGGGGTTAATATGAACGTCCCTCTCGGTGGAATCTGGCTCTGGCTCCCTCTGCTCATGACCTGGCTCACCCCTGAGGTCAGCTCTTCATGGTGGTAAGTCCACGCATATGGGCGCGGTGCTGATGGATTTTTGGAGATGGGAGTGCGGACCTACTGGTCACATATACCCTCCCTGGCTGTTTCCCAGTCCTGGCAGTTGTGTATTCTGAAACAACCGTCTTATGGCAGCATCCTGAGCTGAAACCCTTCGCTTTTCTCAAAATCCATTTTAGCTTTGGCAACTCCAAAAAATTCACATGCCCCACAATTGAGAGCTCTAATGTTTGGTTGTTTGGATCCAGCTAAGTGACAGCAAAAGCAGCCAATTTTCTATTCCACTGAGAAATGTGCTAGCCTGATCTCTGCTTCTAGTAGAGACCTCGTGTGTGTGTGTGTGTGTGTGTGTGTGTGTGTGTGTGTGAGAGAGAGAGAGAGAGAGAGAGAGAGAGAGAGAGAGAGAGAGAGAGAGAGAGAGAGAGAGAGAGAATTCATTTTGAAAACTACAGCTGCCACCCCCAAGCACACGTCCTCGAAAACTGCCTCAAGATAAATCAGTCCAGGCAGCTGGAGTTGTAGAACCTGAAGCCTGTGATTTTTGTATTATTTCCCGTCCTTCCACATTCCTGGTACTTCACCCCAATGAGGCAGCCTCCAGGTAGGGACTATTGCCTTGATGAAAAACTACTGGGACTGAGGTACCCAAGATGCTACCCTGCTCAAAACTATCCTCCTAAATCTTAACTCTGCTGCTGTCTCTGTATGCTGATGTATGATTTATTCTGCATATTCTCTGCCTATCTAGAAATCATCCCTACCTCTCAGCTTTCTGAGCTTGAAGAGAGATGGAGTTGAGAGCTCTGTAACTTTCTTGTATATAAAGTTCCAGAGCAGATATTAAAGTATTCTGATACAAATTCAGAAAGATTGGCTATCTCCAATGCACCTTTCCCGCCCCCCCCCCGACACACACATCCTTTTCTATGTGACAGCAGTGAGGATCTCAGCCAAACACAGGACAAAGTCACTGGACTACTTAAACACCAGAGTGACTGAGAGAAACAGAGCAAAGCACTGATGCGGAGGGGGGGCATTAAGCTCCTTCCTAAGCCCGTTGGACAGAAAGGCCTTTAGGCTGACAAAGGATCAGAGATTGATTTATCAGATTAACCATTTTTTCAATAAAATGATTATTTCTGTTTCCAGGTGTGTATAAACATAATTTATTGCTTAGGCATTTTGTCACATTGTCTCTCAGCTGTCACTTAAGTATATTTTTTGTAAGTCACAGCTGTAGTGATTTTATGATCATATAAAATAATGGCAGTACAAAAAAAAAGATATTCATTTTGTTCGGTCGCTTCAAAAGGCACCTATGGCAGCTTGGGCTGTATGAAAGGTACCTTCCTAAACATTTCACAAATAATGGAGAACATCTGCCTAGAGATAATGATGTAATTTTGCTGTTAAAGTTTCTTTTCAAAAGTACTTTATGGAGCTATAATGTTGGGTGTTTTTTTCTTTCAAATATTTAGTGTTTGTGATAACAATAGGAAGATTTTTTTTTCCTCCAAAAAAGTTTCTAATAACGCCAAAAAGAGCTAGAAAATGAAACCATTTTAAAGATTCTTTAGTAGGGAAAGAATAGCATGTTTGTGAGACGCAACATCAGTTCCCAGCAGCTGCTAATAGGATACATGCTGGCAGTTTTGAAGACATTTAGGTCAAACAAATGGGAGCGAGGAACTTCTAAAGGTCAGCTTCCTCCAAAGCCAAAGGCAGACATATGGCACCACTGAAAGCAGTCTTCTTTGAAATTCTGTGTTCTCCCAAACACATTTGCCCCCACCCCCTTCAGGCCCCCATTTTCACAGTGCTACTGCCTCTCTGTCTAAAGTATCATTTGATGGCCCCAACTTCGGGAGATAGTCATCACTCTATTCGGAAGCAGCTTTGACCAGGTCATTCGTTGGCCATGCTCCCCTTGCCTGCTTCTGCCCTCAATGAAAGTTAAACAACCCCTGCCTTCTACAGTCACCAGAGTATAAGTAACTCATACTCAAGTAGTGCTTTGAGTGCTTGTCTCCAGGGGAACGCCAAGCCGGGCCTGTCTGTTCACATCACTTTTGCCTTTCTATTGGTCTCTCACAGGTACATGAGAGCTACAGGTGGCTCCTCCAGGGTGATGTGTGACAATGTGCCAGGCCTGGTGAGCCGCCAGCGTCAACTGTGCCACCGACACCCAGACGTGATGCGTGCCATAGGCCTGGGTGTGGCCGAGTGGACAGCAGAATGCCAGCACCAGTTCCGCCAGCACCGCTGGAACTGCAACACCCTGGACAGAGATCACAGTCTCTTTGGCCGGGTCCTCCTCCGAAGTGAGTCTCCTGCCTTACCCCAGCTCCTCCCCCCCCCCCCCCGGCCCTCCCTGCACCTGTGCCTAAAGTCCCTGTTCATCCTTAACGGCATTTCGTTTAGTGCGTTTGTGCTTCTGGGTGCCACTGTCTCCTTCCAGAGATGATAGTTGTGACCATCAAGGAACTATCTCCTCCCTTTAATGCCTTTGGTAGAGCAGGTTGAGAAGCTACAGGCTCAATGATTCCAGCTGGTGACTTTTCATTCTATGCTTTGTCCATCACTTCAACACAGCGTGAACTTTTGGGGTCAGATTTTGTCCCCGGAACTCATCTGACTTTTTTCCTTTTAATGTTTTTCTGAGGCTTGAACCTTTCCAAAGAGTTTGATTTGAAGATCAAGATAGTATGCTGAAACCTTTGATCAGCCAAATATTGCCATTATTATAGAAAATACACTAAGAAATGTTTGTAAGAAGTAGAGACAAACCTCACTTCACCACCTCTAACCACTTCCACAGGGCAGGGACTAGCCTGTGTTTTCTGCACTCTGAAGGGTGTCTGATCAACGTTGTAGATCCCATTCATTCATTACCATGAATGACTAGATAAACTTGTTGTGAGACCCTGTTGCTTTTCCTGCTACATTTTAGGCAGGAGGAATATTTTTGAAAGAGGACAAACAATGTTGAACACAGAGATTTCTTTTTCACTTAGAAAAAGAGAAAATTTTTCTACTTAGGTAAGAGCCATTAAGTGTCTGAATACTGAAAGTAACGTAAAGCTAGTGATCTATGAGCATATAATCAGAGAAAATAAGTTAAAATCAATTTTTACTTTCAAATAATACTAATCCACTAAGCTGGCAGGAGTCAAGTTCTTTGAGAAATAACTCTGCCCAGTTGTTGGTGGGAAATTTGACTAGACGTACAACAGTTTGAGTGCAAAGACAGAGACAGAGAACTTTACACTTGTTTTTGCCCACCCCGCTCCCTCCCATTCCCAAGAAAATCATCCAGGCTATTCACTCAGTAATGCTTAACGGAGGGTGTTTCTATCATGTCATCATCACAGCCCTAGGGTTTTATGAGGCCAAATGCATAAATGAATGTCTCTAAAATCCCCCAAGGGCGTAGTACTCTCACTCTTAGAGTATCCTTAAAGTTAATTTACTGTGATATTCTGCAATTTTATTCTCTAGTTTAAGAACTATATTCTTATGCATTACTTTTAGAGTTTCGGTATGACATCGCAAATTTTTGAAAGGATAATAGCAAATGTCAGCCTAGTGGAATTTTAAGACTTCTCCTAGGTTGGTTCACCAGTAAATCAATTATTGCTAGACCTTGTTAAAGAGAATTTGCAAATGTCCATGGCAAGTCATTGTGGACTATATTGTTTGTAGGTTTTTTCCTCATTAATATAGAAAGATTTTTCAGTGATTTTAAATTAGAGGAACCTCCATTTATACAATGATAATGTGTAGATCCATTAAGTCCTTTGCTTATGGTGGGGTGAAAAAACAGCCTTTAAATTACTAATGAGAAGAAGCAATTTAAATTTTTAAAAAATGTATTATTGTTACTGGGCAGGAGTGGGAGCCTGTGAAGGTAAGGAGATGAGTTTTGGGATTTGGTTCTCTCTTATCACTGTAAGGTTCCAGAGACTCAACTCAGCCTTTTCTTGCTGAGTCATGTGGCTGAGTTAAAAGGAAGCAGCTTCAACATATGATCCAAAACATGGCATCTCTTCCAAAGCTGAGGAGTCATTCATAGAATACTTGCAGGGTCACTGAGAGAGAAGAGAGGGTAAAGGGAGAAAACTAAAGTGCCTTAGTCTGAGGTCTCTGGTAAATAAGGGATTGGATTCAGTTGGTCCTTCCTACAGCTGATGCTTAGCACTCTGCTGGAGTGCTCAGAACTTACCCCCGCCCCCAACCACATGGTTTCTTTCCACTCTTTACAGAAGGCCAACTTCTTCCTAGACCTCTTTGCAAATCCCTGCAACTGTCAGTGATGATTTTGCATCACTTTGCAGAAGGCTGAATATGGCATGCCAGCAGCTTATCCTGGAAATAATCATGAAATTTCAGTGAAGGAATCCAAAGACTTCTTTCAGTTAATTACTTAGAGAGAAATTTCAATCTAGAGTTGTGAAGAACTCTCTGTTAGAAACCTAAATGTACCTTTAGATTATCATGGAAGATAAGGCGAATGGTCGCATCACTGCTGGCTACAGCATCCCCCCGGGTATAGGGAAGTGGGAAACATTTGCCTCCTGTGTCCTAGATTTCCAGAGTAAAACAGCAACTTTTTAAAACATTGGAATTTACTCTTTCACAGGTAGAGGGAAAACCCAAACATAATCTTTTAAGTAGATACCTCTGAAACTCTAGAATAGGTATATTTAAAAAAAGAAGAAGATTAGGGTTCATCATTGTAAGTTTCAAGAGGGAAAGACAAAAGAAGACAAGAAGTAAAATAGAAGACAAAAGAAAACATTTTTGAAAAGACTTGGACCATCCATGACCCTCAAGAAACCCTAGCTCAGTGGTTTGCCTTCCCAGGTAAAATCTTTCCAAACAAAACAAGCCTCACCTGTGTGCCCAGCTGTGTGCTCAATTCATGTCAGTCTAAAATGACAGTAGCTTCAACAGCAGCCACATCACCATTTAGATTAGGGCTTAATTTTGATTGTTAGGATCAGAAAAAAGAATCAGCTTTTCTAAGAAGCCCAAGATCAAGTTTTGTTTTGTTATGAAGCCAGATCTTGAAATGTGCTACTATTTCACACATAACATTTTAGTGAATCATCTAAAACACTTAAGTGAAAACATCTTAAGTCCTTATCTGTGTGATGCCGAAACATCTGGAGGCAAAACAAAATCATGCGGAACATCTTTATCTAAATAAATATCTAGACATTAACTAACATGTTTGACCAATAACAAACATTTAGAAAGATGATGTTTTTCTTCGGAAATTTGTCTTTAGAATTATAGAAAAATCACTGTTTTGGGTTGAGTCAATAATTCAATGTGATTGTTGTCTGAGAATGAAGTTTGTATCTCAAAAACCTCTCTAATGCTTTCAAAATACTGTGTGATCCTAACATGCTATGATCCACATCTTCTATGCTTTTCCTCACCTATAAAATTTCTTGCTCAAGCTATATTAATAGTAAATACGTTAAGCATGTATGCTTATTATTCACATATATCTCATATGATACCATGTATATCTTATGTATATATGCTATCATGATATCTGTAAATATGGATAATGGATTCGAACCTCCAAACTAGACTTTCATGATAAAACAGGCAACTATCAGCAAGGGATTTTTTTCAAAACTATAAAAATGAATATATAATGAAAGTGTTATTTATCTAAAAGCCAGTAGAAAAAATTAAGCCATATTAGTCACCACCTGTTGATTCCTTTTCACCCTATGTGTGAGCCTTATAACATTAGCTGGGACTTCTGAAACAGTTCCTGTGGGCCTCCAGTCCTCTCTCAAGAGCATTGCTTGCTATTTGTGGCAAATATTCATCTAAGTAATTGTCCTTGAAAATAACTGGTTCCCTTCTTGATGGCTAGAACTTTGTAGGAAAATATTCCTGAGAGGCTAGGATAAGGGCTGTTTAGTACTGTGTACATTGTTAATAATCGTTTTCAATAAGGACCCTAACAAAGCAAATTTTGCAAGGGATGCACAGTAAGCTGTAGCAATGAGTGACGCATAGGAACAAACAAGGCTTCAATGCAAAAAAGTAGCCCTCCTCCCAGCTGTGTGGTTCAAAAAGTCACACTGGTCTTGACAGATTGAATCGGCAAACGGTTCTCTGCTTTCTGCCTTGCAGGGGCATTAGCTTGTCCAGCTTCTATTTTGATTGTTAATATATTTGCTGCAGCAACCATTAATAAAAAGCCATGCTAATAACAATGAAATACAGTTCCACTTGAAAAATGAGGTGCACACAGACCCTAAAGAGCCTTATATCTGTCACTCTACCACAACACCGTGTTATGAGTTACTACAGATTATTAAAATAATTTAATGTAGTTATTGCACTGAAATATGTACCTCTCAGCCTGTAAGTGAAAGTAGGCTGCGCTCTAATAAAGAACAAGTCTACAAAAGCCCCCAAAGAGTTCTTGCCCTAGTCTAATTATAGGCGGTAAATTTGTTTCCTTCCAGAGAAACCAAAGCAAAAGCTTTTCACTGTCTTTGACCCAATACCAATGATTAGTGCAGGTGTTCCAGAAGAAAGGAAAACCACCTTAGCAGTTCGACACAGTATGCAACCCAAGGATATTGCTTACCACTTTCAACAGACTTTCAATTACTTGTGAAAACTGATGGCAAGCCAGCTCTCCAATGTCATTGCCAGGGGCTGGTTGCTGAATGAACTCTCATCCTATCCTAGTCCCAATATTTTCTTGATTTCAGTATTTCACTGTCCGTAAGCAAAATTTGCCTTACTGTCTAGAGGTTTAGAAGTGTGTTTGTTTGTTCCGACCTCCGACTCTTGGGTTCAAGCAGTCTTCCACCCCAGCCTCTGGAGTACCCAAGGCTATAATCACACGCAACAGTGTCTATCTTGACAGCTTTTTTCCAAACTGTGATATCATGACTTCTAAAGCTTTCAATGGAATGAATGATAGAACTGTAGAATTCAGACTGTTTTATAGATGGTGAAACTAAGATGACTCAGGCCAGCTCTTTTGAGACATCTAGGGTTTGGGGTGAATGTGATTTGATGAAACTAGGAGCAAGGCTATCTTTTATCTTTTCTACTCTGTATTTAAGAAGAATTGGCCAATAGACATTTAAATGGACCAAATCTTATGTTAAATGTAAGAGATTCATAGTAGAGAAATTCATGAGATCTAGAAAAGAATCCTAGAATGCCATAGGAGATGAGATATCAAGAAGTTCGCTATGTGAAAGCAATGCAAAACACTTGAGAGAAGCTCTCTGGCCACTTTTAAGAAAAGCATTTTTGTTTCAGGTAGTCGGGAATCTGCCTTTGTTTACGCCATCTCCTCAGCTGGAGTTGTATTTGCCATCACCAGGGCCTGTAGCCAAGGAGAATTAAAATCCTGTTCCTGTGATCCAAAGAAGAAAGGAAGTGCCAAGGACAGCAAAGGCACCTTCGACTGGGGTGGCTGCAGTGACAACATTGACTATGGGATCAAGTTTGCCCGTGCATTTGTAGATGCCAAGGAACGGAAAGGGAAGGACGCAAGAGCCCTGATGAACCTTCACAACAACAGAGCTGGAAGGAAGGTATGGTCTGCTATCCTGTTCACTTGCCACTCACTGAGATAGACCTTGTCTTAAGATTTCCTAGTTGTTTGAACACTGTGGAGTCACACCTTCCACTGACTCCCAGCCCAGGGCCACTTGTTCTAAAGAATACCAACAGGGCTGAGACATCCCCACCCAAACCCCACCTTCTTCCCCACAGCTAAACTCAAGAAGTCCACCCATTGCTTTGAGCAGTGTGGTAAGTCAAGTAGTTTATGGTTCCTGCTGGATAGCGCAGAAGCTATCATTTGCCAGATAGTTCTTTATCACACAAAGCAATAGTATGGAGCATCAGTGCCCACATATTCCATTAGAGCGATTCACCAGGCATGGTGAGTTGGCTTCTCCTAAATTCAAGGGTACTCTCTTTTGGAGTCAGACCCAGACCCAGACCCAGCACTACCTATAAAGCTTCCTTTTTTTTTTTTTTTGGTTTTGGTTTTGGTTTGGTTTGGTTTGTTCTGGATGAGAAAGAGAACGAAAAAAACCCTTATCCTTTTATCATGATGTACCTGGTAGTCCACAGGAATCTAGTCTAAAATCACCTTCAAACTCCCATTTGGTGAATGAGGAAACTGAAGTCCTGAGGTACTCACCAAAGACGTCAGTACTAGAACTAGAACTCACGCTCAACTCCTAGGCCAGCGTACTTCAGCCTAGGATTAAACTGTGTTTATGCTCCACTGAGTGAGGCAGGGCTATTTAAGTGGCAGCTTGACCGGAATAACAAGAGAACCAGAATGTCGTTATCTGTGCCTTTGGGCAGAAAGCTGAAAATGGCTGAGATAAACAAACATTTGTTCTGAACCACTATAAGACAATCTAATTGCCAAAGGAAACAGATCAACATAATTTGTCTTTTGTCAGTAAAACATTAAATATGTCTGCTATTAATTTGTGAAGAAAGGTCAGCATTAAATTGAGAAGTATGGAGGAGGGGCTGACATGAAATAAAATAGAAAAAGAATACAGATCTGTTTGGATGAAATCTTTTTACTGGGCTCTTGAGAAGAGCAAATCTAGTTTAAAAGAAGTTGGGGAAAAGGGACTCATAGCATATGAAATAGGATGAGTGTGACCTGAGCTGTTTACAAATAGTACCTTTTTTGAACTTAAATATTATCATTCTTTATTTGCATGAAATTATAAACTTATGGTGATCACTGCCAAGAACATAGACTATGATTGTGCAGTCCTACAAATGCTGGTTATTGTTTGTACAATGAGTTAGATAAAAAAAAATCTATACTGACCTTTGTTTTGACAGCAATAGAGCACATGTAAGTTATAAAGTGTGGTGTCTTTGAAAAGATACATTGCTTAATTATTTGAATGGGGATATTTTAACTAGATTCTTCTATTTGGAAAGATAGGCTCTATGTCACTACATTGTATCCAAAAGAATGTCAAATGATTCAAATATATGTTAAGTTTTTATAATAGGTCATTAAACTATGACTAGTTCTAATCTTCAAAACAACAGATCTTAGCTATTATATGCTAGGTCCTGCATAAGCAAGTGTTTTAATGTGAATCACATGAGTTCGCTGAGGAGAGGTGAACAGCTGTCGGGCCTCGGATAGTCTCCTGCCTACTCCACAAAACTTAGGAGGCTACTTTTGATTGGGATGAAAGTGCACACACTGACTTTTTAAAATGTGGCTTTAATTAATGGTGGGTGGGCAGACTTTCTCAAGGAGAGAGGTGTGATGTCAGCGAATATGAACTTTAATGAGAGCAAATGTATTGAGATAAACACGCGTCTCTCATTCTCCTCTGGCCGTCATTAGCCCTCACTCCCCCTTACCAGCAGGAGATCTGTGGAATGGAAACAGGCTGGGATCGTGTTTGAAGGCAGTCCCCCTGAGCAAAGTTTCCAACTGGCCCAGCTCTAGAAAACCTCATTCTCCCAGGGCTGACAGCAACAGCAGCTCAGTTGTTTGTACTTTGTTTTTTCCCTCTATTACTTCTTAATGTTTTCTAAATTGTCTGATAGGAGCACCAGCTACTTTCAAAAACTGAGAGCAATGTGGGGGTGGGAGGAGAATATATTTTATTTGAATTAAAAGTTATCTGTCCCAAGACATATCTGTTGAGCCAGTGCTAAAGTCATAACCCAACACTGCTGTACACATTTACCCCAATTCACGTCCCAATTTCCCCTAACAACTGAAGTTTAATTAATTTATTATGACAGCTGGATAGAGCACCTTCATGTGTTTCTATTTGGTACTGCTACCTAAATCTGCAGCATCCTTCATTCTAACCCTGTTTTTAAAAAGACTTTGTCACTATTTTCCTTCTTTCATTGTTCACTTGAGATTGGCCTTTCATTGCATCTAGTTTTCTGGTTCCAAATAGAATAGGAAGGAAGTTCACCTGGCCTAAGAAGGTTCTTCCACAGCTGAGTCTGAAGAGGCTCCACTAGGAAGACTTGCAATTTCTATTAAGATGAGTTTTACTGAATGGTCAGCAGGGGATACCTGGGCCTGGAGCCCCCAATTGTTCTCTTCCCAGAGCTTTGTGCAAAAGGATTTTAAGTTATTCTTTTCTTTTGTCAGAAGAAACCATCCCACTTATTCATTAAACTTTCCAAAGAGAATCAAAATTAGAATATCAATCTAATCAAGATATGACTGCTCTTCAAAAACTCTAGAGATTTCCATAACAATATGAATTTCCATAACAGAATTCTTTTAAAATATTTAAAATGTTTCCAAAATGTGTCTCTTATGATACTGAAAACAAACAAACAAACAAAAAAATCCATGGACTTCAATATCAGACCCATCTTTGTGTTCATCTTGCAATAAGCGTGACTTTGCTCACTGGATTTGTCAGATGGAATATGCAGAGTGTAGGAATAGAAATATAAGCAAATAGCTCAGGCCTCTCTCATGTAGTAGGTGCTCAGAAAATGTCTGTTTACCATTAGTGGAGTCAAAGTTGTTAATAACTCAGGTAAGAGAAGCCAGCCCAAACCCAACAAGAACTGTTATTTAGAAAGTCTTTTTAAGTGTTTTACAGTTTTACAGTTTTTAAGTTTTTTAAGTCTTTTTAGTGTTTTCCAAATCCTAATTGGAATAAAAAGTAGCATGAATATTTCTAACTTCCAGGTGAAAAGTTGCCCTCAAGGACATAAGGTGACTAACACAGGGTCAAGTGATAATGAGATGTCAGGCTTGGTCTTCAAGCACACTTGTGCCTATAGACATATGTCCAGATTTCCATACTCTATCTATTTCTGAATTTATAGAAAAACAAACAGTAATTCTTTATATAAAAAAAAAAACTACAAAGCACAAAAACCAGCCACTGCTGGTTTTAGAAGGCAGAGCTTTGCTGATGACATTTCCCCTTGGGTAGCTTCACCTCAGACTTCCTATCATGAGCATGTGCGTATTCGCTGTTTTCCTTTAATCTTTTTATTTTTAAATTTTTTCATGCAATCTATTTTGATCATAAATTTCACTCCTCCAATTCCTTCCTACCCACCCAACTTTGTTCTTTCTTTCCCTTAAAAGAACAAAAACAAGTAAAAAAAAAAAAAGCCAACAAGAACAAAAAACAAAACATAGAGACCGTTTTGTAGCTGTTGAGTACTCCTGAGCATGAGGCTTGTCCTGGTGTGTGGTTGTTACACTGGGGAAAAGTGATTTCCCTCTCCCAGCAGGTATTAATCGCAAATACCTCCTTAGCTGGAGGTGAGACTTTGTGCTCACCCCTGTTGTGTCTATCACCATCATAGTTGAACTACAGAGTTATAGTAATAAAAACAACACGGTATTGTAATAAAATATTATATTATGTGTGGTAGTAAAAACAGAAATGTTGATGAATGAAATAGAATTGAAGACCAGGACATACATAACCCCACACACCTAAGGGCACCTGATTTTTTACAATGCAGAGTCCTTCATTGTAAGAGCGATTTTTTTTTAACAAGAAAGTGTTGTTGTCTTAAAGTTGAAAACACACCATGGGTCATTGTGAGCTCAGTTTAAGCAACTTGATCCCTTTTAAGAGATTCACAGAAAATTTCAATGAATATCACTGCAAGTCTGAAAGCACTATGTGTTACTGAACTGCTTTTAGTTCAAAAGGGAACTTGTCAAAGCTCCCTGGGGAAACACGCTTGGGAGGTACTGAGTTAGATAAGAAAACGAATATGAAAAGAAGAGCATGACCACAGGAAACTAACTTTTGGTCAGAAAGACGGTGGCAGTGTTTAAGTACAAGGGAAGCTGTACCTAGTGGTATACCGGAGTAGGGTCTGTTAGCTGAGGAGATCACACGCGTGCACACAAACACACACACACACACACACACACAAAACCTACAATCTAGAGAGAAGAGATTTCCCCTACAGAAATGCCCTTTAGGGTTAAGGGAATGGAGGATGTAAAGGTAAGGAATGACTAGAGTTCCATGGAGGAGCCACTGACAAAGTTAATGGAGCAAAAGTTGGACATGTACCTTCGCCACGTATAGAGACCTTTAAATACTCTGCCAAGACATCTGGATGTTACTAGAAAGACTAAAGTAACACTTTAGTTCAATCTCTACACATTTTTCAATTCCTTTTAAGTCCACTTCAAGTGAGTAATGGGTATCAAAGTTCAAACCTCTTATAACTGTATTTGAATTAATAATTAAAAATAGATTTAATTTAGGAAAATTGCAAGATTTCTTCTAGCTCCTTGAATTTTATGACTAGTTTTAATTATAAATGTTAGGACTGTTATAGTTCGATTTCTGACTAGTTATAAAACAGGGTGTGGCAACTGTGCTGATATTGGTATTTAATGATATCAATGTTGACATCAAATATCAATATTTATAGAAATGTATAAATATTTATATTTACCAATACATAATAGATAAATTAATTAAATAGGCATAAATAAATATCAAATATATTGATAAAGATTAATATTGTCTATAGTAATCAGGAGCAATTTCTAGCTATAGATGTCACCTGACTAAAGCAATATTCTCTAATACTTGAACAGGCTCCCTAACAATCATTGCAATATGGGAAGCAAGAGTCTCTAATACTTGAACACGGCCTTCAACATGCTCCCTGACTAACATAGAAAACAAGATACCCACTCACATGCACCAGGTTTCAAGAAAACCTAAAAGTTAGGTGTCTTTGTTATTACATTTTATATATGAGGAGACGTGGGTGTCATAGAGCCGTCCGCATGAGCACACAAACTGACCGTATTTACTAATTAAAGTGATTCCAAGATCTTACTTCAGTTCGTACAGAGCATATTGTGGGGCAGGACCTTCTTGAGTGAAGGCTTCCAGCATTCTACTCAAACAAATACCAGGCAGAGATTGAGAAGGAAGAGCACCAAGGCCCTGCGGGTGGCCATCTGGAGAGCTGGGACACAGCAAATGCTTTTAAGTTCCCCCATGGGAAATGCCTCCAAAGTAAACATAAAATCAGTGTTGGACAACTTGTAAGAAGAACCTTAAGGCAACAATCTAAGTTCTAATAAAGATATCAAAAAATAGATCCCCCGATATCACTTGAAATAGGTAATAAACAAATAACGGATCTGACTTCAGAGAACTGGAATACGATGAAAAAGAAATGCCACTCTTAAAAAGTAAGGCATATCAACAGACAAGGGAGGAATAAAACCAAACTGTACTGCAGAGCCAAACTGTTCACCTCCTCTTCATCCTGACCTTCCCTTTAACAACCTGCTGCGTCTTTATAGGGCACAAAGTTCAGCTAGCAGATCTGTGTTTTCCAGTTCATCCCCTTAGTGTAGAACATTAAAAACTCGGATTTCGAAAAACTCTGAGTAAATGCCAGCCTCTGTCTCATTAAATCTCAAATTGGTATGCATTTGATACACTGTCTGTCTCCTTGTATCATAGGACTCTAAGCCTATATCATAGGACTCTAAGCTCAACCAAAATTAAAGTTCTCAGAGGATAATTCCTAACAAAATTATTTCAGTCCCACAGAAGTTGTATTATTAGAAAATGTGCCTCAGACTTGTATCATTTGTCAACTGAAATCATCGTGTATATGGCTGGTCAATGGTGATGCCAAGGCCTGCAAAAACAGATGCCACACCTTGTATTTTCCAGCTAAGCAAGCCCACCTAGAGGCACCGCTTTTAATAGATGACAGAACTGAAGAAATCACAGTGCCTTACCAAACTTAATAAATGTTTGCCTCAGCTAGCCAAGCGCACCTTTCTAATAAACATTCCTTGCTTCCCTAGCCCCAGCGCACTGTACAGTTGAAGGATATAAATTGTTTCAGTGTTTAGTAACTCCTATCTTAGAGATGTCGGCCTGTCAAAAGGCTTTAATTGGTAATAAATGCGCTTGGCTCTAAGCCAATCTGGAAATTAAATAATGTGTTTTTAATGTGTGTTTCCCCAGGAAAACCGATAGGACCCAAAATATGTTAGCTGCTTTGTGGAATACAACTAACTAAAAACTGTAGCACTAACATCTTCAAATGGTTTTGTTTATAAGGTAACCATGTAGAGACCATATAGAAACAAATTCTATATTCGATTTCTAAGGCAAGGCTGGTTGATTATTGGCAAATATTTTATATATTATGAAATAGATGGCCTTTTTCTGTTGGGAAAAATAATTAGTCTAACACAATCCCGAGGTTTGTGGGCTTGACGAAATGCATGCTAAGAAATACTGTTGTGTTCCTTAAGAAAATCTGATGGGGCCACCCTCTCAGTTCTCTTTGCTCTGTTTTCATAAAGGCTGATGTAGGAATCCTTCTTGAGAGAAGTTTGTTCTTAGAATTGGCAAAATAATTCTTTTCGGAACCTAATCAAATATTCAGGCATTATATGTAGAAAAGTGTTTGACTCACTGAAACTGGAGAACAGGTGCCCAGGGCTTTCCAGATCCCAGGATGAGGAAGCTAGTGTGAAGCCTAGCATATCATATATTGACTGCCTACACATCTCACTCACTGCCTTCAGATCTCTGCCTCTAGGGGTTCAGCATCTGTAAGTGGGGTAGGGGCATTATGATATGCCTTAGATGCTTTTATTGATTGAGTAAAATAGCTGCTTGAAAATGCTTAACATGGTCTGACATAATGTAAGAACCTAATGAATATTGTGCCCCTTCATTATACTCTGATACCAGGCTGGGCAAAAAGTAGAAAATAGACTTTTTTACATGATGTGTGCATGCATGCCCGTCTATGGTTCTTTCTCTTTTAATATTCAGAATTTTGCCTCTGTGGTATAGGTTGCTAACATCTAGAATTCCTTTCTGTAAAAGGGAGTTTAAAACATTAAATTTTAAAAGTAGAAAATAGATTCTAAGTTTAATAGAAAAACTAAAAATGCTCAAAATCAAATATTTAATGGTTTCATGAAGGCATGCTAAGTAAGATTTTTAATATCACCTTATTGGAGAATGTTAGAAAAAAAGTTATATATTGAGCTAAAAATGTTCTTTGTGCTAGTGCTAAAGGGGGAAAAAAAAAGAGTGCTGCTGTCCTTCGGAGTTTTCTACTTCATCTGTTTTTCTTTCTTTTTTATTATTATTGTTTATTACAATTTGTATCCTGGCTGTGGCTCCCTCTCTCATCTCCTCCCAATCCCACCCTTCCTCCCTCTTCTCCCCCTGTGCCCCCACTCCTAGTCCACTGATAGGGAGGTCCTCCTCCCCTTCTATTTGACCCTATCAGGTCTCACCAGGACTAGTTGCATTGTCTTCCTCTGTGGCCTGGCAAGGCTGCTCCTACTAGGGGAAGTCAATCAGAGAGCCAGCCACTGAGTTCACACCAGAGAAAGCCCCTGCTGCCCTTACTAGGGACCCCACTTGGATACTGAGTCCATGGGCTACATCTGGGCCCAGGTTTTAGGTCATCTCCATGCATTGTACTTAGTTGGGTATCAGTCTCTAGCTGTAGCACCAGAGCAAGCTTGTAGTGACAGGGTACCACAGGGTAAAAGTCAGATGGGATTCAGACATGTAGTGGCAGAGGGAGGCATCAAGAATCATGCTGGCTATGATGCTATAGCTATAGTATGGTGCTATAAGGATCCATGTGACTGATTAGAGATGCGTCACACAGGATTTTCCCAATGAATTTCCCAGTGAGCCTTAAAGGATGGAAGAGGGCATGAGAGGTTTTAGGAGAGATTTCGAGAGACAACAGAGAAATGGAGGAGCTAACAATATGGCAGTGTGGATCTGAGATTGTGAGTGAAGCTCTCAATCTCACACTGGAGAGGAAATAATTGCAATTGATTCTCCTACAAAAGGAAGAGAGCAAAAGTGGAAAACAGTGTTTATACATAGTTACAAAAAATGACAAGCTGTGCAATGGAAAAGAGTGTGCAATAAAATGGGAAATGACTCCCAAATTAACATAAGTAATTTAGGGATGAGAGGAGAAATTTTTACAATGTCTGATGAGTGTTCTCAAAGAGATTCAAGAAAATAGTAGTGTCTGTAAATAAAAGTGAAAGCCTTGAAGAAATGACGACAAGAGAATAGGAAGAGGGAAGAGGAAGCTAAAACAACAGCAACAACAACAACAAACCTCCCAAAAGCAAAGCAAAAACCCCAATTGATAAGTGGAGTTTGAGGACATCCACAAACAAGTCACAGGTTGGAAACCAGGAACCAAATAATCAGATAGATGAAACAAATATTTCAGTTTCACTGTTGGGAAAGCCTACATACAGCAAGGGAAAGCCTCGTGCAGCATAGTGCCGTGTAGACCCCAGACTGTAGACTCTCCAGCCCTTTCAAAGGCAGCTCATTCAGGCTTGCTGGCTGGTTTGTGAGGGTTAGCCATACAGAGCATGTTTTCTCAACTGGGTTTTTGCTTTGCTTTGGGGAGATTTTTTTTAAGCTTCCTGCCAAAGAAGGAAGGAAAAGCTTTTTGACCTTCCTTCAAATTCACCAGTTGGGCAAGTCAGTTTTCCCACTCTAGAAGAAAAGACAATGGGTTTAAGGAACCAGAAATGTTACTTTACTTTAACACACTTTCCCCTAAAGAAGCCAGAAAGAAAAAAATTAAAATTAAAAAGACATAGAGGATGGATTTGCAAGGCCTGTGAACCAATTAGATTGTCATAAAGACTATGGAAAGTACAGAAGGTCAGATATTAAAGAAAATATTTCAGCATTGAAGTCTACCAGTTTGGTTGAAAGAGTCTGATAACTGTCAGGGAGGATTAATGGGAAAAAAATTCCTGAGGTGTGATATTTCTGAAAAACAAGAACACGGGAAAGATTCTAGAAGTTTTCATGCAAGAAAAAAAAAAGTGGAACAAAAGCCAAAAAAAAAATCCATATTAAAGGAATCAGTGAAATGTCACATTTCCCATCTGTAGCAGTGAGGCTAAAAGCTATATACCTTCAAACTCGAGAGAAAATTATTTCCAATCCAGAATTCTATACCCAGCCAAGCTATTAATCAAATGTGAAGGCTAAAGTAATACTTCTTAGACATGTAAGAATTCAGAAAATGCATCCTGTGTGCACCTTAAAGGAGTTAAGAATGCACTACAAGCAGAAAGAAAGAATGACCAGACAGAAAGAAAGCATGGCATCTAGGAAAGTGTGTGTGTGCAGGTAAGCAGGGCATGACCGAGGTCTCGACTATGGACCTAGTCTTCCATTCTAAGAGCATCCTTCATGACAGAAAGGCTGTGGTATTGGATTGAAGATAATAAAATTTGCCCTAGGACATTACTGCACTTGACTGAACAGTTAACAGTGGTTAAATAATACTATTATCCCTTAGCTTCTGTGGCCCATTGATTTCTGTATCATCTGTGGATATTCAAATCTGAGATGCTTAAATCCCTTATGTAAAATAGTGTAACATTTTCACATCTCACATATATGGATATTTCAATTAGCTTTGTTTTGTCACTTGACAATTTAGGTGATCCATAGTTGTCTTGCTATACTGGATAATGATCAGAGAAAGTCTGTACATGTTCAGTTTAGACATGAGTATCATAGACCCGACTACATGCATGAAAAAGATGTACATGAAAAACATTCAGACACCGAGTGGTGGAGAGAGTCTGAAGATGCATGAGCTGGTGGAGGCTGCAGCCTACCTACACATCTGGGTAGACTCAGCATAGTGCTCACATATACAAACTCAAGTTTTAATTTGGGGAAATGTCTGAAGTTTGTTCCTGCTACTTTTTTTTTCTAAATCCAAACTAGGTTGAAGCCATAGATATAGAAGGCCAATAAGTATTAATGTTTTCAAATTTTAGAGTAAGCGTCTAGATATATTATGGAAGACTTAATGATAAGTTTTTAAGCGTTGGTTCCTCACTATTTTGGTTGTTCTATCTTGTATCATCTAGTTAAAGTATCAACAGTTCCTCCATCAGCAGCTCAGCACGAGAGGCCCCCAGCTCTTTACTCAATGGGTCTGAAGACCACAGGGTATCGACCACTCATTCTCCTCATCTGTGTGGCCTACTAAAACAGGCAGCCATTGGGTTTGGGTCTCACACCACTGAGCGCCACCATCTTTCATTCTCCCCAGAGCAGCCACAGCAGAGATTATTACTTGTGGAATTTTTTTTTTCCTGGTGATTCAGACACCCTAGAAACACAGAGTGGGAAACAACTGCAATTAGATAACTAGATTTCCACAAAACTGCGGTGTCCACCCCTGCCAAGGGCATTTTTTTGCTGCTCTGCCCTCCACAGGTCCTCACACTGCTGCAGTGGAACAGGGGCTCCAAAACCTCTGTCCTTCAGAGCTGAGCAGCCATGCTCAGCACAGGCTGTGAGGTAGAATTACCTGAGTAACTGCAAGTCCTGTCTGGGCCTGGGCCTGCCCACCCCCTCAAGGTTCTGATTTCCTCAGCCTGGGAAGGGGCTGCAAATGATCCCCAGGTGATTTTAATGTGCAGCCAGAAGCAAGACGCCCTGCTCTGTTCTCCAGTTGCCAGGGAACAATCCTCAGATTCCTGTAACTTTACTACACAGAGTAGATGGAGTCTTCCCTTCTCTTGCCAGACTCTGCATTTCCTCAGACCGCAGCCTGATTGTAAAAGAACATTTTCCCTTCCTCCTCTGTGTGGACACATGCAGAGTTTTAAAAAGTGGCAAATGTCAGATATATCGTTCTGCATTTCATTTTCATCACTTGACTTTCTTTCATGCATAAGACACTGCCCTGCTTCACCATTTAAAGAATCACAAAATACCATCAGGTACCATTAAGTACCAGAATTTACATATCCATTTTTCCACTGATGTTGTCTGGGTCTCTTCTTATAGTTTGCTATTGTTAATATTATAAAGTGAAGTTTGATTGCTCATAAGAAGCAGAGGTATGCATATAATTCAGTTTCAGGAAGATCCCCATGTGATTTAGGATTTTGTGCATCTATTTAGAAAGATCATAGATCTGGGAGTTCTTCCCCTGTCTAGCTGGTGACTGGAGATTTTACTGGCCATACTGGGCCTGGATTTCCAAACTTATGGATTGGAAATACTAACTTCCTTTTCTTAATTGTAATGTATATGTGATAGTAGGTGTGTATAGAGCCTGGATAAGACTGGTTAAGTTCTCAAGAATAGTTGCTGTGGTTAAGAATGTTATTGTAGGACTAGACAGAGTTCAGTTGGTAGAGTGCTTGCACAAAGCTTGGAGTTCAATTCCTAGGACCAAATAAAGAATTGGGCGTGCTGGCATACACCGGTAACACTGTGGAAACAGGAGATCATAAGTTCAAGGTCACCCTTGACTAGACAGTGAATTAGACTGGACTACATGAAACTCTGTCTGAAAACAAAACAAAATCAAAAAACAAAACAATGGCCTTTTCACAGTGGGATCCTGGAGTTCAAGATCCTCATGGTGTGGTCCCATGCTTTGCTCTCACCTCAAGTGGAACTCAGTAAAACTTCAGAGCATAGGTCTCCTTCCCTGTACTTGTCTACTTGAGTTGGGCTTTGCTGTTTACAAGATTAAGGGTTTGGTTTTAAAGTCTATAAATCCTGCAAACAGAGTTAGAGGTAGCTAGCTCTTAAGTGTTCGTGTTGAACATGCTGTATATTAACTGGAGTGAAGATGTGGTACAAAGCTAGGAAAAGAGTGAGCTGTCAGCAAGGCTCTGTCGTTAATCCACAACCAAGAGCTAACTTTGGTACTTTCAGCTGCCAGGGGCAGTCCCCTTCCCCAAAGTTGGGGTGGAGAGGGAGCAAAATAATAAGGAGAACTTAACTGTCTTGGATCACAAGAAGTCTAGATGTTGGGCAAGTCCCAAATGGGTTCATTGAGACACTCCACAACATTTTTCAGACCCCCGGTTCCTCACACCTTTAGGACTGTGTTCTGCTTCCTATGTTACCCTACTGCTGCTCTCATGTCCTTTGCATTATCGTGTTGAAAAATATCACCTAGAGACAGAGGAAAAGCATTGTATCTCTTATATCTCTTTTAAAGCATAAAGGAAACTTCCTTCTTGAATCCCATTGAGAAAAGTCAGTGTGTTAGCAGTGAGGTGACCATTCAGGGTTTAGGCCACTCCTGGGTCAGAGAGGGCCTGGTCAGGCCTGGAGCACACAGCTTGGTTGCCAATAAGGGAGGAGGTGTGTTTACAGAGATCAACAGCATCTGGCCCTGTTACCTGATCTGTAAGGATTGCTTAGGTGTATTCTCAAGGTCCAAACTTAACATGCAAATCTTCCCACTAACCATATAAAAACATCAGCTTTGAAGTTTGTCACCTGGAAACATAGCAAAACAAAGGCAGGGCAGTGATATTTCCTGTTATGTTTAGAACTAGGAGTGTGACTTAAAAGTGAGTAGTCTGCCTGCAAAAGGAACGCAGGAGGAGCACAAATGGCGGAGTCCGCACTTGGCGTGGAGTGTGTTCTTCATGAGGCTATCAGATCTTAGGAGACAAACTTTTAGACAAAGCTGGGGAGCCTAGAAGGGATCCCTGTGGTTGTTTGTGGCAAAGTCCACAACACCTGGACTATAAAGGGCATTGCAGAGAGGGTGAGTCCAGAGACAAAGTCCACATTACAGTGTCCTTTACCGATGTCCTGGTCCCCATAAGGTGGAGAATCCAGTTCTTTGTCTTAGCCTTCTATTACTGGTTCATAATCAGAAGGACTGACCCTAGGTATATAGGGGCACAATCTGCTGTGCCTGCCAAAGTGGGGAACACCATGTGGATGCCAATGCTCCAAGCTGGAAGAGAGCAATCAAGCCCCATAACCAAAACAACCCAGGGCTACTGTGATACCTTGCCTGTAATTGTTGTTCCCCTAGCCTTTGACTGCTTTTGACATATTTCCAGGCAGATGAATAGATTGAGACTGACTCCTGGAATGAAAATCCTCTCTGCACATCTGATTCTGCCATATCTTGGTCAGGTAGCAAGCCTGTACAAGAAGCAGAGCCAGGTCAAACACTGGGGCAAAAGACCATGGTGAGGTCACTAGGGAGAGGCAGCAGAAAGCAATGTGTTCATGTGAGGGGCACAAGGTGGTAGTTGGGACTTGAGCTCTGAGCAGCATGGTTCAGCTACCTTTCTGTCAACCACATTACACTTCACAGGGCACCAGTACACCGGAGTCTCAGGGACAGTGAAGAGCACAGTTGAAACTCCATTATATATCTATATAATGGCATGATGGTGTGAATGGAGAATTTTCTACCTGCCTACGTGAGACAAGTTGCAGTCAAAATACGAACAACCCAAGATATAGTCTAAAATTACCTTCTGGCTCTGTATCCAAATGTATATGTAAATGAATGTCCAGTTTACACTAGGATCCCATCTCAAAGACATCTCATGATATATATGCAAATATCCCCAAATTTCAAAACTCCAAGGTTCAAACTATGTCTGGTTTTAATCCTATCAGATAAAGGATTCTCAACATTGTAGTGGTATGTATTTTTAAGATAAAGATGTTATTATGTATTAGAAAAAGAAGGAGAGAGAGAAAGAGGGAACATGAAGGGACAGTCTCTGGGAGGAATTGGGAGAGTGCAAAGAATATTATCAAAATATACTGCATGAAAAGTACTTTAAAAATAAACAAATAAGCTGGCTACATACCCTATAAAATAGTGAGTGTTGGTTACACAGATAGTAGATACAGGGTACAGGGTTGGAGTCTCCCATAATTTTTCTACTCATCCCCCCAAGGGCTGCATTTATCACAGTATAGCCTAAGCCATGAGCGAGTGACAAGTGATACTCCAGGATCCAGCCTTCCCATAGCCACTTCTCTGTAGCTCTGAGCTAGGGAAGCTCATGGCTGGGTCCCGTGCTCAGTCCTGCCCCACTGAGCTTGCCTCTGTCTTCTTCTGCAGGCTGTAAAGCGCTTCTTGAAGCAAGAATGCAAGTGTCACGGTGTGAGCGGCTCCTGTACGCTGAGGACATGCTGGCTGGCCATGGCTGACTTCAGGAAAACAGGCGACTATCTCTGGAGGAAGTACAATGGGGCCATCCAGGTCGTCATGAACCAGGACGGCACAGGCTTCACGGTTGCCAATAAGAGATTTAAGAAGCCAACGAAAAACGACCTCGTGTATTTTGAGAATTCTCCAGACTACTGTATCAGAGACCGAGAGGCCGGTAAGCTAAGAGACTTCCTTCAGAGAGCAATGCTCTACAACCTAATTGGGTGCCTATCTTTTTTAGCAGGCCATTTGTGTAATTGCAAATGCCTGCCCTCAGGTTCCAGGCTTGTGTTCTTTCTAATTCATATTGAGACTGCACAGAAAATTCTCCTTAGCAGTTAGAGAAACAGGTTGATAGTGTGCAGATTCTGAAGAAACATGAACTAATAAGAATGTATGTGGCAAAGAGTCAAAATATGCAGATCGGCAGAATTCTTGCTTGCACAGAACTCTAGTTAGGGGGACAGATAAGCGTTATGTGCAATTGCCCAGAGTCCTTCTTGTGCTTCTTGTGCTGAGCGGGGACAGTTTTGTAACAATTGTCTCCCATGACAAATCCCTTCACCATGACTCTGGAATGGCCCTGAGGCTTGGGAATTTAGCCTCTTCTGAAGTCGGCTCTACTCCACAATCTCTTGCTCTTTTCAGTATGATTACAATTGTCAAACATCTTTTGTCTGTATTTTTAAGCTCATATTAAAGAACCAAGAATTTACCCCCACTCTTTTGGTCATAGATGGGTTGTGTATAAGGGAGTGACTGTAAGAGGCACCTCATTTGTTAAAGCCACACGCTTGCCTCCTAAATAACATTTTCTCCATCTTGTATTCCAAGAGTCCCTCTTCCAACTTGGACATAACAGCTGTCCCCACCTGTCTGCTTTTATAGATATGTGCTCTCCACCTCTTACCCTTAAGGTCACTATTTGGCTGCAAAGACCCTAGAGCAAAATAAGAACAAATGAAAGGGTCTCAGTGGAAAAAAAGGTAATGGCAGCCACAGCCCACTTTGGCTTCTATCATTTGCTTACTGGGGAGCAATGACATTTACTATCAGACAAAATATCCTTCAATTTAGATTCTGAGTTTGTTTTCCATCCTGAAATAACTGCAAGAGAGCCAGTAAAGCAGCGCAGATGTGGCCAGCTGCTAAAGCTAGATTAACTGATAGGCAAGATTACCAGGAAGCATCATTAAGGAGCCAGGAGCCCTTTTCTTGCCCTCGAGTTGTTGGAGTTCCTTGATGGTTTGATGAGTTAGCTGTCTGCACCCTGGGAGCATGTTTGCACATGCAGCATATGAACTTAAGACCGATGAGCATTAGGACCTGACACTGTGCCCCGCTGCATTCCTGTCATGCTATGGGGCTGCTACCAAGTTATCCTTCCTGTCAGGCAATGGGCTCAGTGAAACCTGTTGCTTTGACATAAATCAACCCAGGGGGTTATGTCCCCTTCTGTCCTTATCTATTTGACTCTAAACAGGGCATGGGGATGAAATCACCTTAATCATTTTGGGCCCAGAGAATAGACACTTGTTGCTAAGCACTGCCTAAGACCATTGTGTACCCACCCGGTCTTGTTGAGTCTATGAAGCAGCCCAAAGACATCAGTGCATTGTAAAATTTTACTTGTGGAAAAGGGAACAAAATAATGGATACTCCTTAATGATTGACACCAACCAAACTCTCACCTTAGCTTACAGAGTCAGGTGAACAGCCCTGGATATCATTCTCCATACTGAACAGTTAAGAAAATTAAATGCCCTGTCCACACATCATGTTTGGATAGAGATGCATGTCTGGCCCTGTGCTTGGTCTGAGCTTTGAGCCTAAGAGGAAACATTTGCTTCACCTATTTCCTAAGCATGATGGTGAAAAGACCTTAAGACCAAAACCTCCTATCAGATCTAGAAAATTTGCTTTCCAGCAGGGTTTTCTGGTTCCTTGATTTGAAATTGTTTACACAGTGAAGAAAATAGTCTTACCTGATGAGTTCTTTTCATCATTTAACTCTTCGTCCAGAAGCTCTACACACAAAGGCACACAGTTAGAGGACTGGATTTCATAAAGGGATATAATTTGATCTTCAATTTCTATGCTTTCTTAGATATAGTTTGACTTATCTAATTTAAAACTAGGTCAATATTTTGGTTAGGTAATATTGATTACATAGAAGCCATCCTGATATTTTAAGTATCTAGTTCCAATATAATAGATCATATTTTCAATAAGTTTACCAGATTATTTGTAAATTTTCTGAAATATATAAAAATTACGTCCAACCAGGGTTGATGGCACACACCTCTAATCCCAGCACTCAGGAGGCAGAGGCAGGTGGATCTTTTTTGAGTTGGAGGCCAGCCTGATCTACAATGTGAGTCCAGGACAGCCAACACTACACAGAAAAACCTCTCTCAAAAAACAAAAATAAAACAAAAAGAAAGAAAGAAAAAAATTACGCTTTCTGTAGCTGTGCTCAAGAAAATGCCAAAGTCATTCACGTGACCTGCAATGTTTCATTTGTAACTTGGGTAACTACATATGAATGTTTTCATAAAAACACTATTTAGAATGTCTTATATCATGTAGACAAAAGCTCAGCTTGTTGAAAGACTATCTTAGATTATTAACATTTGGAGTATTAAAATAGTCCCAGGTGTGGGATGCAGAGACCTTTGCCTCAAGCGCACACTCGAAGGTGTCATGCCCTTTGGCTTGGGACTGATGGCTGCCTTCAGATGGAGGCCTCCCTGACTACAATAACCTTCTGTGGAGCGTGCTCTCCAAAGCTGAGCCACACCGCGCTGAACACCTGTGGTGTGTCCTCTAGCTTCTGTTTGTGTAGATAAAGAGATATGAAAGATAATTCTGAGTCCCACAGGAATGAGACGTTCTGCACCTGACGCTTTGTGAAACAAAGGGGTTAGGTCTTACAGTCTATATGCCATCGTGACTCTGTAACAGAATGAAAACACACTGTGCTGGGATAATCTTATGGGATAGACAAAGCTCTGAGGTAGACCAAAGCTTTATAATAACATTTAAATCAACACACAGATTCCTCTTCTTTCTTAATCATTTTGTTTTCTCTATTCAAATTCATATTCTCTCTCCCCTATATTTTGTCTTCTCCTCCTAAATGGTTGGATTTAAGTAATGGTCTCTTAAGTGTCCACTTCACTGGGTACCTTCTCCTTAAGAGCATTAGAAGAGCAGGTGTGGTGGTCAGGTGGGACACTGGTGGGTGAGTGGTGCTTGAACTGGTTGGTTATGCTCTTCTCTCCACTACTGCATCCTGTTCAGAATAACAACGCACGGGATTGAGCTGGAGCGTTTTCCAGTTGGGTTTGTGAGTTGATACATGTACCTGTCCACTTCATCGTTTTCCATAGCTGAGGCTTCCTCAGAGACCTGGTGGAGCAGAACCAGGACATTCATACTTGTCAAACTTAACAATAGACTTTGGAAAATCAAGGATTTGGTGGTCCATGGTCTCAGCTTACCCCTATTATCAGAGAAAAGGAAATCCAAGGAGACTTTGTTCTTCCAGTCTCTGATCCTTAGAAAGGGCGAAAAGTGTTCTTATTTGTAGAGCTTTCAAAAATGGCCCCTCGTTCATGTGGCATAGAATACTCCTTTTTTCTTCTTGTTGCTTTTTGGACATGTAAATCCAACATCTCCAGAAAAATCTACTTCAGGTATCTTGTTTAAATGATTTCAGCCATTAAGATATTTTCCAGAATTAGCTTGACATATTGATTATCAAGTCATTCCTCTTGGGGAAACCCTGACACAGTGATACCAGGATGAGTGAATTTTAAAGAGGAGAGTCACAGAAAGAATAGCTTGAGTGTTTCTTGTGAGAACACTCTCAGCATGGCTGCTGGGAGCACAGGTTGAGCTCCTGACAGGTCAGGCCTGGTCTACATCCCTTACATGTAGATTGGCAACAATCCCCTTCGTTTTCAGATCAAGAAAATGGAATCCCAAAGTTTAGTAATTTGTCCAAGATTTCATGACCTGGAAGTAGTTAACAAAACGAATAGATAGAAATCAAAACAAAAATCCATACTTGTCCCACTTCACCATTTCCCTCGTATTTGGATTCTGTGAAAAGCAGGGGAGGGTCTTCTGTAATAAAGGTACAGGGTGTGTAGATACAGGAATTTAACTGGGTGTGTACACAAAGCCAGGAGTTCAAAACTGATCAGAATTAAACAACCACATTTAGATTAGGTTGAAGCCTCTTTTGATTAGAAGTTTTGCAAGATTTTCTTTCTTTCTTTTTTTCTTTTTTATAGTGTGAGTGTGTGACTGTGACGTTCCTGTGCAGGTATGTGTGGAAGACAGAGAGAATGCTTTCCTTTATCATTTTCTGCCTTTATTCCCATTAGTCAGGATCTCTTACTGAACCTAACGCTTGTCATTTGGGCTAGACTGGCTAGCCAGGAAGCTTCCAGGATCCACCCATCTCTGCCTCCCAATGCTGTGGTTACAGGTATGCATAAGCCATGCCTGGCTTTTATCTCAGTGCTTGGGATTTGAACTCAGTTTCTTAGGCTTGCACTGTAAGCACTCTTATGTATGGAGCCATCTCCCTAGCTCACCACTTCATATTTTTAAGAGAATATCTTTAATTGTTCCTAATAAATGGTAAGGAAAAAAATATCGAAGAAGAAACAGTGGAACAATAACCAAACACATTCCCTTTTTCTTCAGCTGAAGAAGACAAGTGTTTTCTGATGACCAACTATAAATACCCCATCTGCAGCACAGATTTGCTGCGTCCTAGCAACTGTGAGAGGTTGGGTATGTGATATTTTACAGGCCAAACTGAAGGCCACATCTTAAGAGGGGACTCTGTGAGATGAGCACTCTGGTGGCTCTGGAGTTATCTAGTCTGGTGATTGCCCCCAGGCATCTGTAAATCAAAGCACCCCTTCAGTTAGAGATAGGTACATCTGTAATGAAGGAATGCTGCTCTTCCCTGCAGGGGCCGCGTCTGCACCTAATCACAGAGCACTTTCACTGGGAATGATGTAAAACCCTGACCTGGGCCAGAAGTCATTCTAAGGTCTCCTCTCCAACCAGAGGAAACAGCCTCCACCTCTTCCCCAGTCAAGTTCAAAAACAAATGGAGCTCTTGGGTAACATGCTGCCCAGTAGAAACCCAAAGCGTGACAGGCAGCTGTTCCTGGTGTCGGTATTTGTGTCTTCCTTTATGAACTGTATTTGGCAAAGCATCCCTTAAAGCCCATGACAACCCCATTCCTAAAATCAGAGTGTTCAGAGATTGGTATTCTAGATAAGTCTTGTGTTGTGTCCTGGCTGTAGACACTCATGAACACTGACTGTATCCAAGGGTGTGATTAAAAACAAGGAAATAAGATTTTAACCAGTGGGTAAACTCAAATAATAATATGTATAGCTCATACCAGGACACTTTAAGCCCCTCATTTCTTTAATGAACAAATATTACTTGAGATTTTTCTATGTGCTAGAAACATAAACCCTATAAAGTCAAGGAAGGCAGAGTTGGTTGGTCTTTGCCCTCAAAGTTTTATCCATGTGATCTTCATTGGTAATCCAGGCAGCAGACAGCCTGGCAACACTACACAATCTCAGTAACAGGGAACCCTCAGTCTCAGACAGCTGAGGGATGATGTGTCTTGATTCTTGCTCCATTGCTCTGACAACGACTTACTATATATTCATTACTTTACAACACAAAGAAACGTCACTCATTGCTTTATGCTGAGACTTACAGAAATTAATAAATTAATATTTTAAGGGCACTAAGAGAACCAAACAAAGAATGGGAATGTTTTGGTGAGGCTTCTAAACAATCATTTTCTCAAAAAAAATGCTAAGGCTGTACAATTAATATAAATTACAATCTGGTGAACTGCCTTTGGTATGTATATAATACACACATTAACCTTCCCAGCACTAACACTCAATTGTCGTGACTTTTGTACTGCTGGTGCTCCTGATTCCTGTCCAGTCCTAGGAACTCATCTTAATCCACTCCAGGTGCCACTCTATTCCATTCTCCTTGGCAGTTTTGTAGATTTTTTTTTTCACAGTGCCCTCAGGACCCCCATTTCTCTTTCCATAGCTCGTGATTTCTTCATGGTTTGATCTTCGTTATTACAGCTTTAAAGATCTCTAGCCACACTTTTGGTCTCTTGTCTCATCCTGTATCTAATTCCCCGCCTAACAGATCCATTTAGATTTCTCATAATGTATTGTCTGGCTTCAAACAAAGTTGATCTGATTTGTCCCGCTCTCAAAACTTGTGTTGTTTTTTTTTTCATACTCCCTTTTCTTTCGCCTGTGTCATCCCCACCAGGACTCTGAAACGTGTAGAGGACACGCCTGCTCTTCCATGTTTATTGCCATACCAGTGGTCCAAGCAGAGCTCTTTGTCTTCATTGACAGAATATGTCAGTGTTTAATTACTAGTTACCTCTCTGGCCCACCAGCCAGAGAATCCTGGGAGTCCTGTGTTGGTAGGAACTGCCTCTCTAACTTATTATATGCCCAATACGCAGCATATTAGTGTAGCGAATTGAGCTGAATGTTAACCACTGTTCTATATGGTTCATAACTACAAGCTGAATTACATAGAGTTACAGCTCAGTCAGACCTTGGTTTCCTTGCAGAGAATTACAAAGCATATTTTTTTGTTTTCTTTTGGTTTATCACTAGCTATAGTGAGCAACCTGTAAAAACTGCCATTTAATTTTGAGTTATTTAACCAAACTCTTGCATTAGTAGACATTTACCAAGGGTTATGATTATGTTATGTTACTTGTTAAGATGACAAATAAACACAGCAACATACTGCTTTCTGCCGCCTAGGGTACTCAGTTCATTTACTACTGTTACTGTGAGTGCTGGTCACTTCCATCTGATTTCATTGTTAATGAAAGCAAAGTGTTTTCTTTTTTAATATCCAATGTAGTTTATTAAATATATTTCAATCTATGAATATGCTGTCTTTCAAAATATAAACATAGGGTTTATTAAAATGCTAGACTGACACTGGCAATCAGAATGAACATAAAACTTGGTAAACAAATTTTAAAGTCATTTTGTACATCCAATTCTTTGACATCATTTGAACCATTAACAACAAATTAATTATCAAATAGGTGAGGTGAGAATGGGGAAGAAATGGGAGAAATAGCAAAGTTAATTTCTAATTTCTATATTAATTGTTAGAAAGTGATTATCTAAAGCACGTTAATACATTTAATTATTTATTTTTTGCCTTCTCAATAAAATCTACTTTGTAATAGTAAATCCTTCCTTCCAACTTGCGGAAATTTCACATTATCAGAGAGCTATCAAGCCCTGTATTGTGGAATAGGCATGTCAGGGCTACAAACTGTTCTATACTACTATTATTACTGATTAGGAAACCACGGAGAAATTTTCTTCTCTGTTTCTCTTAATATATATTTCCCCTTGTAATTTCTAAGGTTCTGTGGCTTGACAACTTGATAAACTGTTCATTTTACTCCGTTTGTGGCACAGAACCATAACCTGGCGCCACAGGCCCACTTAAGTTATCAATATAAATTTTTCCTATTTCAATAAAAGCTGTGCTCCAAATACATTAGCACCCATACATAATCTCAACTCTATCAGGGGTTCAAAGTCAGCCTGAACAACCTATAAAGCCACACTATCCAAAAAAGAGAGAAAGAAAGGAAGGAAGAAAGGAAGGAAGAAAGAAAGAAAGAAGCTGAATGCATATAATTTAAAAATTAATAATGTGGAAAAAATAAGAATGTTCCACATTTCTTGCATTTGCTCTCTGTACCCAAAGTGAAAACATTTAAAGAGGGACAGGCTTGACGGCCATCCTCCCACCCCATACCTGCAAACGGGAGAACACTTCTCCAAAAAGTGTGCCCTCACCAGACAGTGGGAAGGCTGTTCTTAGTTTTTAAGAAATTTCTCTTAATGTAGTATTTAAATTAGCAAGAAAATATGAATTGGCACCTGAGTGCTATGCAGTGTATAGAAGAAGGGCTAAGAACCAACCTCTGTTCCAAAGAAAGTGGGATCAGACATTATGAAATCTGGGCCCGGTTTCTGGAAATATATTAATATAGACCCTTGGTAGGTCAGTGGAACTTGTACAGACCAGGTGTGCTCCATGGAAGGCATCCATGCAGGTCCGAGTCTTTCCTTGGAATGAAGGACAGCTTACAGATGGGAGTGAATCTTAAAGAGAACAGTCTACATGGCTTCAAGTAACCCCAGAAAATCACTGGGCTCAGTAGGGAGGAGACAGCCTATTTGGAGAGTATGGGGGTTGGAGGCAGTTCAGGGAACAAGCCGTGAGGTGGATACAGGGTGAGAAGAGGAGGAACAGGAAATAACTTTGGCCACGCTAGATGGACCAGGTATGGAAAGTCTCTCTAAGTCTGGCCATAACAATGTTAATTCCATTGGAGGATTTGCTAGCTTAACAGGACATGGCTTCCCTGTGCCAGTCAAACTTTCAAGCTAGGAAATGAATAAAAATGAGCAAAATCATCTGAACTAAGTACAGATATTGCCTTTCCTAAGCAGCATTAGATTTGCAATCCTTCATGTGAGGAAGGGGGAAGGCCTGCAAGTAGATGGATGTGCGGTCTCTAACATTTGCTCTGTAACATTCTTTTGTTCCCTCAATAAATCTGTGTCATTAATGACAACGTGTAAGTCAAGCAGAGGAGAAACAGCCTATTGGATGACAGGCTTAAGTGAATCTTGCTTTATGCCCTAATGGTCAACATATGGGCCTCTGTTGGCCTGAGTGGCAGGAATTTCTGAAGATATAGGCAGAGAGGGAGAGGGAGACAGAGGGAGGGAAAGATGGAGGGAGGGAGGGATAGAGGGACAGAAGAGAGAGAAAGAGAAAGAGACACCCTTCCTCCAGGTTCCAGAGGTATAGGTCTGGGAACTATTAGGCAAAGCCCCCCGGTTCCTCCTCTGCTGTCAGGAAGATGCATGTTGGTGGAGACAGAAATGTTTTTATACTGGGAACCATGACTCCATTATTAATTTTATAGCTCTGGGGATGGGATGCTTGATTCTGTAAGTTCCCTTGATATGGCCCCACCAACTATGATATGTGGTCCCAAACACATGTAATTTAGAAACTTCCCTTCTTCGACTCTTTTTCCATGCATATGTGAGCTCTTATTGTGAGCTGGGAAGGGGACATAACCTAGGGGGAGAAAAAGGGTGCATTTAGCCGGAAGTAGCATCCTCCACTTTCCCATGACATAAGCCCCCCTGGTCTGCAGAGACTGCCTGCTTATTGAGGGACATAGATGGTAGACATCCCATATGAGTGACTGTGTGGGCTAAAGATGACGGCTGGAGTCTGAGCCCACAGCAATCTACGTCAGGGGACAGTGCTGTCGCCAGGCTGGCAACACATCTGGGCACTCTTTACAACCAAAGCAAAGGAACATGCAGACTATGTAAAAGCATAACAAAAGAATGTTATAAAGCAGCATGAGTTTTAAAAATAAGAGTGTTAGCTTCAAAACACCCAAATACATATCTGTCCTTAAAAGATGACAATTTGGGAGGCCCGACTCAGGAGACGATTCGCTGAGGCTATTTTTCAAATGTCTAGTTGGTATTTTTAAACTACCAGCTATGCTGACTGACAGCCTGAGTTTGGATCTACAGAACTCACATAAAAACTAGACAGTGCAGTGACTGCCTATTATTACCCACTGGAAGCTCGTGGGTCAGCTAGCCTTGTGTAGTCAAGAAGTCCACAAATGAGACCCTGTTTCAAACAAGGTAGAAGCCCAAATATCCAAGGTTGTTCTCTAAGCTCTGCACATGGTCTACTTGCACTCTCACACACATACACATATAACATACATTCTTTTAAAAGAAATCATATCAGTCCACAGGAAAGGCAGCATAAAGTAGCATGTTAACCAGACCTTTTTATTTTCTCACAAAGCCTTAAGTGACTAAATACCCCACAACACATCTTGGGTTGCAGAAAAAGAACCCTCCTCTCAATCCCCCCAAAAGCTATAAACCAGACCTTTTGTAAGTTCTCTGGAGGAGGGTGGGGATGGGAGGCGTACTATTGAGTATCAAACCTGTGCTGCGCCAGTATTGAACACCAAGCTGTACCGCTGTGAGGATATAGCCTCACTATTAGCCCAGGCTGCCCTAGATTCATGATCCTCCTGTATCAGCCTCCCTAGTGCTGGGATTTTAGATGTCTTCAGTTTCTTGCAGCTTGTATGTTAATTTGATACAACATTGAGAGAACAGGGAAGGGAAGACACTGAAGCGTTATTCGTGCTACGTTCTAAGGGCACCCACTACCGGCTAGCTGTGTAATTCTCTCTGTGACCTTGTGACCTCTGTTTCCCTCATCTACAGATCAGTGATGGTCACAGGGTCTGTCTTATAAGCTTGAGGGAATTAAATGAGATAATAGCAGTACATTGCTCATCACAGGGTTTCAACTATATAAATGCTCTGTAAGTTATATGTGTGTGGGGGGGGCAATGAACAAAAATGCAGGAGGGATATAAAAAAGAAATTAGAAGGTAAAGAGGGAAAAAAGAGGAGAACTGGATGGAAAGGGAAGAAAAGAAAGTGTAAATAATCTTCTCCTCTGATCAGTTTTGAGAATGTGGACACCTGCCTTAAGACTTAAAGTAGAAAGGTTTACCTGAGTCTTTCTCACTCATGAATCCTAGAGTGGAACAAGCAGATGTGAGTGACTCCTTAATTGTGGGTGCCTTGTCACAAATATGTAGAACTAAGAAAGCACACAGGTGATAGACTCCAGCAAGCCTTTTTAGTGAACACATATGCACACACATGGATATATAAGCTCCATTCTTGTCTTTAATTCTAAGCATAATGGTGTCAATGTTTTAGAAAGATTGGTGGGAGTTCATTATAATGGCAGTTTCATTGCTATGACTCTTCAAAAGCTTTCTATGAGTCCATTAAAGGGAGCAACACTGGCCAGTTACAGACAGAGCTTGTACTCAGCTGTGAGGAAGTTGCTCCACACGCTGCTCTAATGGCACAGGTGCCTAAACTGCCCTTCTAGCCTCCAGGCTGGAATTACATCTAATCAGAGCTTCATCCCAAAGACAGGCCAATTTGTAGACCTTCTCTAGGCATCCGCATACTGCTCTACTTCATAGACTGCCCTGGGCCTCCCCATTGGCCCATTCCCTGCACTCCAACACCTCATGGGGGCCCATTACAGCTCTAGGCTATGACCCCTCTGCTGTTCTCATATCAGTAACTCTCAGCCTCCTTTATCTTCCTTCTTCTTGGCCTCATTAAGCCCCATTTCAGAAGCAGTGGGAAGTGGCATGTTCACATTACTTCTGTTTGGAGCATTGTATAGTGAACAGTAAACTAGTACACTTCACTTCCTCTTTTTGTTTCACATACCAAAGCCACCTTTTGTCTGTCTTTCTTTTTTTGGCAGTAGGGATGAAAGTCAGGGTCTTGAACATGCTGGGCAGGTATCCTATCAGTGTTGCATCTTCAGCCTTCTCTTTTCACAGTTTACCAAATTGCTCAGGGTGGCCCTGAACTCACTCTGTGGCACAGGTGTGCCTAAATTCACTATCATTCTATCCCAGGCTCTGAAGCAGCTGGGATGATAGGCCAGGACCATCAAGCCGGACTGTCAAACCACTTTTAGATAAAGTTTTTCCGATGGTTATTGCCTTGTCTTGCCATGCCTCCCTGAACTTTGGATGGTGTTGAATTCAATTGGACAAAAAAATCCTTGGGTTCACAGTGAGACCAGTCCAGGCTTCTGCATTTGAGAAACAAAAATGATCTCCTGCAGCAATTCCCTGGGGTTAAATGACACTACTGCCTTGATGTCTTTATGCTTCGGGTCACTGAGGAAAGACAATCAAGTTAGAAATCAGTAAGGGACCCACAGCCTGATTTAGGAATGAGACGTGTCACCTACTCATTCCAGCCCCCACAGAGCCACAACCCAGGGGGAGGACAAAGAATTCAAATATGTCATAGTATTGTCATAGTTTGACAACTACAGCTTGCGAAATGAAAGAATGCTTATTGGTATGCAAGGCTTTAGAGCAAAACACAAAACATTACAAACTGAGTGGCTACTGGAGCTCCAGGATCTCACACACAGACCTTTAGCCTCAATCCCGGCCTCCTGAAAAAAAGGACCAATCCCATGAACCCCATCCCAACCTGTATCCTGAACCCCAGGGTATCTTTACTAAATATGTCTACCTTTATTATCCCCAGTCAGAGCAAAGTCAATATGTTAACAATTAAACTCATCTTTCCTTATTTTTTACCCCCTATCGGGCATTTCTCATATTGGGGAATCACTAGTACCAACATAACTGCTTAGACCCAAACCTGAAATCCCCTCTGGACTCTTCTTGTCCCCTTCCCATCATCCACCAGTCACCATATCTACTTATCCTGCCTCATCAACTAACTTCTCTGTTTCTCACCATCAGTGCCTTAATCCAAGCCATCTTGTATCTGGGTCGCAATTCTGTACAGGTCTCTTATCTTCCTGCCCTTATTTTGGCTTGCTTTGATACATTCAATATATTTTGCACATTGCTTTCCCTTCATAAACACAAATTAAACCACATTGATCTCTGCATGAAGACCTCCAATGTAAATCTGTTGCTCACCTGGTAAACTTTAAACACCTGGCACTGACAATGCAAACTTGACTCACATCTTCAGCCTCAGCTCTTCTACTCTTCCTTTTGAACACTGGTTCACGGCCATGTGGAATGCCTTTCTCGCTCCTCACATGCTGCTCTCGGCCCAGCTGGCCTCTTCTTCATTTCCCCCTCACATTCTTCATCCTAACATACATAACACATGTCGAGAGTTCAAAATAACACTAGCTGTATTCACTATAACCATAGTATACTGAATTTTCTCATCCATATATTTAGAGCCCAGATCATGACTTGAAAGAGGCCCAGTATCTACAGCATTCCTCCTGTTCTTTGTCCCCACCTGTAAGAAAAATTACTACCCCAACTTCAAATATTCATGACTAGTTTATCACAATTCTATACTTTGTCTAAGTAAAAAAACTAGTTCGAAATGAAAGTTGATGTGTAATGATTCACCCAAACACTTATGACCTGAAATGACCCTGAGGGCCCAACTTTATCCATCTTAGTCCTCCCTCAGAAGTCCCCTTCACCAGCATGCTCCTTGAGGACTTGGGTTGTCTCCACACAGCTTCCCTCCTAGTCTCCCTTCAACACATAGCATCATCCCAATCATATTCTTCTCTTATTGCTGTGGAGCCAAATGAACATGGTTTGGTCATTTCCTATTTGACACCCCCCCCCTATCAGCCCCATGCTTCAGTCAGTTGCCAAATGCTAGTGGCTCACCCTCTGAGACCTCTTTCTTCATTCGTGGCCTCTTGCCTGGACTCTTCCTCCCCAGACCTCACATTTGGCCTTCTTACTCTCAGTCATTCTAAGAAACTCATATACGTTTTTCTGAGATTAAAATCTACACTGGTTTTACACCCACTGTAGACTGAAATCAAAGCTCTGCCAAGGCAGAGGGCTCTTTAACCTGTTGTTCCAGTCTTTCTTCCAATCATTTTTGTAAAATACACACCCTGTTCTTCAGCCATACTGAATCTTCACTCCCGGAGACATGTCTGAAGCATTTCTGCTAGGAGCTTCTTGTGCCT
This sequence comes from Pachyuromys duprasi, assembly GCA_028658305.1. Classification (NCBI taxonomy): domain Eukaryota; kingdom Metazoa; phylum Chordata; class Mammalia; order Rodentia; family Muridae; genus Pachyuromys; species Pachyuromys duprasi. The sequence continues at coordinate 30,913,401 of CM053763.1, forward strand.
GGAAATGCCCTTTATCCCATTCTTTCCCTAAACATCAACTCATCCTTTACATTCTCTGGGTAATGCTACCTTCTTGTTAAAACCATGTAATTGGAACTCTTTACATGGTCCTGATCCCTACTGTTAATACCTGTGCAAGAAATAGCATTATGATGATGATGTAAGTGACTCAGGACAGCGTCTTTACTTTGCTCACACATAAACCCAAGATCCTATCCCATAGTAGGTCTCAAAAACAACAAAAAAACACTTGCTAAGTAAATGAATGGATGCTTAGCATTTGCTGAGTACTTATTCTGACAGATACCTACACATATAACATTATTCCATCCTCATTGAAGCCCTATGAAGAAGGAGCTGGTTTTATGCCAACTTTGCAAGAGAGGAAAAGGAGACATATTTAAGTAACTTACCACAACCATAGAGCTGACCCATGGCAATACTATGAGCAAACTCCTAATTGCCCACACCCTAAAGACCTTGACTTCACAGTCTAAGCCCTGTCTGTTCTGCATGTGCTTCTACTGGTCTTCAGTAGGTCAGTTGTTAACAGATGAAATGATCTTGGGGTAGTGGTAGTATCTCTATACATATTTATCTCTCCACTACATTTCAAGTCTGCTGAGGAATAGAAGCTGGGTCCTATTCATTTTAATTTTTTCCCTGCCTCCCCAAACCCAAGCAGTCAACCCAGCATCTTATACATGTTTGTGTCTGCTAAATATTTATCAAATAAAATAACGGGTGTGAGATTAAAAGGCAGCACTCGGAAGTGAGTCCGTTTTGCACAATCAGTGATTTTTGAAGAGACTGTCATGATGGTCGCCCTGAATGTAGGCCCAGCTGCTGTCTCTTCTAATGCTGTGCTTCTTCAGCATGATGTAGGCTCAGGGACATCCCTGGCTGACCCACCATCCACCCTGACCCGGCCCTCTGTCATCCTTCCTGTTCTCAGGAAGCTCCTCTGTCTGTCTTCCTGCTCTAGGCAGCTGATCACGCACAGCAAGTCTGGCTCACCCTCTGCTTTTCTTGCCCTCATACCCTGCCTGAACCTTCCGTTTCCCTGCACAGGCACAGCAACATGACACTCATGCAGATAATTTTCACTCAAAACAGATAGTGATAAACAGAGCCACGGGGTATATGTGTGTGTGTGGGGGGGAAACCAATTTAGTCATTATCTTTTTTAACCTGTATTTATTTTTCTTTTGTATGTTTGCCAGTTATTTAGCATTGTTGATTATAATAGAAATAGGAGGCAGTTGAGCTAAAGGGGGCAGTTAGTAGAAGGATGAAGACATTTAAGCTGGGGTTTTAGGTCAGTGGCGGAGTGCTTGCCCTGTATACCTCAGATGCTGTGTTCAAACCGCCTGATAGGAGAAATCCCAGCATCTTCAGGACACCAAGGTTGGTGTATGTCAGGCCTCCAGAAGAGATAGAAGCAGAACCAAACAGTAGTCTAGTTTGACAGGACTCCTTTTCCTGGTTTGGCCTTCACCCTCCCTATATAATTGCTTTGTGTCTTTCTGTGGCTCTCTGTCTATCCACAGAGCTCAGCATAGAGCACAGGGGCCAGGGCTATTGAATTTATGTATGGCAACAATCTTCTGGGAACGCTACCATATTGCCTCAGGATAAATCAGGTACCCACCTGTGGTCCATTGAAGAGGGTGATGGTATAAAACATGGCTGCCATTGGCTCATCCCTGTAGGAAAGATCAAGTAGAAAGGGCCATTGCAACCTGAGAAAAACTCCAGAGTCTGCTACTCTTGATTCTGCATCTGGTAAAGTTGTTAAGAGCCAAACTATCCCAGGGACAGAGTAAATTTAAAAGGCTCTATATTGTTGAAACTCTTATTCCTTTGTTTGATATAAAGGATCACTATATGTCCCTGGAACCAATATACAGACCAGGTTGGTCATAAACTTTGCAGCAGTTGCTAGCATTAGAGGTGTTAGCCACCACACCCAATTCTGTCTTTGAGATTCCTTTGTAAGAAACAGATACATAAATATAAACTGCCATTTTGCAAACATAACATTGATTAACTAACATGACATTAATATAGTGCCACACTTGCTTTTTTGAAGGACCAGACATAACCTCAAACAGGTACTTCACATGCCTCCTGTGGTCTGCTAAACTGCAAGAGGGAAAAGGGACTGATGAACAATTCCAGGCTGTGCCCTCCCTCTTCAGTACCTCACACAAATGAGACCCACTCTCCCTGCCAGCTACATTTCTCTTTCTACTAAGCCAGTGTGTAAGCAGGCCTAGAGAAATGGACTCCTCTCCTTTCCAAGGTTCAATACCTCCTACACTTGGAGAAAGGCCACAGCTTCCTTTTTGCAATTTGAAGTTGGAAGAGGATGAGCTGGAATAACTTTTTTTTCTTTCTTATCTAACCCCCCCACACACAATGGCTCTTCAGTCTAAGGCTGGGTAACAGTAATGTGGAAAGTTAATCCAATTAAAAGTAGAAGCTCTAAATCAAGGTTACCAAAAGAGAGTCTACAGTTTGTGGTTCACTTTTTCTATGCAGCTGAAAGATGTCCAGAGGGCTAGAAAAAGTGAGCCACAAACTTTAGATTCTCTGTTAGTAATGTGACGGCACAGAGACCTATAGAACACAGATTCAGTAAGCTATGAGGAGGTTGGGCTAGGCTCTGTTCTCAGAGGTGGGCCTCATGACTGTTCTATCAGGGCCTGTTATATTCTGCCCAGACGTTCTCAGTGACATCTATCTGGCTTGTCTTCCAGGCTCCCTGGGTACAGCAGGCCGTGTGTGCAACTTGACTTCCCGAGGCATGGACAGCTGTGAAGTTATGTGTTGTGGCAGAGGCTACGACACATCCCATGTCACCCGGATGACCAAGTGTGAGTGTAAATTCCACTGGTGCTGTGCCGTGCGCTGTCAGGACTGCCTGGAGGCCCTGGACGTGCACACATGCAAGGCTCCCAAGAGCGCCGACTGGACGACCCCTACATGATCTCAGCAGAGGTCATCATCTCTCTTCCTTTCCTCAAGGACTCTAATTGCATCTGTAAGGACACTGGACTTCTGGGTTGTCCCCAGAGGCTATTTCTCAAGAAATGTGGCCTTCATCTCAATAGAAACCCCTTTTCCCTCTCTGGGGGCCCAGAACTGGGCACCACAAGCTGCCACATAACTGTACCCTATTCTATCTATCTTGGGCATTCTGAGGTCACCTCTCTTCCTGCTGATTTCTTTTTGGAAATGGCATGACAGGCTGTTAGAGGAGGAGGGTCCGAGGCCCCCACCACTGTCAGCTAGACATTTCCTCTTCCCTCGTTGGCCACGGAGAGAAACATCACATAATAGAGGAACTCTCTCTGTGTCTTCCCACAGATTATAACAGTTCAGAAAACCCCGTGCTTCCCTCTTGGGGGAGGAGGGAGTTAAGGGTGCATATAGAAGACAGAATCAACTGACACCAAATTTATTTGTATTTTTTTAAAAAGACTAAACACGGGCTTTAACTAAGTGATAACTATTGCTACATCCTTAGTGATTGCCTGGAGAAGGATAGCTTTTAATAAACATCAAGTTTAAAACATGTTTTCAAAAATTTTATTGGATATTACGCTCTGATATATATATATATATATATATATATATATATATACACACACACACATATACATATGTATTCTAGAGTGTCCTTTGAGCCAATGTTATTTTGAACTTTCCTGTCAGCAACAACTCAGAAAGGGATCTTTGTTCCTCACTGCCCCATCAATTTTGGGACTTATAGGAGACGAGACTTCTCCCTGTGCTCTGCAGAGAATTTGAAGGGGGTAGATGACCTGGTAGCATTCTTTCACTACCAGATAAATATGGTAAAACAAAACAAAACAAAAAAACACTAATAACTTAGTGAGTAGAAAATCAGAAGTATGCTTGTATGGTTAACGAAAAAGAAAGCAGCAAAACCGCAATGAGGCAGTATGCCCGTGGCCAGTGCAGTTTTTGACTAAGACTACTTTGTACATGCAAACTCTGAGGAAGGTAAGACCAGTATGGTGCTGACAGAGAGGTCTGAAGAGCCCAGGACCCCCCTCCCTTACTCAGATGCCTAAGAGAGCTATCCTTGTATGTTGAGAAACATTGGCTAGGGCCCACCAACCTTAAGGCCTGACACTTTTATGTTTGTTTAATGCTTACAAGATGATGTGCAGCCTAGGGAAAACAGCACATAGTTTCGCCTTTAAAGTTGGCAACATTACATTGCGAGCAGTCTGCAACTTGGAGACTATATTTAAATAACCCAGCTGTAGTTATGGGAATATCAGTGTGGAAATGGGGATTGACTTCTGCCAGGAAAGGACATTCAGAGAAAATGGAGTGGCTGCCTGCCCCATGTTTTTAGTGTTAAATGAAAGAAAGTGAACTTGATAAGTCTACTTCTCAACATGCTATGCAATCTGGTTCTTGTTCTACATATAATTTCCTCACAGAGCTATATGAACTAACAGAACATCTCATGGTATACAATCCAGCATCAAATTGATGCTTTCTCACTGTTGCACACTTGGGCCTTCATTTTTCCAATCTTGTCTAGATCATTCAGCCTGAGGCACACGGGAAGCAAATGGCTGGAGTTCTTTGTCAGAACTTTAAAATGACTTAACTTCAGTACCATCCTCCCCTCCTCCCTTTCTTCCCTCCCCCTCTAGTGACAGGGATCAAACTAGGGTCTTGTCCTTGCTAGGCAATTGCTCTACCCCTTAGCCACATCTACATCCTTCCTCTTTTCATTTCACGGATTCAGTAAGTAGGAACAATGAAGCAGGATAGTGGCAACTCAGGCCTTAGCATGGGGAAAGCCAGGCTGGGTCCCAGTTCCCAGAATCCAGGATGCTGGGAAAGGTTTCATGAGGGTCCCAAAGCCACCATCACTTCTTACTACTAACTGAATGGTGAAATCTTAAATCCATGGGTGTATGTAGGGTAGGGAAGATTCCTAGAGGCCACCAGTGCTTTCCAATTCAGGAAAACTAAAACCAAGAGGAGTGAAGGGACCCCTATGAACATCATCTGGAACTCCAGTGCCCACATAAGGAGGACCACAAGAGAATGTGAAAGAGTCAGTTTGTCCATTCAAAGGAACAAGCTTCTCTCACACAAACTGAGCAGACACTGAGTAATGTTGGTCTCCAGTGGTCATTCATCTTTTTTATTATTACTTAGATGGTAAATATAGCTGAGTGTCTTTTCATGCTGGTATGTGTCCCCCTGATAAGCATCAAGGAAGCAAGGCCTATCCATATGAAGTCTGGAGAATATGCTCTGGTTTGTGAGAACATAGTAGCAGTCCCCACAGAGGGCAGTGGGTCCTCACTGAGGGGAACAGAAGCAAAGGTGATGTTCTCATCAGTTTTTATTTCTGAAAGAAGACAACTATATTTGAAAAAAATAAAATAAAACAGACATAGGTCATTTCAAACTCACTTACCTTAGTAGAGGATTGATATTCTAGAAGGAAAGTATATCACACTAATTATCCAAAACAAACAAACACACAAACAAACAAAACCAAGGAGGAAGTCCATGCATTTCAAATCCCCTGCAAGTAAAAGTCTTACTATAAATTGATCCCTTAAGCCTTGGTTAATTTTAATTAATTAATTTTCTGTACTATCTAAATAATTTCCACAATACATCTCGATTAACTTACTAAGGTTTTCTACAGGAATGATCTTAACATGATCCTAAGATTTAACTTGTATGTGGCTTTTTTTTCTACATATTTTCTTCACTAAATTTGTTTGGGTTGCTGACTGATGGTTGGCTATTGTCTTGACACATGAGTTGTCAACTAACCCTCCAATTATAAAGTACCCTCCCACAACACCCTCTAGGTTGAAATCAATGTCCTAATTCAAGGGGTCAGTTCTCCCAGAAAAGGTCTTTAGCCTAAACAGGAAAGGCACAGAGCCATAACCATGCTGGGTTCCCAGTCAACACCTTCACCACCTGGTGGACTCCTGAGGGAGGGGCATAGAGCTCCCCAGAACACTTCCTTATTAGGAGATACCAGGTTGAAACATATACCTGAGAAGAGAACTCTATCAAAAGCTGTTCATCTTAAGTGAGGTCAGATGACGGAAGTAGGCTGAAGAAAAGAACGTGCTAGCTTTGGCCAAGTGACTGGCCAAGGTCTGTAATCACAGGCAGTGGCATTTTCCATTCTTGTTGGTCACACCTGCCCTTTATACTGTTGTAGCTTCCCAGTCCCTACCACCAAGCACCTTCTTCCTGAGAGTCTGTGCCCTGGCTGGAACTCAAGTTCCTTACCCATTGGATAGCTCTTTGTACTTGAAATAGTCAACATTCATTATAAGATGATTTTTAAATTGTCACTACGATTATCTGAGAATTATTACTATTAAAAAACTCAGGTGTTGAGTTGTTTTTTTCCAAAGAAGGTATCTTTAAAGTCAGAAAAGCAAGCTTCCCAATGACTGTCCTGAGCTCTGTTAATTTGGAGAGGATCTTTGCCATCTTTGTAAGATCTACAGCAGACTGTCTCAGAGCCCCTGCATGACGGTCCTTGTACATCCCTGACCACCTTCTCAGCAACTAGGGGCTAGCCTGAGGCTCATGTCTCACACAGCTGAAATGCATTCACCTCACCACTACCACTTCTTACACACTTTCAGTACAAAGGTTCAGAGAAGTGTCCAATGGGGCAAAACCCTCTTCTGTGCTTGATTACTGTATTTCAATCTGGCTTCCTTATCTTAAGAGCATGGACTATGCTGAACAAGCAGACCTTGCTAACTTTAAAACTGGCAAATAGTCTTTTGGGGTATGTGTTGAGCTTCTAGAAAGAAATGCTTGGCTGTGAGCTAACCGGTGAGGCAAAGCTGTCTTGCCCTTCTTCTACCAAGGCAAAGAAAAGTTTCACTCACTCATGAGGATATTCCTTACATTTTTCTAGGGATCAGCAAAGTGACAAGTAGTTTACCAAATCCAGCATGATCATTATTTTTCTAAATCATAGTTATTTTAGCCCTGGCTGCTTCATTTCTTTTTTCTTTCTCATATTCCCATGGATTCTTGTTTAACCAAACCTCCCACTTTCATAAGCTAATAAAAGTGTCAGGTAGGTTATTATAAAGAACTATTGTTATTTACAAATCGGTATTTTCTGTGAAGTCAAAACATAATAAAGTGAATTTTTGGTGTTAGTTTTGTTATTTTAGACTCTTGCCAAACCTCTGCAAACTATTCTCTCATCTTTTCTCAAGATCAGCTTTCCAACAACCCAATCAAGAGACATCCTTCATGTTTGTAAAGAGTATCAGAACAAACAACAGGTTCAATTTACTGATGCCTGTGCATGTGGTTGAATAGATAAAACTTACATTTGGGATTGGAATATTCTTCCATCTTTGTTCTGTGTTTGACTATGGCTGCTATGTATAAAGGTTTGCTCCTCTGGGTGTTAGCATGCTGTAACCCTAGTTATAAATTCAGTGTCTCTTTGTAGTATCTAGTGCACTCTCATCAACCTTTCCAAATTGTTGCTTTTCCTGTAGACTGAAATGTCATTTTCTCAGCTTGATTAGAAAGATGAGATCACAAGACCTTTCATTGCAATTTGTACATACTGAACATTTAGGCTAATTATTTCAAGCAGTAGAAGCTCATTAAATGGGCACAAACTCTCCCCCAGCAAAGGAAATCTAGTTTTCACTGCTAGTTTATGTTCTAAGGATGACAGGACTCATCAGGTCTATCTCTAAACTTTAGGCATCTAGTGAGTAGAAATGCTCACTAGCTTTCTAGAACTCTGTTGACTATTCCAGAAATTCCTACAGCTGCTTAGATGATCTGAAAAGGGGGTGATTTTTTTCATTAGGGCATTTCAGCAAAATATTTTAAGCCAGAAATTATCAATAGAATTTCCCTATTCTTAAACCCTATGGGCAAGGGAGCTGACCTGTACAGGGCAGAATATATACAAGATAATCTGGTTTATACCTAGTAGACGCCAGAAGCACATTTCTTCTCTTCTAACTGTGACAACATTTAGACATTATCAAAGTATTCCCTGGTGGAAGAGGAAGGGATGAGGTGATAAAAATGGTCCTTAGTTAAGTGCCAATGGTCTAATATTTTCAACTAGTCCTCTTGAAATTTCAGTTAGAAACACTTTCGTCCCTTGCCCTATCCCATGACTCTCAGCATTGGTATATAGACAGTCTGGAAAGGGATCTTTGTGAAAAGTACAGTCAGAGCCCTTAGCCTGTCACAGCACATAGAAAAGGGGATAAATATTAAAACCTATACTACATGTCCCAGGAGTCTGGGAAAGTATGAAGCATTTTGGTTTTAGAGGCTGGAAGTGTAATTCTTAGGATTTCCTCAATTACACAACACTTAATTTGTTGGGGTTTTTGTTTTGTTTTGGTTAGCACAAAACAAAATTTACAATATGTGTGCTGGAAGGCGGGATAGTAAGAACATTAGAACTCAGCATCAACGAAGTTGAGTAATTTTGAGTTCTCAGCACAGTCATAGAGGAAAATAAGAACAATAGAGAGACTGCAAAATACAAAAGGTCTGCGTCTCAAAAAAGGAAAAGCTAAGTTCCAAGTTAAAGTCACAAGGCCAGTTGCTCATACTACATGCATGGCAAGGAGCCCAGCACACAGGGGCAGACGCTACCCATGATTAAAGCCCTTGTGTTAGTTTATCTTTACATGAGCAAAATGCCTGACATAAAAACAACTTAGGGGAAAATAATTTATTGTAGTTTATGGTTTCAGAAGGTTTAGTCCATGGTGACTTGGCTTCAGAAGTTTGGTTAGAACATGGAAGTGTGAACATGTGACAGAAGAAGCTGTTTACTTCCAAAAAGTAGAGAGAGTGAAAAAAAAAAAGTTGTAGAAAATGGCCAGGACAAGATACAGCCCCAAGATGCACACCCAGTAATATACTTATTCCAACAAGGCTCTACCTCTTACCCTTTGCCACCTCCTTCCAAAATTGGCAGGATGTCATGATTCCACCAAGGGTTTTATCACTTATTAGGTAAGAATTCTCATGATCCAATTACCTCAGGAGACAGAGCTCTCTAGGGATGTGCTTCACACATCACCTGATGTTTTTGATCCTGTTAGGCTGACAACCAAAATTAAACCATTGCAGCACTGTAAAATACAATTAAATTACTGTTAATGGTAATGAGAAGCCTTTTTTTTAAAAAATAAGTAAGTAGGCCATTGATTGTTTGGTTAAATGAAATAAGATGTTGGGGGCTCAGCCTACTTGACTCTCTGACAGATCTTAGACCATTCCTTGGTGCCTTAGCTGTATTGATGGAACTCTTAGCCAGCTAGACTACTTTGTGCCAGCACTGCCTATCTTGAGCATGCTGCAGATGCCTTGAAAAAGCTACTTGGCAGCCACAACTGCCTGCTATTGAAACACAGCTCCAGCTCCTAACGGTACCACCCTAGTAATGACTATTTCATACGGCGTACACTAGACTTTTGTCCCTAATCCTAACCCTAACTTTTGTCATCACAAGTGAAAATGTATTAAATGGCTCTGCAGGCAATTTCACCCAGGCTGGGGCAGGAGATTCTTCCAAGAAAAGGTCTGTGACTGGTACAAGAACAGTCCTTCTTATCCATGGCTGCCATGATTGGTGCAGATAACTTTGCTCCATCCTCTTTGACTACATACAAAAGATGACTCGTTTGTAAGCCAGTTGGGAGACAGCCTCCTCTTGAGTGGTCTCGTATTGTCTACTTTTTACTTTCAGCGTTTCTAGATCAAGCTAAATTAATGACACAGGATGAAAATGACAGTACAACAGTGGCAATGAAGCAGTAGTAGCAGCAACAATGACCAAAGTAGTAAGAAGGAGGTATCTGGAAAGTTCCAGTGAACTACTGGGGCTGAAGGCAGATGCAACAAAGACAATGAATGCCATGAAGAGCTGAAGGGGAGAGACGGTGGGCCAAGTCTTAAATGCCAAAGAACTCATGCATAGCACCCCTAATGACATCTATAACACTACATGATGTGTGATAACATTAGATGATGTAAAGGGCTAGGGATTGTAAAGATGGTGTGCCTGACAGCTATAGTACTTGGTCTGTTGATAGTTCTAGCACTGAAAGACCACAGAAGAGCTATAACAATAGAGTATACCACCTGCTGCCATCTGTTGACCCATCTACTGCTGCTGCAAGCTGAGAATTTCATTAGCTGCCAAGTGCTGTGGCCCCCTGGGTTTTTTAAGCCTGGAACAAGAAGCCTCTAGCCTGAGTTGCTTGAGCCTTAAGTCTCTGGCTTCTAAGGCCTAGAGTAATAGGCCCTGAGCTCTCGGGGCTTGCAGTTAAACGTATTCCTTAGGTCCGAGGCACTCTAAGACCCAGGATTTCCAGCTTCGCTTCTCCTACCCACACTTTCTATTCAAGGTGGGCAAAAGGCCTTAAGCAGACAGCTAATAATTGTTGACCCTAGCCTAGTTCATGATAACAAAATGCAGCGTAAATAAATGGCACCAGGAAGATGAGGTGTGGTGAGGAAGAAAGAGTTTGGCTGATGATTGACAAAATGGCTAGGCCCATGAACTAGAGATGGTGGCGTTGATGGCAACTGGTTTATGGGAAGAGTCTGAAGGCCTGTCTTTTGACTTGATAATTTTTTCATGGATCAAATTAAATATCTATTTAATGCTGCCCAAAGAAGTAATGAAGAGTGAGAACCACTTCCATCAGCAAATAGTTCACAGGCCATTCCCTCACACTATTATCTAGTTTTAGATAATAGCAAAATTAAAATCTTATTGACATATGTAACAACAAGTAAAGAAAAGGTGCATCAATGTGAGGGAAAGTAGGGCATAGGGATTGTAGGGAAGGAACAAAAGGGAGAAATGATGCAATCATGTTTTAATTTCAAAAAATATTTAAGGATTTAACCATCTGATCAGTGTGATCAATTTAACATTTGGACTACGTTTGGACTCAATTTGATTTTGTATTTTTGAGTACCAGTTGGCCACGTGAAAGCCCCTGAAATTTAATTGCAGTCTGTAAATCTCCCCGGACAGTCTACCCATTCCTATTTTAATAGCATCATGGGCTCTCTTACGCCCTCAGAGGACTTACACTCCTGTCTGTAAACCCAGCTCGCACAACCAAACGACAAGGGTGCCTCTGGTATCCACTCCGCCAGTTGCTCATGGCAGTCACAGTAACAGAGCCTCACAAACCCATCTGTAAATATTTGGGGGTTGGGGGTGGGTCACAGGTGGAGGTCATCCGCCTACCAAATCACTATCAGGCAAAACAGACAGATCTGAACTGCAGTCTCCAAAAGTCTACCCACCCACCTAAGCTTTGGCATCTGCCCCTTGCTCATTAGCATCTGACAGTTATGAAGGTCTCAGACTCTGAGTCGTTATTTTGGAATCATGATTAATCAAGGCAAATATTCCTGGCCAAAGAGTAGGACTATGTGGATAAGGGAGTGTGGGTTTCATTTTCCTATACATTGCTGTAACTATAAACAGTGCCTTATCTTCTCAACAACCCTCATGAAATAATAAGCACTGGTGTTTTTCAAAAGCAATTTACACCAGCCCTTGGAGATTTTAGAATCATGATTCACAAATGAGAAATTTTCCTCTTCTACAGGGTTTAGTAATTGGCCCAAGAATTACTCAGTAGACCATCTATGCAAATGGATTTGGATGGTCCTTAGGTTAACTGTTCATTAACAACTGTCTTTTAATTTTTCTCAAATGAATTGATCTTTACTTAGCATATTTCAGCCTGATAATTCAATGTTTTCTGAAAATTGGGTTGTTCTGTCATGTAGATGACATTCATTGACACAGTGAGAACACGTGATGTTTTCAGGATACGGAAAGAATGAGAATTCCTGGAATCACAGAACGTCACATTTGTAAAAAAAACTTTGCAGATCATTTATTCCAACCTTTACATTTTATAATGTGAAAACAAAAGAAACCCCATGGTTTGAGCTATGATGTTAGCAAGAGACTCTGAATCATATTTAGAAAAGAACATTTATTAATCACTCAATGAGTCTGCATTGAGCATCCCCTGTGAGTCAGCCAGTGTGTTACATTCTAAAGACCCAGCGGGGAGTGACATGGATTTGCACTTGCTCATATTCAAAAAAGACAATTTATTATTCAGTCAGTGATTCTGTATTGAGCATCTCCTATGAGTCAGCCTGTGCACAACCTACTAGAGGTCCAGCAGACACTGAGGCAGACATAGCCAGGCGTGGGGTGTCTGGAGGTACTGACACCTAGAACTTCTCACTGTGTAAGTTGGTTCAAGGCCGTGACTGGATTTAGCGCTTAGTTCTAGATATGAGTATGCTCCTTTTTGAGTGGAGACAAATATCAGAAGGATTTAGTAATTGGCCTGAGGGCATAAAGGACTCATAAAAGCTTGGAAACAAGTGGATAACCAAAAACATCACTGCGATTTTTCATTTAATGTATATGACAACAAAGTCTTCTGCAGAGCCACACTTAACAAAGCTCTACCAGGAAGTCGGTGACTTTTCATTACAATATACTTTAAAAGGTGCTTTTGAACAAATAGCTTTGAGGTACCCCTAGAAAAACCTGACACTACAGCCATGAGAATCTACTTTGAAATGGAGATTCAATCTGCAGATGAAGATGTTTCTAGAATATTACTTATCAGCATAAAAATACTCAGTCTCATGATTTATTTTAAATTTCCCTAAATTCCTTCCTAATGCTTGATGGGTTGGGTGAAATGAACATGTTAATATATATAATCCTTGATGATAGTCTTGCTTTTCATACAAAAGAAAGAGGGACAACATTTTCTTAGCAGCAATGCCCAAGAAATACTTTTTCAAATTGTTTTCATATGTAATAAGATATTTTGAAATATTTAAAGGCTTAGAGTGCATATAAACATAATTTGGCATTTGTTTGCAATAACATTTTTACTTTGCTTGACGTAAAGTGTGGGTGCTCCTTCTCCACATAATGAAACTTAGAGGGTACTTGTGGTAAGAACTCTAGGAACAGCAGGCTTCCCTGCCCCCTTTTTATCTAGGAGAACCTAGCAAGGTTGGAGGATTAATGCAGGTTTCCAGTAGTGACCTATAATTGACCCCTAGTTGACTGTTCTCTCTAACCTGGGATTATTCTGATGGTGGCCAAATTCCTCGGAACTAAGTCCCTTCAGAAACTGAGGGAGCCTGGGGCAAGTCCTGACATGAATATTTGAGGAGCATAGTGAGAGCCAGAGAAAGAATCCTGTCTAAGTGGAATCTTAAATAAGGGGTCAAGGGAGAGGGTGGAGAACTTTTATTACAGTTTTTCCAAAAGTGTATGGAACAGATTGACACTCATGTTTATTTATAATGTAGAAAAACTTCCCACAGACAGTTTTGCCTTTTGGTTTGTGAAGAAAAAAAAAAACAGCTAAGAAGTGTGATATTATGAAGAAGGTAGTAATATAGGTAGACAGATTAGATAAATAGATATGTAAATAGATAGATAGATGATAGATGATTGATAGATAGACAGACTACAAGGAATTTAATCCTGCTTAAAACATTATTCATTGCTTTGGAGCAATAAACAGAGTGAAATGATATCCAAAAGCATTTTTTCCATTTGGACACATGAGCAATTTTCCTTACAACTATATCAGACTCTGATTCTTTCATAGACACCCATAAGGGCCAACTCTCCCCAAGTGTCATTTTATTTATTTATTCACTCATTCATTTTTAATATACTTTTTATTAAAACAGAATTGCATCACTTTCCCCTTCCCTTTCCTTACTCAACCCATCCCAGGTACCCTCTCTTTAACCCCCTCACACATCCCTGACTCCCACTCTTCTTCTTTGATTATGATTGGTATTTATGTATATATATATATGCGCAAATATACAGGCATAACCTGCTGGTTCTGTTTTGTTGTTTGCGTGTATATGCTTTCAGAGCTGACCATCTACACCCCAGCTCCTGCATGTAAGGTTCAGGGAACATCTCAGAAGAGAGGGAGAAAACCTTATAAGAGCCAGTATGCTGGAAGTCTTTTGTGAAACTCTCTCCTAGAGATGTCTGGATAAACAAGATTGGAACACTGGCAATATCAACAGACAAGCTAAAGTGAAAAGGGGACATTTCATGGCATCACTCATGCACAAAGAACTATCGGTAACTAATGACCGCTGGGAGGGACAAAGTTAGCCTCTCTCAGGCCTGAGCCCTCTATTGTTCTTCTTTTTATTGCTTTCAGTAGGGCTTTAAAATCTCACCCGTTACAGTAACCACACTCAAGGGTAGACCTCATCCCCAGTAAAAGACAGCCAATACAAAAATTAACTCAATGGTACTTTTGTATATTTTTTGTCTCATTTTTTTGTGTGTGCTTGCATATGATGGTTTCCGATTAGTAGTTTTTATGGGTTTTCTTTGCGTGTGTTTACATATGTGTTTTTCATGGTTTTTTTTTTTTTCATTGTCGTTTGTTCCTATCTTTAGGTTTTTGTTTGTTTGCTTGCTTGTTTGTTTGTTATAGAAAGAGAAAGAAAAGGCCTGGCGTTTGGTAGGTGAGAGGTAGGAAGAAGCTGGGAGAAGTTGGGGGAGGGGAAATTGTGATCAGCAGACATTGTATGAAAAAAAAAGTTTCCAATTAAAAAAAGAATCTCACCCTTAACAAAACCGCCTGTTATTAAGATGCTTTTTTTTCTAAAATATTTTTTGAAAATTCATGAATTTTATTGTTACATACATACATATATATATATATATATATATATTTAATAAACACAAAGCAGCCCCAAACCTACCTAAGATTCTTTAATGATTGCTTAGTCAACAATCCACAGCTTCCAGTTTGTCAAACCATTTTCCTCTAGCATTTGAAATGTATCTTTGAATAAGATAATTTCTACAATATGGCAAACCAAATGTTTCTTCCCTGCCTCATGGAGGTTTTCTTGCTACAAAATGTCCATGATTCAGGTAAAATCTTTCAGAATTTTGTGGGAACTCAACCAACACCCATAATCAAACACAAAGATATTTCTCAGGCCAGAAAAAGAGAAGGAAACTGGAAACTCAATACTGGGAGCTTGAGTGGTACCTCACTAATTTTTCTACCCAGAATTTGAGGTTTTAAAGACCATGCTGATGCAGGAAATAAAGTCATAGTTTTACATGATGTAGAAGAATTGAAATTAGGAGGCAATGTACCTCCTAATTGAAATTAGCGGGTGTAGTCAGCACCTTCAAAAAGCTATACATTTAGTAAAGGAAAATTCTAGGCAGCAGCATAAGGAATTAGTAAGGAAGATACATTCTGAGAAATGCATCACTGGCAACTTTGTCATTGTGTCAATATCATATACCATGAGTAACACAAGCTAAGATGGCTACAATGCCATTGAGTCATATAATTTTATGAGATCATTGCCCTTCGTGTGATTCATCATCTATTGAAATATCATACAGTGTATGAGTAGTTTCTTGTGAAGTGGGATTGTGGTAAGGAATTTGTCTGCTGATCATTTACAAGCTGCCTCTTCTCACTTTAGTTTAATGTTAGAAGTTTTACAATTTGTAGATATCACGAATTATCTACACACACAAAAAAATAACTTTAAGGAAACAGTTTCAGAGTGAGGTGCAAAGCCTCTTTGAAGGTCACATGCTCAATCAAGCAGAAGAGGATTATCACATATCAAATTGCACCAAACCTGAGTTCATAATCCAGGATTGCAAAACATAGCACAAAGTAAGCTGCCATAATCACAAGACAAAAACACACTATACAACTAGACTTCCCAAAATATCAAATACTAAAGTTATACTACTCTATATTAAAATTTTGAACAAGAGGTTCAAGAACTAAACAATCCAGGCCTTGAGTTTGTTTCATATTCCGCTATGACATATCAGATTCATCAAAAATAAAAGGGTGTGCAAAGCAGAGGAATAGTGATATAAAAAAGGATCTTGAAAAAGATACTCAACAGATTTCTTTTAGTAGACACTCACACGTGGTTATATTTTTAAATTAATACAGACATTTTGGGAAACTGTGATAATTCTTTAAAAAATAAAATCAATATCTCTATATGATACAGCAGTTCTACTTCCGCATATCTACCTAATGAAATCAAATCAGCATGTTGAAGATATGTCTGCATTCCTGCATTCTTTGCAACATTATTTAATAACCACTGAAATATAGAATACAACTAGGATCCATCAACAGATGATGGATTTTAGAAATAGTGGTCTATTTACTGACAAGCCCTTACAATTTACAATGGTGTCATTATAGCGTAAACGTAATAAAAATTCAATAGAAACCAGACTACAAGGTCTTCTTTTCATATCTTCCTGGCTTAGCAATACAAAGAAGAAGAATTCTCTTTCATACGATGCTGGGCATCATGCCACAAACGTAGTTTCCAGTCATACATGTGAACACAAAAGATGAGCACCTAATACTTACCCTACAGGGGACTTCTGCCAAGCTGTTTGCTATGTGGACTATTGTAAATGCATTTTGAATTACAATGTTTTCAAGTTATGATTGTTTCATCAGAACTTACCCCCTAGTAAGTCAAGGACTTAAATGTTCTTATCACAAAGAGTTCACAAATACTGGAGGTGATGGATACTTTAATTGATATGGTTTGAGCATTAAATATTGTATACTTTTATCAGACATCACCTCGTCAACTAAAAACAAATCAGCAACATATAAACAAGATATCTATTTGAGGCATCAAGAAGACTCTGAAGAGACCTCTGGTGGCTGCCATGTTGATGGTGGAGAAAAATGCAATGGATATAGTTTATTCTTCTGATTTGTTTCACCGATGCTGTAACAGAAGCAACTTGGAAGGAAAATATTTACTTCCTCCTGCAACTCCCAAGTCATAATCCATCACTAAGGGAACCTACAGCAGGAGCCTGGAGGTGGGAAATGAAGCTGAAACCATGAAGTAATCTTGCATACTGGCTTGCCTCCTCTGGCTTGTTCAGCTACTCTTCTTGTATAATTCAGGTCTACCTGCACTGGGATAGTACTGCTCCCAGTGGGCTTCACCCCCCTATATTAATTATCAGTTACAAAACTATTCCCACAGACCTGCTGATGCTTCCCCAATTTCTCAGTTGAGGTTTCCTTTTCCCAATGGCTTGAGCTTGTGTCTGTGGGGAATGTTGAGGTAAGCCTTTTGGAGGCCCATAGGGAATGGCAAGTGAAGAATCAACAACTTCTAAAACTCCTCAAAAGGTCCGGATCCATACACACAGTGTTGATCTACTAGGGATTCCTTGCACACTGGTAAAATCTCAAAATGGATCCGAAGCTAGAGCGGTGACTGCTTCCCCCTTCTTTATGGAAGTCTCCTAAGGTGACCTTACTTCCCACCCCCCACATCTCCCACATTTCCTTAATGTTGCACTAACATGATTGATTGTTACTCATGCGTGAGGCCAGTATGGGACAGTCTGATTGGCCTTTCAGTACTTTAAAGGCCTTTGCACTGGATAATAAAGTTAGATCTGCACCTTTGAGTGTGGTCTCCAGGGTCTGGTCCCCAGGATTTTCGTGGGCTCTGTTGCCATTCACACGCCTTCCCCCAGCTCCTGGTCCCCACATGTGTCAGGTTAATGTAAGCAGTGTGACTGACTCTTGTCAATATGAAACACAAACATGTTGTTTATCAAACATCACTTTCCCTTTCTTGTTCATCCCCATGATCTCATGTTAGTATCACAATATAAAACTCAAGCCAACTTTACAAGTTCCAGTCATTGAAAAAAGATCACTTCACTTAAAAGTTCAGTGTCTCCTTAAAATATCTTGTGTCCTAACAGTGGGTTCCTATAAAACCAAAACAAATTGACTAGGTCTTCTTCTGAAGTGAAAGAACTAGGACACAATCACAAGCAAAACCAAAATCTGAAAGTGTCAATAATTGGATATATAGCACTCGGCAGTCTTCTGCTCTCCCGAAGGCCTCCTGTAGCTGCCCATCTCCAGTTCTGCTATTCACAGCTCACATAGCCCACCTCGTAGGCTCAGGCCAGCTCTGCTTCTCAGCTGGATATTTTCCCTAAGTCTGGGCATCTCTACTATCCTGAGGTCTTCATTGAAACTGAGGCTATACTTCCAGGCTTCCTTCCCTCTTTTCAAGGACTCTGACCCTTCTGAATGGTGCCAAGCCTCAGCTTCTCTCAATGACGCTTCACTCCTGAAGTTTTTCCACTGCAACAGAGGCGGCACCTTGACTGATGGCCTCTCCTGGCATCTCACTGTGCCAAGCTTCATGCTTTCCATGACCTTGTCAAACCTCCTGCCTCCATGCCATGAAGTCAGTACCACCTGGGAGACTCTTACTCATTACCAAGTTTGAGATGGAAGCTTCAGATGTAGCCTTGGTTCTCTCTGGGGCCATAAGCTTCTATGTGCTGACCCCAAGAAAATACTTCCCAGAAGATTTCACCTCAGTGATGCTGACCTCTTATTAACCACAGCTGATTTGATTCTTCAGTCCCAAATAATCAGCCTTGATTTTCTAATAAAAACACAGGTTTCATGTCCACAGACTCCAAATTCAAATATATCACACAACTAACCCTGATAGCTTCGTTGCTGCCCTGTGAAATATCTCAAACCAGGGCTTCAATTGTCCACATTTCTCTCAACATTCTTCTTGTTTAGGCTCCCACAACAGCCCAGTAAGTTCTGAACACTCAACAGTTTAGATCGACAATCCTCAACCTTCTTCCAATTAAGCAATGTGGTCAGGTCCATTCCCACAGTATCCAACTCTCTAGTACCAATTTCTGCTCTCGTTACTTTCTATTGTTGTGCTAAAACACTGACCAAAACAAACTAGAAGAAGGAGTTAATTTGGCTTATGCAAACTGATCCCAAACCATCATTAAATGAAGTCAGAGGAGGAACAGAAACTGAAACAAAGATAAAACCATGGAGGAAAGCTGCTTAATGGCTTGCTGCTTTAGCTCACTCAGCTACTTTGCTTACATAGTACAGGCCTACCTGCCTTATAATAGAGGGCTGGGTCCTCCTATATTAATTATCAATTAATAAAAGCCCCCCCCCACAGACTTGTCCTCAGGCCAATTGGAGAGAGACAATTCCTCAATTGAGGGTCCCTCTTCCTACATGATTATAGTTTTGTGTCAAGTTCACAAACCTGAACAGCACAGTTATGATGAGTTTGGCAATGAGAGAGCAAATTGTGTGATAGAAACACCTATGGACTTCAGCAATCACGATAATGTTCAAATTCTGAACTTAAAAAGGTGGGAGACTGGGTAAGATGATCAATCCTCACTTAGAAAGACAAATGGGATGGACATGGGAAGTAGGAGAAAACAAGAAACAGGACAAGAGCCTACTACAGAGGGCCTCTGAAAGACCTAGCAGTGTATCCAAGCAGATGCTGAGACTTATAACCAAACCTTCGGTAGAGTACAGGGAATCGTATGATAAAAGGGGGAGTTAATGTGACTGGGAGATGACAGGAGCTCCACAAAGACAAAATATATCAGGGCACAGGGGTCTTCTATGAGACTGTTTCCCCAACCAAGGACCATGTATGGATATAATCTAAAACCCCTGCTCGGATGTAGCTCAGTATACATGTTTGCTCAGTATCCAAGTGGG
The DNA here is from genome assembly GCA_028658305.1 of Pachyuromys duprasi. Taxonomy (NCBI): domain Eukaryota; kingdom Metazoa; phylum Chordata; class Mammalia; order Rodentia; family Muridae; genus Pachyuromys; species Pachyuromys duprasi. The sequence goes on from CM053763.1 coordinate 30,933,143, forward strand.
TTTCCCTAGTAAGGAGAACAGGAACTATTTCTGACATGAACTCAATGACTGGCTCCTTTACCTCTCCCTGCCCCCCGAGGGAGGAGCAGCCTTACTAGGCCACAGAGGAGGACATTGCAGCTGGTCCTGAAGATACCTAATAAGCTAGGGTCAGATGGAAGGGGAGGAGGGCCTCCCCTAGCAGTGGACTTGGAAAGGGACAGGGAGAAAATGAGGGAGGGAGGGTAGGATTGGGAGGGAATGAGGGAGAGGGCTACAGCTGGGATACAAAGTAAATAACCTGCGATTAATATTTTAAAAAATAATATAAAAAAGGCGGGAGACTGTGAAGGGAGAAGCTCAGATCCTTAGGGTGGGGAAGGCCATACCACAAAGTAGAGCTGGCTGTAGTGATCCTGCATCAGCAGTAGCTATGGGAATAGTGTATTAGTTGGATTACTACAAAGAAAAACAACAGGAATATAAAGAACAAGAAAGCTATAGATGAAGTGGGTTGATGGCCTCAGCCAATCACAGGGAGGATTACCTTCTATAGGTAGTTCTACAGAGTCCTCCTTCAGACAAAGCCGCTATATTTGTGGCTAACATATGGCATATATCAAGTGTAAGTTATTCCAACAAAGACCAATAAAACGTTACTATTAGAAATAAGAAATACTTTGATAGAAGGTATACCATGAGAAATATAAAATGTCAAGTTTTCACCAAAATTAACCACTTTAGTGATTCCTCAAATGCAAGACCAGACACAATGATCAGGGATGTTTCCCTTAAGCAAGCCCCCTTTTCTTTCACCCTTTATCTGTGTTTTTTCATACTGTTTTGAACTCAACTGCAAAGTAGACATTTGGCAGAAGTCAATAAACCAATGCCATTTTTTTATTCATAATAGTAAGAACCTGGAAACAACCCAGATGACCCTCAATGGAGGAATTGATACAGAATTGATACATTGTGGTATATTTACACAATGGAATACTACTCAGCAATTAAAAACAAGGAAATCATGAATTTTGCAGGCAAATGGTGGGAACTAGAAAAGATCATCCTGAGTAAGGTATCCCAGAAGCAGAAAGACACACATGATATATACTCACTCATAAGTGGATATTAGACATATAATATGGGATAAACATACTAAAATCTATACACATAAAAAAGCTAAGCAAGAAGGAGAACCTTGGGTAAGACAATCAATCCTTACTCAGAAAGGCAAATGGGATGGACATTGGAAGAGGGAGAAAACAGAGAACAGGACAGTAGCCTATCACAGAGGGCCTCTGAAAGACCCTACCCAGTAGGGTATCAAAGCAGATGCTGAGGCTCATAACCAAACTTTGGGTAGAGTGCAGGGAAAGAATCTTATGAAAGAAGGGAAAGATAGAAAAACCTAGGGGAACAGGAGCTACACAAGTTGAGCAACAGAACCAAGAAGTCTTGGCCCAGGGGTCTTTCCTGAGACTGATACTCCAACCAAGGAGCATGTGTGAAGATAACCTAGAACTCCTGCACAGATGTAGCCCATGGCAGCTCAGTGTCCAAAAGGATTCCCTAGTAAGGGAAACAGGGACTGTCTCTGACATGAACTCAGTGGCTGATTCTTTCCTCACCTCCGCCTGAGGGGGTGCAACCTTACCAGGCCACAGAGGAAGACAATGCAGCCAGTCCTGATGAGACTTGATAGGCTAGGAAAGGGAGGAAAGTCCTATCAGTGGACTTGGGGAGGGGCATAGGAGAAGAAGAGGGAGGGAGGGAAAGAGGGAGGGAGGTATAGCTTGGATGCAAAGTGAATAAACTGTAATTAATATAAAATAATTTTTAAATTTTTAAAAAAATAAAGGAATACATTTTTTAAAAGTGACTAAACTATTCTTCAAGCAATTTTGATTTAACTTGAAAGACCATTTTCTACCAATCACGGTATACTATGTGTAAAGGTAAAACCCAGTTTTGATTCATCCACATAAGCCAATATCTTTTCATGCTCATAATTGATTGCAAATAGAAAGTCATTGTAGAGAGTTTTCTGATAGATTCAAATAGATGACAAGATTTAATTACCGGAATTAATCTAGAAGTTGAAAAGCTTGTCTAGTAGATAAAGTGTTTGACAAGCAAGCATGGAGATTTGAGTTTGGTCCCCAGCATCACTAAAAATCCACTACAATCCCAGTGCCAACAAGCACATCTCAAAGAATCAAGGAAGACATCCAACATTGACCTCTGGCCTCTACACACACACACATATACATGCACACACACACAAACGTACAACACACCCTATACAGAATTCTTAAAATTAATCTAAAAATAGCCAACACTAATTAAGATATAAGAAGAAACCTAGTATTTCAAAACAGTTGTTAAAAACAGGAGAAATCTGATTTTTGGCCCCAAATTCAATAACTCCCATTGTGTTCTGTAGCTCTTGAACTATCTTGAAATTTCCGAAGTGCAGACATTGAATTTTCTGTAGACTATCAAAAGGAACTCAAAATTTCACCAAAGACTTATTTTCCCAAAACACAAAAATGCTGCAGTGACACCAAGAAGTGTCCTCACCTTCGCACCACCTCCGCTTACACTGCCAATATCTAGGCTAATTCTGCAGGAACAACTGGAAAAATGAGTTTCGAAATGGGTTTTCAAAAAGACATGGATGCACTTTAGAATTAACACATAAAAGAAACACTGAATTTTCAGGAGAGGAAAAATATTCCTAAATTGCCTCCTTGATGCCCATTTTCTCTACTTGTCAGTTCACGCTTAGGCTTACCCCCAAGAAAAGAGTGATCACAGATGAATTGGAGATTTAAATATATCATGCTAACAATTGAGGGTGAGTTGAAAACAGTGATAAAAGATCTTTCTCTCTTTCCCTCCATCCATCCCTCCTATCCTCCTCCTCCAATCTCTCTCTCTCTCTCTCTCTCACACACACACACACACACACATCTATAAATACATATATTGTAAACTAGTGATGAGGCAGAGGTGGGTGGGATTTCTATACTATACACATTCCCCACTCCACATGCTATTGTCACATTTCCTGATATCAATGATGAGGAAATGACGTGGCACCACAGCATATGTAACAAGCCTGCAGCGTTGTATATTGCTGTGATTAGTCCTTCACTGTCCCACAGGGTACCATCTGATATGAGTCTTGTCCAACAGTAAAGCCTTGAAGGCTTCTGCCTGGAAGTCAACACTTTGCACTGAAGAGACAGAAAGGAGAAAGATGGATGAAACCTCAAGCAACTAGGGCCATTTGCTTCAGCAGGAAGGATGCTGAGAGGAAGTAGAAGGAAGACATAGACCTGCCTCTCTACACATAGTGCACCCACTGCTGGGCACAATCTTTCTCTCAGCTTGAGTATTCTCATACTCTAGACATGAATCTAATATTAAAGATATTTTAGGTACAAATGGCCCTTTTAAAACATAAACCAACCACTGTTTCCAGGATTAGGGCAGAGTAGGTAGTGTTTCAATAGGAGGAGAACAGGAAAAACTGTTGACCCATGGGACCTCTACTGCCTGCATGTTATAAGGGAGGTTCAAGGCTTCTTTTCAAGTTAAGTTGAATGTAACTTTCCTACTGATGTTAATGTCTGCATCCTGGCTAAACTGAGGCTCCGCTAGGCTTGCACAATTTTTTCTTTGATAACTGTACTCTAGGCATAGCTTTTCCCCACAGGAAGTCTAGGGCACTCACAAGCAGAAAGAGTGTGGAGCAGGTCCTTATAGTACTTATAAGTCCAATTAAACTTATGGATGGTTTTGTTGGGCTTGAGGCTATGCAGATTCACCCTATTGGGCTCTACAGGGGAACACAGATTGTTCATTCTGTGGTCTGATCATCCTGTAAGATGCCATTAGTAAACTGGTCTGGGCCCTGTCTAGCAATGGAACTGTCTGGGGCCACTAGAAAATATATGTAAGGAAGAATTAAAATAGAGTATCAGAAATGCTGACAAACAAAACATACATGGTTTTAGCTACATCCTCCACTTCATTCTCAGATCCACCCTAAATTATCTGGCCATAGCCCACTTGGACCATCTGACCATCTGTGGTGGGGAAACCTGCGACTATAGACTAAAGAAGTCAGACTTTCTGAAGATGGGCCATTAATTTGAAAGTTTCTTGGGTGATTATGAAGACTCCTGAAGGTTGGTCATCACTGATAAGCACTGTTCTGATCAGCCTCTTAGTCACACATTAGAAAATAATTGGCTATGACAAATTGGCTGGAGAATCCAGTTCTAATCTGCAATCTAATACTTTTTCTCCAGTTAATGACATCATATTTGCTGAAGAACATCAAGGGTGAGACAGAAGCGTTGAGAGACCTATGCCATTGCACTGTGTTTCATAAACAGGGAAAAAAATCCCAGAGGTTTATTGTTTTTTGAAAGGCAGAATTCTTACTCTATTCATTATCTGCACTGCCAAACTTCAAAATTATTTTGTCACACTTTTCAGACAATAGCTATGTCTGACCCTTCTTATCTATTGATCCCTCAAACTATTTCTTTCTTTCCTTTTTTTCTTTGTTAATACCTGTTGAGGGAATATCTGGTGTCTGTAGGTAAACTTCACCTGTCAACAATAAATCTGATGACGTATAGGTTAGGCAGGAAATAGAAGTGGGATATCCTGCAGGCAAAAAGGATTCTGGGATAGAACTATGCCCAAGAGATCCCCTGGCAAGACACATAAGAAGACAGATGAATGGTACCCAAGTAAAGGTAACCAGCCATGAGGCAGAATGTAGTGCTGGCATGCATTTTAAAATCTATTTTATTAGAGTTCTTATATCTCTACCTCCCTTCACCCCAATCCTTCCAAAACTCCAACACCAGGTGGGAGAGGGGAGCATAGTTCTCTTTAGCTACTTCCTGCTGGCTAGAGTTGTTTAGTTCTTTGGAGCAAAACCAATCTTCGTTTCAGGATATTTCCAACTTCTCTTCAAATCTCAATAGCAACCCCTAGCAGCAGGGGGGAGCAGCAGGTGCCTTATCCTTTCTTGGAGTAATCCCCTCTCTGGGCTCTGGCATTTATTCCTTCTCCAGTCCTCAGAACTAAACTATTTCCAGCTGGCAAAGATCACGCCCCTCTCAGAGCCTGCATGAGCTGCTGTGGCAATCTGAAACAACCCCATATCACACACCTGGGATTAAAGTGAAACTATGTTTACATAATATAACAAGAAACCAAAAACTCCCACTACATTTCCCCCTTTTAGTCCAAAACTTTTTTTTTCTTTTTTTCTTCTTTTTTTTAATTTTTTTGTTATCAAACACAGGTTAGGTACTTTGCATCCCAAGCGTAGCCCCCTCCCTCATTCCCTCCCACCCTCCCCAATCCTCCCTCATCTCCTCCCCGCCCCCTCCAAGTCCACCAGCGGGGGAGGACCTCCTCCCCTTCCATCCAACCCCAGCTCATCCTGTC
>CM053763.1:30939102-30964332 GCA_028658305.1 Pachyuromys duprasi
GGCGCTGCTCTGGTCAGGAGGCTCCGAGCTCTGCCCTGAGCTTTCTGCTAAAGGCTCTCTTCTGGACTGGAGCCTTGGCACCTCCTTCTGGGTCAGGGGCTGTGTACCACGGTCTGAGATGCTATTTAGGGCACCTCGGTCTGGACCTGATACTTTGAGTCCCAGTCCGGGGTGGTGGCTGGGTGTGCCTAGGGGTGTGGGTCTGACCGGTGTAGCCTGCAGTATCTGGGTGAAACTCAGTCCGTCCGGGGTACCGTGTGCCCCAGCCCAAAGTGGCGGCCGCTGGCACAGAGGGTTGTGCGCCCGTGCAGTGCAGCCCGCGGTATCTGGGTGAAACTCAGTCCATCTGGGGTACCGTGTACCCCAGCCCAAGATGGAGGCTTAGGCGCCCAGCCCGGCTGTGCGCAGCCTGTCACCCTCTGGAGTTTTTCCTGGGAGTAGCTGGGTGTCCCTTGGACTTTTCCACTTGATTTCCCCACCGTAGGAATTCCTCTCACCTGGCAGTCACAAATGCTGGTGTTTTAGATCCAAGATCTCAGTCTCCCAGTCGCTGTGCCTACACTACTGTCCTGCTCTTCAGACACAGTGTCCTCCTGGGGCAGCCATCTTGGATCCTCCCTCTTTTTTTTTTTTTTCTTAACATGAATGAGATTTATTGTTGCTTCCTTAAAGGGAGATTATCAATGAACCTAACACTTTTCAAATCAGTGGGCTTTTTTTCTATAACCTGGTATCTCTCTCTCTCTCTCTCTTTTTCTGTAATCTGGTATCTCTCAGCTGCTCTTGTTTGGAATGGCTGGTACTTATTACTGGTGATTCTTAAGCTCGGGCCCCCAAGTTGCTTCCTAAAGGCAAGAGGTTACCTCATATATTCCTCTTGGACCTACATTCACTAGTCCATTGACACTCTTTATGACAATGCCTACAAACCCCAAGAAGCTTAGTCATTCTTACTGAGAACCCTGTGCTACCAGAAATGGCTTGTTTGCCTCTCCAGAAGAAAGAACTGTAGTTCTCAAAGTTAACACACCAGCTATTTCAAGCTCTGAGGCTGTTAGCAGCTTGGTCACAATTTCTATTAAAATGATCAAAACTGAATTTACCAAATTTACAACAATTGATGCACTGAGCATTTTGATATCTAAAGCTTTTGGAGGCTACTTAGAAAGCTAGTAGTGTTGATCTTGAAACCCAAGGCTGTTTTTCTGGAAGCCCAGTTTGCTCAAAATTAACTCTTTCTCTCAAAATGGTCTGTTTCTCTTCAACCTTTTTAGCTTGTAGACCTTCTGCTCCTCCTGGCTCCTTAGCCCACCCTGGGGCTGTGAAAACTTGACACGTAGAGTGCATGGAACAGGGCAGGTGATAATTTCAGGGAATCTTCAGTTCTCAGTTATCACATCTGAACCTTTTCTCCCTTTTCTATTCCCGATAGCCACACGATTCCATTCCCAAGCGCTTGCTTTTCTACCTACAAACTCTAATTGCACAGCCAACTCTGCAATCCTTTCAAAAATTGAGTGACCCTTCTGATTTTTCTATTTCATCCATTTTTGGTTTTTCAGACTCTTTTATATCCACTCACAACTTTTCTAATTATTCAACCATTCTCCCAACCTTTTTAAAAGTGTAATACTGGAAGAAGACAGTAGCTGCAACTTTTGCTGATGTCCTGAAACAGTGTATTCATTCCTTTGTACCTTGCTGCCTCCTCTCCAGCATTAGAAACAAGATTTTCAATTTTTCCAAGACCTACATGTGGGCGTCACTTTTTCGTACTTTTTTCAAATCTATTTTACTTGGGTTCCTTATGCTTCTACCTCCCTTCTCCACCTCTTATCCCTTCCAACACCCCAACACCAGGTAGGAGAAAAAGAAGGTTATTGGGGAGAAGGGTCATAGGTCTCTTAGGCTACTTCCTGCTGGTTAGGGTCATTGGGTTCCTTGGGGGCAAGTCCAATCTTTGTTTCTGAATATCTTCAACTTCTTCTCTTCAAACTGCATCAACAGCATCCAGGAGCAGCAGGGGCGAGCAGCAGCTGCCTTCTTCCTCAGAGCCTCCCCCCAACTCTAGGCTCTGACATTTATTCCCTCTCCAGAGTCCTCAGAATTAGACTATCTGAAGCTGGCAAAGATCCCGCCACTCTCAGAGCCTGCACAAGGCAAACAGTCTGCTGCTGTGGACAATCTGAAGCAGCCTCATATCCCATACCTGGGATTAAAACAAAAACATGTTATCATAACATAACTTGAGTTTTAAAAGAAATCAAAATTCCCACTACAATGTAGATCACACTAAATGGGTTGTTTTACGTTATGAGCTAGTCAGAGAAGAGACTAGCTACATGGCCTCGGTATTTGTAAAAATATTTTGAGTCTCATGAGTCATTATTCCAAGAGCTTGGAGCTGGGAGGAAAACCACCCATGACAACCATCCAAACCCAGGCCCTTATCAACCATTCCAAGACTCTGTAACTGATGCACATGAGAGCTTGCTCATTTACTCTTCTCTCTCCAGCCTATTCTTTCCGTATTCACTCTAAACCATTTCACAGTAATCTTCCAGAGCACTACTGCTTCTCAAGTCCTAATTCTCACACCCCCAATCAAGGCCAAACTCTCCCTTGTAAGACTGCTTCCAGCTTGCTAGTGTGACCCCACCCTGTGTGTGGCCTTGCATCAAGCATGTATTCAGCACACACTACATCTGTTAAGATGGGAAGAGCTTTGAAATCAGACAATTCTGAGTTCATCTCTTGTTTTGCTTATTGTGTGCTGAGTAAGGCCAGAGAGTTAACCTCACAGATCTATAGGTGACTAACAGTACTGATATCATAAAATGTGAATGAGGACTAAGGAATGAGCAGGTAAAATACTTTACAATAGAGAATTGGCTGTGATGGATGAGATTATTGCTTCACATAAAGGATTTCTCCTGCTTCAAGTTACCCCAACTCTAACCTTCATTCCTTTTGATGCTACTGAGCCCATGTATCCTCCAACCACGTCCTTTGCTGGACTCTGTCCACTGAGCAGAGACATCAGCACACTTGGCTGGGGTGCAGGGGTGGTCTGCAAGGCTGGATTAGGAAGAGGAATAGCCATGCTTCTTCTCTGGCAGCCCGACAGCAGGAGGCATGGTTTTCAGTTCTCTACCCTGTACCCTCCTACCTCCCTATGACCCTAAGGTGACAGGAGCACCATCAGGGAGGACTCACATTTCCAAATTACTGCAATCACACTCTCCCTTCATCCCTCACCCCTCTCGGTGATAGCTGTTCCCCGAATACCCTAACTCTGTAACACCACTATGTTCCCTTTCTCCTCTTCATCTACCAATTCTTTCAACTGATATATATTTCTTATTGTAATTGGTCTGCTGTGGTTCTGTCCCATGACTTCTCCATTCCAGCCTGAATATCTCTTATGAGAATGCCTCCGTTGACGCTGGGTCTATGGACTAGCAGCCTCTCACCATGGAGCTGGGAAGAGACTTGGGAATATACTCCACGTATGAATCTCTTTTCTTGCAGTTGGGGTCAACGATTTTCAGAGCATCATGAGGTGGGCCCATGTCCCTCCACTGGTGTGCCTGGACCTTGTATTTAATGCTTTAGTGATTTCAGCCCAGCAGCATCTCCCCCGTTCCTTCCTGGGGTTTTCATTTGGCAGACACTGCTTCACTTTGCTTAGGGCCTCTTTCTTGGGGAAGACTATACTGTGATTCAGGGATCTGACTGAGATTTTTGACCAGATACTAAAAACACTGTAAGTTTAAACATGCAGAGAACATTACAAATAAAGTTCATGAGAGAATGACTCAATTAATCCAGAACTTTGATCATACCTTTTCTCATACCTCTTAGTCACTCTAGATTGCTGTTAGCAGTGGCCAACATCTGGATCCAATAACAACAGTAAAGTGTCATTTTATGGCTCCATAGATGGTGAAAGTTGTCCTGAGTTGTTTGCTCCTTAAATGCAAGAAAACAGAAGCCTTCCCAGGTCTTTGTAAGAGTGCAAATTCCACTCATGAGACAGGAAGTGCATGAAAACTCATGGCACAGATTTGTCAGGTGATGTTTCCACATTGATAGGATTCAATATTAAGAGTTATAAATATCAAGGACTTCACCAGAAAACCTAGAATCAACTAACTTGGGCCCATGGGAGCTAGGGAGACTGAACCACCAACCAAAGAGCATGCATGGCTGGACCTACACTCCCTACACATGTGTAGCCGACATGCGGCTTGGTCTTCGTGTGGGTCCCCTAACAATGGGAGATGGCACTGTCTCTGACTCTAGTGCTTGCCACTGGGTCCCTTTCCCATAGCTGGGTTGCTTTGTCAGGCCCCAATAGGAAAGGCTGCATTAAGTCCTCCTGCAACTTGAGGTGTCAGGGTAGGTTGATACCTCTTGGGGGCTGCTCCTCTCTGAGAAGGAGAGGGGAAAGTGGGGGAAGGAGAGAATGAGGGTGAGACTGGGAGGAGAGAAGCAAGAGGGCTGAGATCAGGCTGTAAAATGATTAAATGTTATTTATAGATTTTAAAATTTATAAATAAAATCTTAACCCAGCAAACATTTTAAAGAGGTTGTTTTGTTTCTCAAATTTTCTTCTGTAAATGAGGCCATAATAATAATTAAAAAAACAACAACAACAACAACTTGAATTTGCAAAGGGGACCCACTGACCTAGTAATTTTCATCCTAGTAATTTTTGGAGGTGACATGTGTCAGAGACAGCCTGCTAGAGGAACAGTGTGGAGTATTCCGGGAGTGTGGCCTGATTGTTTACAAGTTTCTCCACCTTTTCAAAGCACCTCAGATTCTCTACCCAAGAATGTAGTCTCTGTCCTGAATTTCGGCTCTTCCCTGTCATCCAAATAGAAGCCATGTGAATGCATAATTGACAGTGAGGAAACAGGCTCATGAAGGGTGCCGGGAAGAAATGGGCCTCTCTCTCCAAAGGCAGACAAGCAGGGATCAAGACAAGAGGGCTAGAATTTAACTGTGGCCTGTGCTGCTTAATTACATTTTCTTACTGTGAAATTTCACTGGAATTTGATTTGGGGCTTGCATTAGCAAGAGCTTTAATTTCTTTCCATGCCCCCCCACCTCTTGCTTTTGAATAGTTGCCAACCTTAAAATTTAGGGGTAAAATATCCAATGGACCAGAAAAGCAAAGAAGACAAGCTTTATCAGAAACACATACTGTGCTCTATGGGCAGGACACTGAGAGAAGATGTGGAGAAGCAAGCCCTCAGCAGCTGAGGGCGAAGGTCTCCCAAATATCCTTCGTGAAAGACTCACCTGTGGACCACTGTTTACATGAGGGGTGCCCGGGTTATGTGCCATGCCAGGTAAATCAGAAAGCCTGTGTAGGGCAGTGGTCTCTAAGGAGTCCCCATCCTGATTTCAATGAACCACAAAGACTCGGAGGACTGGCCTAGTAGAAAGGGAATGAGGATTGAAGAAGAAGAGAATGAGGAGGAGAAGGAGAAGGAAGAAGAGAAGAGGAAGGAGGAGAAAGAGGAAAGGGAGAAAAGACCTTCGTTTGCTTCTGAGTCTAAAGCTCACCGGCTAAGTGTCTTAGAAGAAATGGTTCTTTTGTGTCTCAGTTTCTTCCTTCTTCAATAGGGCTATCACACCATTTTCAAGAGTTATGGAGCACATATTTTTTAAGGACTTATTTTTATTTTATGTGCATTGGTGTTTTGCCTCCCTGTATGTGTGTGTAAGGGTGCCAGATCCCCTGGATGTGGAGTTACAGACAACTGTAAACTGTGGGTGCTGGGAAATGAACCAGGTAAAGAACATTCAGTGCCCTTTACTGCTGAGCAGTTTCTCCAGCCTGAATCATGGACATGTTAAGAGCAAAGAGTACAGCAGTTGCTAATAAGGAACTTTTATGAAGGCTGAAGTGAAAGTAGTCAATAACAATTCAGTGAAAAGTCAATTAAGTACTAAAGATATTGAATGGCCTTAACCTTTGTGTTGCTCATAGAAAATAAAGGTTAATTTGAGTCATAGTCCTAAACACTGTGATGGACATACTCAGGGCCGTGCATTGGTAAGCTCATTTTGCTAGTGGAGACTCTGCCTGTTCCAAGCCACAGCAGAGCATGACATGTTGACACAGATTACATGGCGACAGAGAACGCACTAGCTCAGACCTTTCTTCTTAAAAAACGTCACAGGCACACCGGATAAACATCAGTGTGATGAGGTGTGAAGTCCTCTCCTAAAGGAGACACCTGCCTGTGTGGATAAAATTCGAGGAAGGAAAGAGAAGACATTTCATAAATTTATAGGCTATTTAAAACATTATTATGGAAAGCATATATAATATGAAGTCAAGCCTCTTGTCCTGTAAGATAGCCATCATACTGTTGCTAGTTATAAAAGGTGTAAAATAGATCCTTAGAACCTAATCATCATCACTGAAACCATACGTACTGAAGAGCGACATTCCATCTTTTTAGCCAGGCCCTGGCAAGCTGCTTTTATGGTTTGACTACTTTAGAACTATAGTGCTATAAATGGATGCATGAAGTATATATTTTTCCATGACTACTCTATATCATTAGCATAATATTATCAGTATCTACCCATGTTGGAGATGGTGAGATATCCTTGATTATAAGACTGAATAATATTTCTTAGGGTTTTTGAGTTTTGCTATTTTGTAAATTTAAATGTTTTATCTTTTTCTTTTTAAAATTAATTTATTCATTCTACATCTTGATCATATTCCCCTTCCTTATCTCTTCCTGGTTCCACCCTCCCTTCCTCTTTCCTCCATCCCTGTTTTCTAGTCTTCAGAAAAGGAACGATTTCCTCCCTTAACAGCTGACCCCAGACTTTCAAGTCTCTTCAAGATTGCCTGCATCCTCTTCCTCTGTGGCCTTATTTTTTTTTTTTTTTAGATTTTTCATGCAATATATTTCAATCATATTTCTTCCTTTCCCCCAATTCCTCTCAGGCCCACCCACTTCATATTCTTTTCCTTTCTTTGAATAAAACAGCACAACAATAACATTTTAATAAATTACACACACAACTTTGTCTTGGCCACTATTTCTGACCTTGGAACCTGCCCTGGAGTGTGGTCGATATACCTAGTGTCATTGAAGGCTGATTGTCTTCTTGGCTAGGGATGTGACTTTATAACTGTTTTCTCTTCTCTGTGATGGGATTCTGTCTGGCTAATATTTGTACAGGTTTTGTGCATGCTGTCATAACATCTGCAAGTGTATCTGCCATGTTGTGGCTGGAAGGTACTTTTTTCTTGGAGTCATCGACCATCTCTGGCTCTTAGAATCTTTCTGCCTCCTCTTCTGGATGGATCTCTGAATCTTTCTTTTTCTATCAAAAAAATAGCATTTTCCCTTACATATTTGTATCCTGACTACAGCATCCTCTCTTTCTACTTTCCCAGTTCTCTTCTCCTCCCTTCCCTCTTGGATGTACGCCCCTTCTATCTCTTATTTAAAAAATAAATAAACAGGCTTCTAAGGGATAATAATAAAATTAAACATAAGGAAAACAAAAAATACACTGGAATAAAATAAAACAAACAAGCAGAAAAGCCCAAGAAAAGACATAAGAAACAGATATAGATGCAGGGATCCATTTGTTCACACATTGTGGAATCCCATAAAACAGAAAACCTTAACAAGACATGAAGGATCTGTAAGTAAAAAGAGGAAAAGCTGTATAGAAATGAAATAGAGGAAAACAAAATTAAAATGATATAAAATTTCTAAAAAGCCCTGATACGACATTGTAAAACAAAGAAGCTGCAGAGATGCCGTTGAGTCTCTCCCCTCCCCCCATTGGTCATCTACATGCAACCTGTCCTTAAGAGCAGTTTGCTTCCCCAGTGAGACTCCCTTGAAGAAAGTAAATTCTCATCTTCAAATGGTTATCAATTGGAGATAGCTTCTGGATTTGGGATGGGGACATGTATCCACTTTTCCTTTCAGCTCTAGGACCCCACCTGCTGCAGACCCAAGTAGGCCCTGTGCATGCTGCTTCAGTCACTTGGAGTCCATATGTGCAATGATCGTGTTGATGTAGAGGGTTTTTGGTTTTCGTTGTTGTTGTTTAATGTTCTCCAACCCCTCTGGCTTTCACACCCTTTCTGCTTCCTCTTCCATGGAGTTTCTTTATCCCTGAGGGCAGGGATTTGATGGAGACATCCCATTTAGATTCAAGTGTTTCGAAGTTTCTCATTGTCTGCATAATGTCTGACTGTGGGTTTCTATATGTGTTCCCATCTGCTGCATGAGGAAGCTTTTCTGATGATGGCTGAGCAAGGCACTGATCTATGAGTTTGGCAGTCATTTAATGTTATGTTTTCTTGGGGTTTGGGATTTTTTTTTTTTTAGAACAGTCGTATTTAGTTTTACCCTAGGTCCCTGGGGCATTTAGTCTCTGGTTCTTGGTCACTCAAGCAGTGTTGGTTATAAATTCTACCTTGAGCCTTGAGTAGACTGATCCTTAAGTCAGTCAAATATTGGTTGGTTACTCCCATAAGTTTTGTGCCACCATTGCACTAGCACATGTTGCAGGCAGTACACTACTGTAGATCAAAGGGTCTGTAGTTGCGTTGCTGTTTACATTTCTCTTTTGGTAGCATGCAAAGTACCTTCTTTAACCAAAGATGCTAGAATGTAAATCTGAAGGCTCTATGTAAGCACCAGTTTGACTTCTTCATGTTCAATGAGTTGTGTAGGTATTTTCTTCATATGAGGCCTTGCCATCAATTTGTGGAGAACAACCTATAGTCTTGGCAACACATTGACTTGTTTAGGTATTCCGATGGAACTCCTTTGGGCAACAACTCAACTGTATGTAACCTAGTCCCAGTATTGGAAGCTTCATTTGGTGACAAGAGATGACCAGTTGGGGCTCTGTTTACCTTGTTATTTTTCAATTTCATTCAGATCCCCTTCAGATCTGTATACATTTTATGATGCTTCTGCTGTATTAGGTTTCCATGATATCTTTCAGTCCTTAACCTCAGCTGTCTTTCCCCATCCCCCCCCTTTCTCCCTTTGCCTACCCTCTGCCCGTTTGCTTCACCCTTTCCAGTTTACCCTCCCAATCCATCCTATAACAGTTCATAACTTTCTATTCTATTTCTTTTTCCTAGGGATATTTATGTTCCCACACCCCACTCCAAGTCCCTTACTCTATTCCTAACCTCTGTGGTCTTAGCCATTTTGACTAGTATAAGATGAAATCTGAAAGTAGCCATCTCCCTGGTGACTAAGGATATTGAACATTTCTTTAAGTGTTTGTCAGCTATTTGAGTTTCTTCTTTGGGGAATTCTTTATTTATGTCACACTTTTAAAATTGGAGAGGTTTTTTTCTTGATATCTAGTTTTTTGTGTTCCTTATATATATTTTTATTTGCTCTTTATCAAGTGTGTAGTTGGTAATGTTTTCCCACTCTGTAGGCTGATGTTTTGTCGTAATGATTGTGTCCTTTGTCATTCAGAAGCTTTTCAGCTACATGAGGTCCCATTTATAAATTGTTAGATCCCTGAATCTTGAGGAGAGGTATGATAATGTTATGGCTGAGTGTTTCAAAGTCTCTCACTCTGTGCACATTGTCCAATTGCAGATCTTGTTAATGATTATATACTGCAAGAAGCTTCTCCAATAAAATTTGAGTGATGGACTGATCTATGGGTATAGCAATATATCTTTTTATTTTCATGTTTCTTTAGCAGAATAATAGCAATAAGTTTTCTGTAGTGGTCATGACCAATTCAGTCTCAGGTTCTTGGTCTTGTTAATAGTGTCAAGTATGGATTTCATTTTGAAAATTTCATCCTCAAGTACTATATTTACATAATCTCCAGGTTCTCATTGCTCCAACTTCTCTCATGTCCCTCCTTCATCTCCTTCTCATATTGATAACCCCATCTTCATAGTTACTGTTTTATAAATGAAAGTGGATGTATTTATTCTTATAAACTTTATTGTAAAAAAGCTGTAAAACAAAAATATATCACATGCTAGAATTGACCAGATACAGAATCTATACAACTCAATGAATTTTCATACAATTAAAATAGACATTCAGAAGAGAAACTATGGAGCTTCAACATTAAATTTTACATTTTCAGTATCGAGTATATTTTATGCACCTTTATCTACTACCAGAACCAAAAAAATCTCCATGACAGAACTAGAACTAGAATAAATATTATATACAGTATGTATACATATAGTACATATACATATATGTACACACATATCTCTCTTACTGGGTCTTTTAGTGTTACTCTTGTGTTTAAAGCTGACCACTTGGAACTGGATAACCTCTCAAGGAGTTTATTCCTGGAGAAAACTGATCCTCCCTCTTTTAGCAGCCATTGATTGCCTGTAGCTCTTCATCTAGGGCTAAGGACTTGTGAGATTTTCCTATCCAAACTGTCATGTCGACTAGTATTGTCGTTACATAGGACTTGTTTAAGTCACCATATTGTTGATTGAGTTGGCACAGGTACAGCTTCCCTGTCATCTCCGGAAGACACTATCTAGCAGCAGGACTCCTGATCGTCTTGTTTTTATACTCTTTCTGCTTCCTCTGCCATGATTCTCCCTGAGTATCAGGTGCAGAAGTTATAAATGTATTACAGATATATCTGTTGGGGTGGTAACCTCATGGTCAGCTGTTCTTGCATTTTGGCCAGTGTGACCTTCTGTAACAACCTTCATCCTTTGCAAAAAGAAATTTCTTTTGTTGTTATCGTTGCTGTTTTCGTAGAAGAAAAAGTTTATTTGGTGCTTACAGCTTCAGAGGGCTAGAGTCATGCCATCATTTGGAAGCAGGGCATCATGCAGGCAAGGATGATGCTGGAGTAATAACTGGAAGCTTTGTCTTTATATATAAGCATGAGTTTAGGGGGAGCTAATTGGGAATAGTATGGGCTTTCGAAACCTCAAAACACTGCCTCAGTAACACATCTCCTCCAACAAGGCCACACCTCCTAATTCTCTCCAAACTGTAGTACCAGCTGGAGACCAAGTATTCAAATATATGAGCATATAGGGGCCATGCTTATTCAAAATATCAGACAACCTATTGTCTTTAATATAACAAAATTGTTTCTTCCTGCATACTTCCATACTTTGTATTTCAGTTGCAATGTCAATTTAATTACTTATGAACTATTACTGTGTATTATTTTTATGATTTTTTTTTCTGTTTTTAAATTGTATGTGTGTCTCTGTACATGTAATGCCAGAAGAGGGTGTTGGGTCCCCTGTACCTAGAATCATAAGTATTTGTGTGCTCTTGCTATGGGTGCTGAGAACCAAATTTGGGTCTTCTATAAGAACAGTCTGCATACTTAGCCACTGAGTATCTTTCTCTCTCTCTCTCTCTTTTTTCCCACACAACACTCTTATTGATTATCTGGGAGTTTCACATCATGCATCCCATCACAATCCCTTCCGAGCCGTTTCATACCCCCACCATGTGCACCACTAAAAGAAGTAAAAAATAAAAAGTAAAAAGTTTGATTATCCTATATTATATGTCTAATATCCACTTATAAGTGAGTATACACCATGTGTGTCTTTCTGCTTCTGGGATACCTCACTCAGGATGATCTTTTCTAGATCTCACCATTTGCCTACAAATTTCATGATCTCCTTGTTTTTAATTGCTGGGTAGTATTCCATTGTGTAAATGTACCACAATTTCTGTATCCATTCCTCCATTGAGGGTCATCTGGTTTGTTTCCAGGTTCTGGCTATTATGAATAAAGCTGCTACAAACGTGGTTGAACAAATGACCTTGTTGTGTACTTAAACATATTTTGGATATATGCCTAGGAGTGATATCGCTTGATCTTGAGGAAGCACTATTCCTAATTGTCTGAGGAAGTGACAGATTGATTTCCAAAGTGGTTGTACAAGTTTACATTCCCACCAGCAATGGAGGAGTGTTCCCCTTTCTCCACATCCTCTCCAGCATGTGTTGTCACTTGAGTTTTTGATCTTAGCCATTCTGATGGGTGTAAAGTAAAATCTCAAGGTCTTTTTGATTTGCATTTCCCTGATGACTACGGACGTTAAGCATTTAAGTGTTTCTCTGCCATTTGATGTTCCTCTATTGAGAATTCTGTTTAGCTCTGTACCCCATTTTTTAATTGTATTACTTGATTTGTTGCTGTTTAACTTCTAGGATAATCATACTAAAATCCATACACCTAAAGAAGCCAATCAAGAAGGAGGGCCCTGGGTAAGATGCTCAATTTTCATTCAGAAAGGCAAATGGGACAGACATTGGAAGAGGGAAAAGAACAGGAGCCTACCACAGAGGGCCTCTGGAAGACTCTACCCAGTACAGTATTAAAACATATGCTGAGACTCACAGCCAAACTTTGGGCAGAGTGCAGGGAATCTTATGAAAGAAGAGGGAGATAGAAAGACCTGGAGGGGACAGGAGCTCCACAAGGAGAGCAACAGAACCAAGATATCTGGGTACAGGGGTCTTTTCTAAGACTGATACTCCAACCAAGGACTATGCATGGAAAAAACCTTGATCCCCTGCACAGATGTGGCCCATGACAGCTCAGTGTCCCAGAGGTTCCCTAGTAATGGGAACAGGGACTGTCTCTGACATGAACTCAAGGGCTGGCTCTTTGATCACCTCCTCCTGAGGGGAGAATGGCCTTACCAGTCTATAAAGGAAGACAATGAAGCCAGTCCTGATGAGACCAGATAGATAGGGTCAGATGGAAGGGGAGGAGGACCTTCCCTATCATTGGACTTGGGGAGGGGCATAGGAGAAGAAGAGGGAGGGAGAGTGGGATTGGGAGGGGAGAGGGGAGAGGCCACAGTTGGGATACAAAGTGAATGAACTGTAATTAATAAAAATAAAATAAAAATTTAAAAAGTCTGTGTTATCTATATGCTCTTTGGAACATGATCAAACTCTCAGCGGCCTGTCCCTTAAATAGAACTGAGTCCTTCCCTTCCCACACCTCTACCAGAAGCCATCAATTGTGGAGAGCTACTCTCTCTCTTTTTTAAATCTCTGTCACACTTTTTAAAGGGTTCTCTTTGGTGGCTTTCTGTCTAGGCTGCTACTCTTTGGGAGTAGGGGTATTTGGGTGGGGATAGAGGTTGTCACAGAAGCTTTCCATATCCCTTCTTCTTAAGTGTGAATCTTCGGTCATCATTATCACAGCAAATGAAACCTCCTTGCCCTTCACAGTCAGCAGGAGCACTGATCATAGGGCTCCACACAGTTTCTGGGGACAGCACCGACCTCAAGCACTGATCCTTGCATTTACATGGACCCTGACAAGGCCCCCAGAGGGCTCAGGTTGCAGCACAGACCACAGACATCCATGTGGCCTTTGGTGGTAACACAGGTAAAGGCCATGGACATCAACACAGGCCCCAGATGCAGTAGAACAGTGGACCCAGACATGGCCCTTGGTGGCATGAACCTGACATCATCATGGCCTCAGCGGACAGCACAGGCCACTCACACACCGTTGCCCCTGGTGGCAGCATGGCCTATGGGCATCAGTGTGTTTTCAGGCACAGACCATGGACATCTGCATGATAACATGTACAGCAGACACCATTCTGGTCCCCAATAGTGCGTGGCTGGACAGGATGCAGACGGTCACAGGTCTGGCTGCCCTCCCTCACCCACAAGAAGAGGTGGGGGGCGCTGGGTCTTCTGCCCTGGATTCACTCCCAGGCCAGGGAGCAAGAAATTTATTTGTGAACTACTCTTTTCTGAGGGTATAAGAATAAGTATTTCACATATAGTTAGCAATTATTTTTGTTTAAGAAAATGGTAGTAGCAGGTTCTTCTCTAAGGTTTATGACTTCTCCAACTACCAGCTGCTACCTAGTTTTACAGTATCATGTTTTATTTATCTGTTTATAGGGTAAATAAAGCTGCTGACTTTTCAAAACTCAGATATGTTTCTTAAATGCCTGGTTAAACCAAAAGATATCTAGAGAGAATTTTAAAGGCAAATATTAATGAGTTCAGAATGTATGTGTATAAACCCATTTCTTACTGTAACCCAAAAGGAATACATTGGCCTCATTACAAAGCTGTAAATCTTGGGTTTGAGTTGTCTGTGGATACAAGCACTGTTGAATGTGGTACTAAAATTAAAACCTAGGATAGCTGTTGTGGCTCAGATTTGCTGTTCTTAGTTGCATCATTGGAGAAGGCAGGCAGATTCCCGAGTGACCTTCTGCCTTGTCCTTGGCTGAGGTGGCCAGAGATCATTAAACAGTCTTGTTAATCTGTTTTGTTTTGTTTTTGTTTTTGCAGATACATACTTGGTAATAGTTTGGCTATTTCTAGATTCTAATAGTTTCAGAAGTTCAAGACATTATGGGCAAAGATACCCAAAGGAGTTGAAGGCAAAAAAAAAGGGGGGGGGCGGGGGGCTTTCCAGCTCTTGCATATGAAATGGCAATAATAGCCATTCGAACGGCTGATACCCACTCCTGGTGACAGCTGTAGGTACATGAGAGCTGGGGACTGCTCAGCTAATTGAAGTACCCTGTAGGTTCTCTTTGCCCTCAAGAACAACTCTGATAAATAGCTCTTGGGTAGCTCCTTATATGGCTACAGAGAGCCCCAAGAGGCTGTGATGTATTTTGGATACAGTCTGATCCTAACTCGTCAAGGGTCTCAGGCCTTCAGCTTTGTAGTCAAGGGAAAGTGCTGTGGGCTCCAGGGGCTCTTGTGGCCTGGTCTCGTTGTGAGCGCTTCTCTTATGATGCCCTCTTATCTTGAAAGGGGGAAGTAGCTGCTGCTTGTCACTCTGTGCTGGAGAACGGCGTGGATAATGTGAGGAGAAACATATGGGGGAGATCAGAACTGGCAAGGTTTTACAAGAGAAAGGAGGCTCTTGACTTGTTCACCTCTGAACAAGTGTTTGTAGCCCAGGGAGAAGTTCTCCACAAAGCCCTTCAGCTGGTTCCGGCTCTCTGGTTTTGCCTGTTTGCCAGGCTGAAGAACCACACCAGAAGGGAAGACACTGCCATCAGCCACTGGGCCCGCACCCCAGTACTTGACAACTTGTTCCCAAGGAGGGCTGTCCTCACAGGATGAGCTCATGCAGTTTGCCTGTTTGCTGTGGCGCTCCCGGAGCTTCAGGGAACCCAAAGCAGAATGTCTGCAGGATGGGAGAAGCAGAGAAAGCAGGTGATGGCCCATTAGAGTTTGGATCCTGCAGTAAATGCAAATAACACTGTGTTGTCATGATGGGCTTGTCTGAAGAGACTAGGAAGATTACATCCTGTGAATCTCCCTCCTCTCCCCCAAAAAACCCCATCTCTAAAGAGTGTTCTCCACAGATGCTGAAGTGCATGCTGACCGTACAAGTTGAAACCTCCACACCTGTGGAGGACGGAAATGCCTGCTGATGCTAATGCTGCGGAGGAAGAGATTCTATAGCGTTCTCTTAGTGGCTCTGATGGTTTCTGGCACCCCGCCTTCTTTGTGTCCCATCTGCGGAGCCACGCAGGTGCAAACCATCACTCCCCCCCTCAGAAGGTGGCAGGCACTCTGTCAAACCAATGCCGCTCCTACTCTCCCTTCCAGAGACCTCAAGAGAGAAATCCTCGTCACCCTACCCAGGTAGACTTTTCTAACTGAGGGCACACCTTCCCTGAGGAGCGTACAATGGAAGGGGAACGCTTCCAGGCAAAACAAGAAGCTGGGAATGCAGCAGACAGCTCTCTCTCGGGCGCCACTCGCGGCAGCCCATATTTAATATGGAACTGTAACTGCGGAGTGTGAGCTATTCAGAAATATATACTCTGGAGTGTACTGGGACATAATATATGAGCTGGCTTTGGAGTAACATGTAATATGCTTAACATAACATTGCAACCAGGGGAGCCATTTTTTAAAATGAGGACAACAAAGAAGGATAAATATCATTAATTTAGAATGAGTGACGTGGGAGTTCCCTGTTAGCAGGGGATTTTCACACTCTGACATCAGATTTTCATTGCAGAGGGATCATCCTATTTGTCAGTAACCTGCTTTTTAAAATGTAAGATATAATTTGTTAGATATATGACCCAAAGGCCTAGGGGTTAGTGGGAGCGCTCCTGAAAACCTAACATGGTGTAGTTTCACTTGGTATGCTCCCGGAGGGAGTGATAGTAACTGTAGCTCACCATAGCCAGAAGGCTGGATTTTAACAGGGTTTTGCTGTTTTGGTTTTGGATGACTGAGAAAGCGAAGAACATTTGAATTGTGGCAGTCGCCCCGATCCTAAACTTATCCCCTTTGTTATACTGGTGTCTATGCGGAGAGAAAAGGCCTAAGACACTCCTGAAGGATCCAGGGGCATTGTTCATGGACCAGACACAGGAGTATCCCAGACAGGCTCTAGTGAACATTCAATGCCCAATCCCGTCTGGGAAGTATGATGCACTTCAGAGTGAGCTCACCCTGGGATGTCTCTCTGAATCCTGTGTTGCTGGCTTCCTCATAGCCTAGATGGATGACATGCAACAGAGCAACCACATGTCTTGCTTGTGGGAACCTCGTTTTGATTCAGTACCTCTCTAAGCCAATGTTTTTTTGAAACAAATAATGTAATATCCTAGTAAGTGTGTGTGTGTGTGCGCGTGCGCGCGCACCTTGATAAGCAAGGTGTCACTGGGTAGCCCAGGTTAGCCTGGAACACAATGATGGGACTGCCCCAGCTCCCCGAGTGCTGTCTGTCACCACTGGCAACTAGACGTAGGTAGTGTTTTTAAGAGCAGGCAGTAGGAGACAGGTGAGCAAGCACAGAAAGGGCAGTACTGCATAGCAGCCCATGCCCAGAGGTTCAGGGGTCCAATCTAATGTCTTCCTTTCTCTCTCTCTCTCTTTCTGTTGTTGTTGTTGTTTTGTTCTTTGAGACAGGGTTTCTCGGTGTATAGTCTTGGCTGTCCTGGAACTTGATTTGTAGACCAGGCTGGCCTGGAGCTCACCAAGCTCTGCCTTCCAAGTGCTGGGACTAAAGGTGTGGACCACCACACCCTGCCCAATTCAGGCTTTTAATGCTGACACTGTTCACAAGAACAAACAATAGGGCTTAGTTAACAGAGAAGTTTGGAGGATTAAACATGAGTAAACTTGAGTGGGACATGGGCTTCCATGGGAAGCATTATTTGAACCTGTCTCTTCAGGATGTTTGCAGAGATTAGCTTTAGGATTGATGGGTTCGGCATCTGTTCTGATGGTGTTGCTTACCATGGCAGTACATGCAGAGCAGAGTACACATCTTGTGTTCAGAAGCAAGGGTACAGCACAGTCATATGATATAGCAGAGGCGCTGCCAAAAATATCTCAGATTCATATTGGGTTCATTGCACATATGAGTGTGAACTTAATTTCTGGTCATTGTATTTTCGGAAACCTTTCACTGGTGCCATTTTTCACAACCCCTCATATTTCGTTATGAAGCCCCTTATGGAGTTCTGACCCAGTTTAAAAACCGGGTTTAAAAACCGGGGACTAGAATATAAAATTTCTAGTTTTATGTCAGGAGGGTATAAAGATTAATGCCTGTGGCATTTTTTTGTCTGTCTATCTATCCATTCATTTATCCAAATAATGTTAGTTAATTTTCCATTATTGAGAGAAAACAAATAGCTACACTAATTTATAAAGAAAACATTCTACTTTTGAGATTTTAGTCCATGTTTCACTGACCCCATTATTTGGGGGGGGGGAGTGTCAGGCTGCGTGTGGCAGCATTTTATAGTGGGAGCCTGTGTGGGAGCAGCGCCTTCTTCACCTCATGGTCTGCTGTGAGCCAGAGAGAGATGAGGGTGGGGCTCTGTAGCACTCTTCAAGGCCATGCACCCCATCACAAGAAGACCTCCCACTAGTCCCTGCATCCTAAAGTCTTCACCATGTCCCAACTGTCTGTACTAGGAACTAAATCTTAGTACATTTGTTTTCTGTGAGATAATTCACATCCACACTATAGTGTACATATGGAAGCTTTAATATATATATTAACATGCATAATATATATCATTAAAATATATAAATACATTAAAAATTACACCACACATGCATGCATACATATAGACATACAAATACATATGCACATGTACGTTAAAATTATCCAACACACATATGTGCATACAAATACACATGTATACACATATGCATATTGTGGGTTTTGTCCGTAGCCCCTGGCTCTAGGCCTCATTGCTACAGGAGTAGCATAATGAACAATTGTTTCACTTTAGTATCTAGCCATTAGTGCTTGGTTTCTGAAGCAGCTTTAGAATTGAGGTGAAAGAGAGAAAGTCAGGACGCATGATGTCTTGGAGAGTGAAATTTCTCTACCTTCTCATCTTTCAGCCACCTCTGTTTTTATTTTAATAAGGTAGGTCACAGAAACACAAATTTCTTTTCTGTAAGATGGGTCCCAGTCTCTAGAAACAAATCCCTCTTTCTTGTTTACCTCTTTAGAATTTGGCGTTTGGGACATTCTTTCACCTACCTGTGTACCGGTAGATCACAAGAGCCTCGTGAGACAACAGGGCCTTGCCTACACCTGCAAGAGAAGGATGCCCCTGGGAGAGACCAAGAAGACCCTCGTAGACAGGCCTCACTGGGACTCTTAGTCCTCTAGCCACATAGCTGCATGCTTTTCCATGCTCCAGACCTCAAGTTTCCGGAAACAAGTCTCCACCTGTTATACTTAGCTTTTGTCATCTTGCTACACACCTGGGCAGAGGGAATCTTAATGAAAGGATTACCTCTGTCAGAACCGGCTTGTGAACGAGTCTCTGGAATACTTTCTTAATTACTAGTTAATGCAGAAGGGACTGACCCATTGTGGGTGCTCCTGTTCCTGGACAGGCGGGAAAGCAGACCAGTAAGCAGCGTTCCCCTGTGGTTTCTTCTTCAAGTTTCTGCTTTGAGTTCCTGCCGTGGCTTCCCTCGATTGTAGGCTGCAACACATAAGTCAAATAAACCCTTTCCTATCTCAAGTTGGTTTTGGTCAGTGTTTTGTCACTGTAACAGCAGCAGCAGAAGCAACAAGAAGATAATATCGCATCGGAACCTGGGTCGGGGTTTGAAGAGCTGCAGAGCACGTCCATGCTTAGAGAAAGCTCAGGAAGACTTACCTGGAAGAACGGGCACCTAACCTTAGGACAGTCTGCTGCCTTGGGTTAAGCACTAATGAACATAGAGACTCTTTTTATTCTCCCTTAAGTTGGCCCTGAGTCACAGCCTTTTCAGTAACACTGTACTCTTCTCTTTCAGTCTCTAAAGCACCTCCACAGAAGTGGATATCCACTGGGGATGCCCAGGGTACATGGTGCTACTCATGTGCACAGCTTCATAGCCAGTATCCAACCTTGTCATTGTGTGGTCAGAGAAGTGCACATAGTGTAGAGTGGAACCTGTGCCATGCACAGCCATGGGAGGCAGACTAACACAGACGTCCAAAGAAAGACAAGACTAGGTCCGCACTGCACCAGTTCCTACCAGAGACACACATAAATCATCCAGCTTTAGCATGGATCCAGCCAGGATGGCTAGTTGTGAGGCCTGGGTGACTGCACTGCCTTCACTGACATTGACGGCATCAGCAAGCCAGCTGAACCATCATCTCCCAGGTCCTGTTCAGAGATAAGATATAAAGGCACCGTGGGTCCTTCTCTAGAGATACTGTCCCATCCAGACATCAGAACTAGCCTCTATGCACATGCCAGGGGTAAATGTGCCTGCCCCCTACCTCCACACACTGTCACACACACACACACACACACACACACACACACACACACAAGAGAAACTACACAATCAGGACCAGGAAAAGGAGAGACGTAACCTCAGCAAACACAGAAGAGATGAAATATACAAACTGTATAACATGTTCTTGTACAGTAACACATGAAATGGTAATTTCCTAGAATATTCTACCAATTGAAGAAGAAATTTTGTATAAAGTGATTCCACAGCAGGCAGTTAAAAGGATAATAAATAAATAACACTGTCAATAACCAAGCACTAAAATCAGATGTGTCAGGTTTGAATTTATCCAGTTCCCCCCCAAAGCTGATAAATTTAGTATTTAATTATTCAAGTCTGTATTAAAATATGTGTTAGCCTCCCCAACTCTTCTATAAAACCAGATGACTTTGGCATTACTAAGTGATAGCAAGGGAATTTGAAAGCAAGCCTATAGATTATTTTAAATTGTCATGTATCATTCCCTGTGTACGTACATTGCTAAACATTGCTAGATTTGACCTACTGGCATTTAATTTAGAATGACTGCATTTGTGTTCTGACAAACACACAGTGGATGAGAATACTGGACACTTAGTGTTCGGTCGGAAAGGTCTTCGTAGAAGAAAGATCCTTATGATGGCTTTTGATCCCGCCTCATGTGGAGTCAAAAAACAGAAGGCAGAATATACTACACAGTCTCCACCATCTCAGTGCAAAGTCATGATCCCTCATCCTTGGGCGAGATGCGGGAGGAAGTTGGGCAAACATGATCAACTTAAGAGCTTTTGAAGTTGATTTGGTTGCCCTGACGCTTCCTCTCCACAGGTGTGCATTAACCCTTTAAAAAAATGGCTTGGGTGATGGTCTTCTGAAACAGCAAAACAATGAAGGCATGGAGGCAAGAACTACAGGAGTAAACCTGGGGCGTGCTTGAGAGGAGGGTGGATTTGTTGAGAAGCACATGGAACAAAGGAAGATAGAGGACCCTGGCTTTTGCCAGAAGAGTATGAGTTATTGGGTGAGGGTCTAGTAAGGTCCATAATTTGCTACCTTTAAGCCAGTATCCATAATTTGCCGGTACCTTCCTTTTTTGCCTGAGTAGCCCTTTTGTTCCAGAACTCATTTCTCCCAATAGTCCCTGTTATTCTGCCACCATTATTTTTCAACTTGGTCTCTCCCCTTTGTTATTTTCTTCCTGATGAGGCCTAAGTTTTGCCTACCTCTCCAAATTCTCAAATTTGCTCAGCATAGTGAAATCCTTATTTTAGCTGGGCATGGTGACCCACACCTGTAATCTCAGCACCCTGGAGGACAGGCAGGAGGACTGAGAGTTAGAGGTCAGTCTGGGCTACGCAGAGACCTTGTGTCACACACACACACACACACACATACACACACATTATCTTGCATTCCTTGGCTCCATTTCCTATAACTCAGGGTTTCTAGCAACCACTGGCTTTGAGCCATTTCCACTTCCCACTGCTTTCTGTTCTTAAGCCTATTGTTGAGGACTTATCATAATCCAGCTCCAGCAGACCAAAATCTCTGATTTCCTCATCTATTAGGTTAAGGAATTGCATTAGATAATTTGTTTGTTCAGCTCAAAAATTACACTTCTAAGCCTTCACTGGTCCTCATCTGAAGTCACTTCCCTCTTACACAGATCAAAGTTTATTTGTGCCTGTCATGTACTGTACCACCTGACTCGCCCAGTCACTTGAGCATCCACTCAGTGTCAAGAGCTGTCAACAAGGCAAGCATAGCCCAACTCCCAAGAGCAACACTACCGGTATGTTAGAGGGGTCAGCCTCTCACTAGATAAGTTCTGCAAGAGCAGAAGCCAGCTGTACTTTCTCATCATGGGTTTGCACAGAATACATACAACGAACAGTTAGCCTTGCGAATTACCTACCCATAGCGCTGCCCTTAGGCAGAGACAAGGAGCCCAAGTCCTGAAAGAGGAATAGCTTGCACTTTCCAGGACACTACCTGCCTTGATGTGCCTGAGGAAGAGGTAGGATTCTAAGTCAAAGGGGAAAGTGTGCAAAAGACAGACTGGATTGTGGTATTAAATAAAGGTATTTTTTCTCTCTAGATAGAGAATTCATGTTTATTTCTTTCTCTTCTTTTGCTTAACACAATCCAGATGCTCTTCTAGGTTTGAATGGTGCACAGAGCTTTGAAAGGTGGTGAGGACAGATGATCATTTGGGCTCAGATCACTAAACTACTCAAGGAATGTTCAAGTTAAGGTGTCAGGAATGCAAACATGACAAAAACTAAAAGGCACTCTTGGATGAAACATTTAAAATGACAAACAAGGGTGTTGTGGCCAGGTTCTGAGACACACTCTGTGGCTTCTCATCAGAGTGACTCCTGGAATGTCAGTGGAGCCCATGGAGCTGGAAAATCCTACCGAGGCACAGATATTTGTCTCACTGAGGCTTACACTCCCCTTGGAAACCCAACTTCTCTGTGTCCATTTGGCATGTGAGGACACTGTTTGGGAACAGTGCTTTTGTGATTTCTATTTTCTCACTTGTTATTCATTTGTTTATATATAATGATGGGTGTACAGAAACCAGGGTCCTTTGCAAGGCAAGTGTTCCACCACTGAACGATATTCCCAGCCCTAAGATTCCATTTTTCAAACTACCAAGTCATGGGCTGTGGGCTCTGCTGAGACTAATTCTGCCAGCAAAGAAAATCAGAGTGTGGATTTAGAAGACCCCACATCCTTAGAGAATAGCATAAACCTATCAGTTTATTGCGAATACTGGAAAGCCTACAGTTGGAAGGAAAATATAAGATGACACATATGTTGTTGCAATACACAAAAGTTTATTTTTTTGTTTTCATCAGTTTTGAAAGCAAAATAAAATAGAACTGAACATCAATAAATTTTGTACACCAAACCAGCTTTTAATAAGGAACTGATAGTCCATGAACAGTTTAAAATCTCAGAATGGTTTCCCTTTTTCAAAGTCATGCTTTCTTGTGGTCCATGAGAGGTTGGCACGGAAGAAATGGCGGATGGTGAGGAGAGTGAAGGATGGGAGGCTCCTCTCAGATCCTCGTCAGCTGATGCCACAAACTGGAGGGAAGGATGCTTTCCACTTTCTCCATAACAAAGTTCAAAGGGGCAAACAAAGTGCTGAGGAACTGCAAGGAAACCAGAAAAGCAGCAGTCAGGAGAAACCCTGTCCAAGACGAAGATCAGCTCTCCAGTGCTTGCCTGTGTCTCACGATGTCTCGTTCTGAAAGCCTCACAGTGGACAGCCTTCTTGTTTACAGGAGATGTCAGGGAAAGTGGAAGAGGCATTCCAGCCCCACCCCCAGCAGGACAGATAAGAAGGAAGTGTCTGCTGACAACCTCCCTTGGCCCTCTGACAGCTGCTGCAGTTCCTAGGATCATAGTAGTGTCCAGAGTTTAACCCTGCCTATGAAGCTGAGTGTCATCCAAGAGAATGATGGGTAGGTAAAGCAAGTGGGCATAGAAGCTATATAATAGAAACAACCTAGGCCACTTGATTGTCTGACTAGCTCTACAAGTTTACTTTAGTGTCCTGGTGTCTCCTAAGTATAGGCACAACCTAAACAGCATATCCTGTGTCATGTGTCAGGGAGCTGAGGAAAGGGCAGCAGACTGGCATGCTGGGAAGCCTTCTCCTCCAGGAAGGACAGTTGAGTGGACTCTGGGAACTTTCTCACTCAGTTACTAAATACTTCTCTGCTTTTCACATACAGAGAGCAATAAAGATGTGCCTTTTAAGAAATACAATCTGCTTTATCAGATACCAGGCATTCTGTTGGTGTTCTTGTGAACAACTAACTTCAATCTGCAAACTGGTATTGTGGGAGAAGCTGGTAGGAGAAATGTCTGTCCAGGGAAACCAGTATTGAGAAGGACTCCACCTTCCATCTTTACTGTGGAGTCTAAAGATGGAGTCTTTTGCCCTAACCCTTATCCACGGCCCAGTACTGCCAATACCAACAAAATGGAGTGGAAGTATGGTTCTGAGGCAAGCAAACTTAGTAGATAGTGCACTCAGTACACTTAGAGCATTACCCTTACTGGTCACACGTTCTACAGCTGTGGATCGACAAAGTAGGAGGTATGTAAGGCAGGCAGCCCAAATTCAAGGACCTCAGAATGGTGTGTGTGTGTGTGTATGAATATGCATGTAAACATGTGTCTATGTGTTTAATGAGTATGGAATATATTGAGAAGGCTGATAACACATCGCTGCTACATTATCAGAAAGAAAGTTGGTGATGTTTCTCTATTCTGCTTTTTAAATCAATTACACATATTTGTTTGGTAAGGCAATTAAGTGGTATAGGAGAAAAAAGAATCCAAGGATAAAACTTTCCCTCTTGAAGACTCAAAGCTGAGGGGAAGAGGGAGCAAGGACATTAAGATACGGACAGAGCAAAGCAATACATATAAGCCAGGACCACAGTCAGGGTAGATACCCACGAGTGTTCAGAAAAGGGAGAGAAGCCAGGCTAGACTACAGGAGAGAAGTATTTAGACTATCAAGAAAAAAACTCTACAAAGTGAAGTAGTTTAAACAGACTCTAATAAATGGATGTAATGCCAAAAGGTGTGATGTCAGCGCTAAGGATGGAAATGTGAGCCATCAGATGGTGAATGGTTCAGTGTCACTGGAATACAGGAACAGTTCAGACTGGTCAGCTAGCCTGGAGTACCAGGCTGAATATGCACTTGAGAAATGGCCAGCCCCATGTGTGGTGGGTCCCTACTCAGTGGATGCTAGGTTCACAGTAGTTTCTGATAATCTTAAAGTATCCTTCTGTGAGTATGCCAAAATCCTTGCAGCTATGGTTCTGAACCTGTGGGTTGTCACCCTTCCACAGGATCACCTAAGACCATCAGAAAACATAGATATTTACATTACAATTCATAACAGTAGCAAAATTATAGTTATAAAGTAGCAACAGAAATAATGTTATGGTTGAGGGTCACTAAAATATGAGGAACTATATTAGAGAGTCATAACAGTAAGAAGGTTGAGAAACTACAGGATGAATTAGCTCTCCTTCTCAGGTTAGAAATAGACTATATAAACCTATAGGATAGGAAGTTCAAGCTGAAATCTACGCACCCAGAGAGGATATACAAGAAGGAGGACCCAGGTTGGTATGATCAATGCTTGTTTGAATGAACAAATGGGATGGACATTGAGTGGAGGAGAAAACAAGCAACAGAACAGGAGCATGCCAAAGAGGACCTCTGGGGGGGGGGGGCAATGTAGCGATGTATCACAGCGGATATTAAGACTCGAGATCAAGCCTCTGACAGAGGGCGAGAGTAATGATAGATCTGGGGGAGGTTGTTGAGACTTGGGGAGAACAAGAGCTCCACAAAGACCAAACTGAGCAGGGCACAGGGGTCTTGTAAAGACGGTTTCTACAATCAAGGACCATGTGTG
>CM053763.1:30964832-31036306 GCA_028658305.1 Pachyuromys duprasi
CTGGGATTCAAAGTACCTAACCTGTGATTGAGATAAAAATAAATAAATTTAAAAAAAAACAAACTATGAATAAAAGACTCCAAACTTAAAAAAAAAAAAGAAATAGACTGTGTTCCATCACAGAGAGGGCTAGAAAGGATTGAGGAAACTGTGGGCCCAGGAATGAGTAAATCCTGCCTGGTTGCCTCTAAAAGCTTTCCCAAGATCCTGTTACAAAAGACAAACATACAAACAAACAAACAAAACAGTAAAGACCAAATACACTAATCTCACTAACCCTATAAAATTGCATTTACAAAATTATATGGGCATAAGTGTATGTGGTATACACTATGAGAGCGGATATACACAATGAAAGATGACTAAGGCTGTGAAGGTGACAGTACTTGTGTACAGCACTCATTTCTAAAAAAGGATCCATCTGTTGAAACTGTGTATAAGTAAGAGAATATAGCTGGCATTGGAAGGCACAGCCCAACTAGCAAGGTAATGTTGCTGACGGTTACACTGAACAGATTTAGGAAGAGTGAAGTTGGAAAGGCATACAAGAAATTGAAAGCATGGAGGGGAAAACCCCCCTGAGCCATGGGAGGAAAGGGACTCTCAAAGGCTGTACCCTCCACAGTTCCACACCCTAAATTGTGGGCATCAGGGGCCTTAACCAGAATGCAGAAGGGCAACAATCAGTCATAAAGTAGCTTACAAATAAATTGCTTCTTTGTTTCTGGGTGCATTAACCTGACTTAGGTTCACTCTGAGGTCTATAATGCCTCCTTCTCCCCACTGCATGCCAAGGTACAGTGGTCTTCCTTGCTGTAGTGTATCTGTCCTTTTCACTGAGGTTCCTTGAGGAAATGGCACTTCAATCCTCCAGTATATGCAATGATCTACTCTTTGAGAAAGGCTACCTTTGAGCATTTGCCTGGATAGCCTTATTTAGTTACTTTAAGATCCCCAGCTGGGATGCACCCCTCTCATACCCAACCCCCATTCCTTCTCAGCACCCTTCCCCTTTCCCTGCCCACACCCACAAAGAAGAAGCTACACAGAAGAGAGGCCTCTGAAGTGGCAAAGACCTTCCGCTCACTACCAGACTAAGGTCAGCAGTTCTCATCAGGAGTTACACAGAGTTCACAGGAGCAAGCCTTGCTCCTCTGGACGCCTTAGGGTGGTCAGTTTCTTTGGATGGATGAAAAACGATCAATACCCTTGACCAGAAATCCAACTAATGCGTGAAGAGAAACAGCAGTTTCATTTCTATACTAAAAGGACAATTTATTGCCCTAAGAGTTAAAGCTGAATGAGCAAAACCAGGCAACTTGGATCAACTCATCTATCTCAATGTCCAAAACCTCTGTTCAAAGGGCAGAGAGACATGGTCAGATTTCTAACCCAAATGCCCCATAACTCAATTATTGTTCACTGATGAGAAAAAGCAACTGAGCTCATAAAACAGAGAGCATGGCACTTCAATTGCCTGATCTTCCTTTTCTTGAGACACAGTTACTTAGGGGAAGGTCACAGCTTGCAGCTCACTGGGTTCACAGTGGAAACCCCTTATCTGAATAGGTTCCAGGTGCCCTGTCCCAAGCAGACAATTGACATCCCACTGTAATCAATATCAGACTTCAAAGAGTCCAGGCCTATAAATGAAGATGAGGCAGAAGTCAGGGTGCAGTTTTAGGGAAGGATTGAGAGCAGGGGAGGAAAGACAGGCCCCCAAGAGCAGAAGGGGTCAGAGTGCTGACCTTCCCACGTTCTGGGAAGAGCTGGCCTGCATGATAGCTTGCTTATATGAGCGGCCTTATCTGAAGAACCAAACATTCTAGGAAGAGTCAGTCCTAAGTCATCGAGGTAGATTAGATTGCAGGCAGCCAGTCTCAGCCTCTCTCCTCACGCCTCTCCAGTGACTCACTGTCTACGGGTGTTGGGACTGACTGTGTTAGTGAACAAACATGCTAGGGTTCCCACGCTGTGGAGCCTGGGGTGGCAGTGCAATCTCCCTACATCTACTAAAAGTCATCACACCCGGGACATTATCTCAAGAGGGGACTGAAGAAAATCACTTTCTCAAGCTGCAAATGGCTGCAGACAGCCCGCAGGGCAGCCATGATAACCCCCGGGTGTCGGGCAGAGGCTTTAGGGGGCCTGAAGGACTCAGGAGGTGCACATGAAAAGACTGCCGTGGATGCACTGGGCTTGTCTTCTTCATGACACCCAGCTTCCCTCCTTCCAAAACCTCTCCAGACATGGACCCTGTGAGAACTCCAGAAAGGGCATGGCTGTTCTGATTCTCTGAGTAGAATTCTAAAAGCACAATTGTTAAAATTAGGAACAGTTGACCAAATAACCACACTGTGGTAGAGAGCAGGAATGCCGTAAAGCCAAATCTATTTCATGCAATCATTTGACTTTAGATGTAAGGCCATGCTTTGGAAATAGAAATGAGAAGAGCCAGTGTTGAACTCCCAACTTTCTGAAGAGACTTCAGTCTGACCTTTCTAGAAAAATATTCTGTATGCTCTCCTTCTGATCCTGTGCTGCCTAAATGATCTCAAACAACTAGTTTTCACTCCATTCAGTTCCATGATTCTTAGCCCTGACTGTATACCTGAATCCCAAGGAACAACTGAAAACTCAGATGCCCATGATGCATGGGGTTAAGTAGGCAAGAGGCCCTAGATAGAGCAGTTATCAGTAATCTTTAAGCTTCCTTGGCTGTTCCAAGAGTACAGGCAGACAGAAACTACTAATTCTGGACAGCTATCACTTGAATGGCTATGACAAGCTATGGCATAACCTCAAATGACTTCTCAAAGGTTTACCTTTCATGAGGCTAGACTCCTTAGAAGGAAATATAATCTTCAGCTCCCACCCTCAAAGGCTTGTGGGGGTCACTGCTAAAAATACAGGCTCCTGGTGTGAACATCGAGATTCTGAAGTCTGATGGTATGGCTGGAAGCATTCCTGGCACACTAGAGGCTAAGAGTCTCTGAGATCCCACACCCCCATGGAGGGTTATCTGCTAGCCTCATAGAGAACACTGGAACAATGAGGTGCTTTTGTACATGTTTTAAGAATGTTTAAAGGGGAAACAGAAAAGTGGGGACAGTAACTGTCTACTTCGAGATCTACAGCCTGACTACACACATTAAGTGCACTATACTCTAACCTGAAAGCTTTGGCAGCTAATTCCCCTCAGAGGCCAGCTACAGAGAAGAAGGAAACAATGACTGCCCAGGCCCTAGAACCAAAGGCATTGAGGGCAGCGTAGAGGGTAATGCTGATTTTAGAAAATGGGGAGACATAAGGAAACCTAATTTCCCTGAAGGAAGGAGAAGAGAGTTAGAAGTTCAAGTTGGTTTTACATAGAAAAGCTACCCTCACAATTTGGGAAAGCAGATTTCTTTGGTGTCTCCCTGGGTGTGAACTGAACATAAGTAGAAGTGACAGAAAGCAGTGTGAGTGCTGCCGTAAGGAGCTCTAAATGGCCATTGGAACAATTGGCACCATGTTAAACAGGGGAATCCCATGTACAACAGTGTTGCTGATGCACCCAGATGTTCTCCTTTCACAGCCACAGTAGAAAGCTCTGACCAAAGCTTTGGGTGTGAGAAAGGCATGGATCTGGTCTCAAAGACTGCACAGTTTAATGGGGGCACAGACAATTTCTCATCAACTGTATGTGGTAATATGGAGACAACCCCCTCAACTTAGGAGAAATGAGTACACTATTAAGAAAGAGGTCTTTAGTAGACAAGCAGAGTGCTGGTCATCTGAGGCATTCCACAAACCGCATATGTAAAGGCACTGAGGTACGCAGGCCTGTTTTCTCTGGACATTGTGAACACTTCACTATGGCTGGAAAGTTGCGTACATGAACGATTGTGAGGGAGGGAAGAGGCTGACAAGGCAAGGCAAGGGCCACTAGACGATCAAAAGCTCCTTCAGCTCAATCAAAAGAACTGAGGTTTTGTCTGGAAATCACTGGGAACCAGTGTATAAAAGCTGGGAAGTGACATGTTTATTGGAACTTTAGAAAGGTCTTTCCTCTGTTAGTATAAGAGACAGAGTGACAAAGATAAGCCCTTAAACTAGGAGACCAGCTGAGACAATTTCAGGGCTTTGGTAAGAACAGGGAGGATGTGAACTAAGGGGGAGGTTGCAAAGAGGAAGAGGAAGGTAGGGGATGGCAGGCAAGTTTAAGTGTGTGGGCACTGCGGAGGTGACACACAGCATTGGGAGGCTGATTCAGAGAGTGTACAAGGCTGGGAGGGAGGGTGAGAGTGAGAGTGGGGGAGGGAGAGAGAGAGAGAGAGAGAGAGAGAGAGAGAGAGAGGCAATCCTCATTGATTCCATGTATCTAGAAATCAGGTAGCAGGGAAACAACCGATGTTTTTCTCTCTGTTCTTTCTATTTGACAGCCAGCTATAGCAAGATCAGGACATTCACCCCCATAGTCTGACAGACGTGATCAGGCCTCTCTAGGGAAATTGGTTCTGAGCAAGCAGGGCAGAGAGATTTCTTATACCACCCTCTCATGAGGCTCTTAATGGATTTTCCTATTTCTAAATTTCATGTTTGTACACTTCCATTACAAGTCTTCACACTTTCTCATAGTACATTACTCAAATAAGCACAGATTTGTAGCCATTTAAAACATCACATAAAGAATCTTTGGAAACAAAAACCTCATCCTTCACGAATGAAAGAGTCATAATATGTAAAGGTTAGAAAGTGCATTCATATGTGCAATGCTGAATCAGGTCCTGCTCATCTCTCACTCATGAGGATTCCCTAAATCACTTCATCCTTTTTGACTCTGTGTACTTTCTGAAAGGGGCTGAGGGTTTCTTTGGGAAGTGAGGGGAGCACACACTAACAACCTGCACTCTCACTTGGCTCTTCAGCCATCCATTGCTCTGATGATAATGAACACTGAATGACTCTTCAGGCTTCCAACCGCTTCCCCTCCAGCTCCTTCCCTTGGCTTCCTCTGTCTACCTGTCCATCTCCCAAGGCACCCCTCCTAGTGAACACTCACAGCTTTTGCGAAGACCCCCATAAGTTCCGGGAACTGATGCGTCAGGAGGGCTAGCATGGCTGTGAAGGAACATAATCCAGCGGTAAAGAGGATGAAGAAGGGAAGTTCCTTCTTTGGGTAAACTGAGACTTCATGGAAAGCTGAGGAGAAAAACAGAAGGGAACCATTAGGACTGGAGTGAAGGGCATCTTTGGGAGTCTGACTCCCCTTGGCTGCAGCATGTTGGAAATGAAATGGGCAGGACACTGGACATCTCCCAGCTCACAGGTGCCCCTGCTGCCTTTGCTGCCTGACTGCTGCTCCCAAATCCAAGTTCAACTTGCAGCATCTCAGCTAGAGATACTCTGGATTAGCCCAGGGCTGGCCCACATTCATTGGCACCATCTGTGTTTAATATATAGTGTTGCTTTCTCAAATGCAAATAAGAAACAGCAAAATTACAACACATATTTCTGATGAGAATTCCCATATTAAATGTGAGGATATACATGTGTATATGTATACCTGTTCCATTTTTATTTTACTGTATTCTTAAATCCTAATAGTAAGACAATATGAGTTTATCTTGTATTTTTCCCTGACAGTCTAAGGCTGTCCATGGAGGATGCTATCATTCAATGAGGACCTCACATACAGCCCTATTCAACCTCCAGGAGTGAAGGTCAAATTTTCTATGCTTACAAGTGTAGGAAGTTCCTGATGATAATTATACTTAAAACAATCATGAGGGGAAGGGGACTGATGGTCTTTAGAGTATCTTTCATACCATTCAAACATAAACATTGGGTTTCGTTAAAATCAAAGGTGCTATGGTATCAAGCATAAAGAATATAGTGAACAACTCTACTCAACTTGTCACATGACTGCCTGTGACTGCAGGGCTGGAAGAGATGCTGGCTGGGGGCCATGGGCCTGAGTGTACAGAGGTAAACCAACTGCTGGTGAGACTCTGACAGAAGAGGCAGGTTCACAACACTGCTACCAGAACCAACAGAATCTAAGTGGCCTATTCCCTATTGAAATGCAAGCTCTACAGATCCTTCATTAAGGATCTGTTACTTACTTTAAGCTCTGTCACTCAGCCTTAATCAACGGGGCTAAGAACAAGGAAGAGAAACTCTCAGGAGCACATGTGAGCACACCTCCCTGTACATCCCAGGAAGTGAGCTGAGAGACAGACATGGGGCTGATGGCATGGAGGGCCTACTATGGCAGCAATTATACTTCTAATGTACAAAACATGGGCAATGTTTGTAACCGCTACACCTCTTTATATCTTACTCTCAAAATCCAACCCCAAAGAGGTTCCAGACTAACATTACACTTAAATCATGGCACCCTTCAATTAATCCACGCCACACTTTTCTTTTTCAAGGCTTGTGGAGACTATGGTTATAATGTTTCTTTTAATAAATGTGATACTGTTCTAATAGCTAATCTATACTCATGGACACATAATTGGATTTGGAAAAAAATATTTTAAAATACTGTACTTTTCAGAAAACTTTCTACCAGATAACTGAAACTTTAATGAAGATGTCCATGAAGGGGGCATCAAAAGGTAAATGATGGGCCCCATGGCGATTTCTGAAATCAAATTAAAGTCATGTAATGTACCAGATGCCTTTTGAAATGAAGCTCTGACAACAGGACACTGAAGAGCTCTCCCAGCTTTTTAAACAACAAACTGTATGCTGAGCTGACTAGCGAGGAAACAGGTGAGGTACTTCTAGAGGCCCAATGTGATGGCACCAATGACTTTTCTATCCAGGTGTCACTGTGTTGAAGATTTATGACTGCATCAGTAATGTTGGTGTCTGAACTTTAATTATGTGCCATATCTCCAAAGTTACACTAGGCTTGGAGAAATATTTTTATATGCTATAGATATTAGCTGTTGATATAACTAGGGCTAGTTAAAAAAAACCAAAAAACAAAACCCAAAAAAACCCAAAGAGGGTGATGGGAAAGAATGGGGAGAAAAGAGACAAAGGGGGTCAATATCTGAGGAAAGTGTTTCCCAAGTCAGGGCACATGAAGAGCCTGGATGTGATTCTTGCACAGTGTGACTGGATAATAGTTATTTAGCCTGGATTGTCAAAACAATGTTGTATTACAGTAAACCAAAATAAT
The DNA here is from genome assembly GCA_028658305.1 of Pachyuromys duprasi. NCBI lineage: Eukaryota > Metazoa > Chordata > Mammalia > Rodentia > Muridae > Pachyuromys > Pachyuromys duprasi. The sequence goes on from CM053763.1 coordinate 30,972,010, forward strand.
ACTTTCCACATGTGGTGTGACCATTAGGCTGTGAACTCCTAAGGCACTTGAGGGCAGGGTTTCCCTCCTGCATTCTATGACACAATAGCTCAGGCTGCACGTGTGCTCCGCACATGTCAGCCAACCCACTACGTGCATCCCACGAGATGCTCTCAGGGACTGTCTAGCCAAGAGCATTGCATCACCATGGACAGTACACCACCCCTCTTCACTCAGGCCTCTGCCTCTGGCAATGAGGCCAGTGGCCTGGTCCTGCACTCCCATCCATGACTCAACTGCAGCTTCCTCTGACATCAGCACTTCCTGTTCAAACCCCCGCTTGCACAGACCACCTTAGAGGAGCAGAAGAACCCAAGTAGAACTTTCCATGATAAACTAGCCTGTAGAGAAACCACTCTACATGAAGGCTTTATACAAAGGTCATGTCAATCTATACATTATGCTGCTGCTAAATTTCAGGCCCTTCACTTCTTTCCTTTTATGAATGTGAGAAGACTTGGAGAAGCAGGAAGTCCAACCCAATCACAGAATTCATTTTTATACATGTAAAATGTATCAAATATCAAATAAGGCAAGGGGTTGGAAGAAACTTAATAAAGACAAATTCAACACTTATAATGCAAAGTCACCCTCCCTGGATGAAAGGAAGGCTGCAAACAGGGACACTTACAGGGAAGCAGCTCCCGGTCTGCTGTTTCTGTACAGATTGGGTATGGATAAAATAGGTGCCCCTTCTCCAGGGGATATGGGATCATCCGGAAAGCTGCAAAGGAAGGACAACACATTAAAGGCGCATACTTATTCCCTAGCTTCCCAGACTCAAAACAGACAACACATTAAAGACAACACATTAAAGGCGCATACTTATCCCCTAGCTTCCCAGACTCAAAACAGGACTTTGGGGCATTTTTCTAATGGAGCACACAGCTCGAAGAGAAGCAAGACTTACCCAAACTCTGAGGCATGTGCCAGACAAAATGTCAGGGGTACGTTATGATGCATTACTCACACATTAATCTCACGCTCTATAGTCTGGGCTCACAAGACTGGGTGGAGAAAGAGGTGCAGAAGGGCAGAGAAACCATCAATATCAATGCCTCAGGTTTCATCATGTATAAAATATTATAAAAATGTTTTAAGCACTAATTCAATAAAGCCCAGCCAACGGTAATAATGCAAACCTGGATTGAAGTGCTTTCCCCAGAAGTGAATGTGGATTGGCTTGTTGGAGCTTGCTGCAGATTGTACAAATATGAAAGGCATTCTGCTATGTCTAGTTTAAAAATATGTCTAAGTGGATTAGAACTCCAACCAGGATGGGCAAATATAAAAACTTAAAAAAAAACACATGATTTGAGAGCTATTTCTAAACTTTATGAAACTTTTAAATCTTTCAGTATCATGTGGGAGAAAACGGCTAGGAGAGATTGATTGCCTACATTTTGATGATGTCAGGCCACCTAAATTCTGTGTCTATGGCATCAGATGACATTAGGCTTTACACTGAATTATGGCTTTCCAGTCAATCCATCCGTCCTCATTATCAAGTGTGTTATTCTCCCTGTTCCGATGTCAGCAGCATGTTAGTCTCACTGTTCTATGAGTGGTGCTCACGGAGTTAATTTTTCCTCAACAGATGTCCTTTAATGGCTGCACACTGAAGATACAGAACGGAAAGCAATACACTACCCCGGGAACAGCAGTTAACAATCCTGGACTGTACATGTGTCCATGAGGGATGGTGGCAATGAGCAACAATTACACTTTTAAGTGCTACAAGTTAAGGAGCCATACTACAACCTTAGTCCTGTAATTACCACAGCCTTTACAAAATGCTGTCAATGTACATATTTGTGTTTTGCATACTTATTTCAAATAAAAAAATCAGATCTAAAGGATGTTCTCCCTTACAAGAAATGACAAGGTCCCATTGTAACCAGCATCAGTGCACATATGGTATTTATTCTGGTGTCTGAATAGTATTTAAAAGTAAAAACAGTATGTATGTGATTCCCAGCATTTGGAATGCAGTCAATCTACATCACAGTGGTATCACTGTGAGGTTATAGCACATTGCCATGGAGAATATAAATCACAAGAAATGTGGGATTAGAGCAGACCCAGTTTGCTGGCAGTCTGCTGAGGTAAAAATGTTACCAATTTTCCTTTTATAACAGAACCTCTTAAACAGATTAAAACATTAAAAACACCCCAGACTTTAGCTCTTCTTATAATGGAAGGCTCACTCTAGTTTAATCAGACCCTTTCACACAAACAAAAATGACTTTTGCTAGTTAGCAAAAGTGACAGAAGAGTCGTGTCATGGGCCACTGAGTCTCAAAGATGTTGAAGAGGAAGCCAACATCTTTCTCACCAGAACCAGACTTGCAAACGAATGAGAACAAACAAAACATCAGACAAAAAAGCTTGTAGTGCCTGTACAGTGTCCACTACTGCAATCTCTTCTGGAGAGCACCTATTCTTACGTCTGAGCTACAGCATTGCAGGTTCTCAACACACCTCTTAACAAATGATAGTTTCTCTGAAAGCATTTGCCACCCCCAATCAGATTCTCCATGTATAGCTAGACTATTGTTTTGTAATCTATTCAGGTTCATATGATACAAGAAGAAAAAGAGCCCTCAGTTTTCATAATGGCTACTACTTTTGAAAAGTAAACTTTATTCAAAATTGAAGTCAGTTTGAATTTCAGGAAGTGATTTTTTTTAAAGAAAGAAATAGAGAGAGCAAGCCTTTGAGAGTACTTGAGAATAGAAATCGAATGGTTGATTGGCACCTACAACTGAGAATTTTTCCTTCCATATTTGGCATACACAGACAACATTATGCATAGATTTAGCCTTTTTCCCCCTTTTAATCAGTTCTCATCTTTTTCAGAAAGGGTGGGGAGATTTTGCCGGTACACAATTTAAAAAAACACATAGATATGCTTCCTGCGTGTTTATGGTACCCTTAAGGTCTCTTTTCCTCATGTCAGATATCATTTACATTAAGTTTATAAAAATAATATTAAGCTTTGGCTTCACTAAACAAAAGTAAATACAATTTCTACTTGCATTCTATCCTTCACCCCCCCTGCTGTGCAGGGTCCAACAGAGACTGAGATGAGAATGGGGTCTGGAGAGGTAGGAAGAGCTGTTCCATACTCCTCGCCAGCCCCTCCCACCTCTTGTCTCTTTCACTGAATCAGGCACAGGTTTCATGAACCTGAAGCTTTCACCAAATGTCCAGAGATTTTGTCAGTGTAAATCCTGAGAACACACTTATTTAGTGGTTCAAAGAATAATAGAAATAGATGATTTGAAGATACTATTTTCAAATGACTATGAGCTTTTTAAAAAGCTTTGGGAAATGTATTTTAGATAAAGTAATTTTAATTTTGTCCAGATATTTCATTCAAAACTAAGCAAGAATCCTAGGTGGCTTGCAGTTAAAAAAAAAAAAAAGTATACAAGTGGCATTTCCACTTTCCTTCATGTGTACCCTCCCTTGTCTTGGTGTTGCTTATGTCTTTGTTCAGAGATGTAAAGTCCCGAGTTACGCAAGGAACACGTAAAAACGTGATGTGCAGTCTAGTCTGAGGCAGGTACCTGTCTTCTCTCACCAGTCAAAATCACTTCCTAGGCTCCTACCTGCTCAGTGCTGTAAAGGTCAGAGGCTCTCAACAGCGTCCACGAGGGTATCAACAAACCACAGATGGACAGGCGGGAGAAGACATGAGAACATTAATGAACTGTCACCCTACTATTATATGGACAAATAGAAGATACTTCTTGGTAGTTACCTGACATTTGTTTCTTTCAGCTAGAATATTATGAGATTGTTTGAAACGCAGAGAACTGAGAGTGAATCCCAGCCCCACCTCTTATCATCACTCTCTTGTCAACGTGTCTTTTTATCAAGGATTCTAGGTGAGCTAAGAGCACATTGTTTCTGCACTGGCAAATTCTCGCCCAAAGCCAAGCTGCCCCTCACAGGGCAGGCTTCTCTTTATCTTCCTCCTTCTCTATGGACCTAAAGTCTTTACCTTCCCCAGGGCACACTATGAGTGAAGATGGTGCTGTGCACTACCAAACAGACCTGCAACTGCAGAGCAGAAAATTATTATCAAATACAAAGCTTTATGCCTCACGTCTGACTGCAGGGCAAGTGACAGTCATGAAGACCACCTGTCTTTCATTAGTCACTTCAGTGCAGAAATACGGAAGAGACAGAGATCAAAGAATGGCTTCTGACTTGTATTCCTTCAACTACAACAGGGATGTAAACTGACCTTTGAAAAACTCATTTTCCTTTGGTCAATTTAAGCATGGTTTGTCCTAATTTGGAAGAAGGAATTCTAGGGTTTTACACGGAACTTCCTATCTTATTAGTGACCCTCAGCACTTTGATTCTCTGTTCCTACTGCCATGCTAGCACTGCCTGTACTATCTACCTATATACACAAATACATGTGTAGTTGCTTAAGTACATATATGCATAAAACATGTATGTGGGAAATGTATGTGTACACACACAAATGCTTCTTACAAAGCATTTTCACCTTGGGATCTGCAAACATAAAGCCTTTTACAAAGGAAATATTCCATAAATGTTTGCTCAATAAAGTATATGCAACCGGGGTGACAGAATTTCTCTCTAAGAACTTAAGGAAAGTCAAACAAGATTACAGGAAATTGCCTGATGCACTATTCTAGAGACTGAAGCAGGATGATCAGTGTAGCCTGCAGCTTGCAAGTTTGAGGCCAGACTTGGAAGTACCAAAAGACCTTGACTCTTAGGAAACTCCAAAAACATTAGGCACTCCAAATTATGGTTTGTTACCAAAACTCACCAAATTTAAAACCAGGCTGGCTTGTTATTATGTCATATATGGAGGCTGGCTGTCAGTGTATCAGCTCTGACCAGGATCTTTACCCAATCACTGCTTTCTTCCAAAGTATAAAATGTATCCCTAGATCTGTTTGGGGCAGGGGTAGGGGTTAGTTAAAAGTACAAACGGTACCAGCCTTATGGAGGGAAGATTTGGCTAGAGGAAATGCCCTAAGAACCACATCTTACAGTGAAGGGCATATGCCATTAGGTTCAAAGAGAATAAATTAGAATTATAATCTCATCCTATACTTCAACAATGGGCCATTTTCCCCTCTCAATGGAAACACTCTGTTTTGCTCCCCCTAAAAAACACCATCTTCAAATCTTATACATTATTTAGTGGATTCTTGGGGGTGGGGCTCCACAAAGAAAATAAAGAGTTCTATTTGGGTGAGTAGAAAAACATAGACCCCAAAAAAGTTAAGTGGTTTACCTCATGGCATAATCATCTTCTGATGTATAGAACAAGAAAATTAAAGTTCACAGTTGTGGTCAACAAACAACCTTGCTTTCTAAATAAATTCTGCCAAAGTAGAGCCTTGGACAGAGCAAGGTAGGAGGGAGATGCGATGCATCAACATTGGATATAGGTAAAGCGGAAGCTTTGCCACTTAAAATAGACTGCATAAAATGCATTCCTGGTACAAAGTCGGTTGAAATGAAACCTTTCTTTCAACCATCCTTGATTTTTGTATTCTACTCATATTTGCCATGCTGCATGTGCATGAGGATAACCAGAGCCAGCAGTGCTTAAAACAAGCATAATTCTGATAAGGCGTCAGCTGTGCAATAGTCCAAGAAACATATAACGTCTTAAAGTTGAAACTCTTCCCCTTTCTTAATTATCAGGACTTTGAGGAACATATTGTATAATTTTGGGGGCTGGGAGAGTGATGAATCAAACATTTTAGAAACCTTTGAAATGCTGATGTATTTCTGATTGAGGATTCAAGGATGTATTTTTCCCCTTTAACTACCATATGTTTCAAACACAATCTCTGTTATGTATCAGCCAGACTTTCAAGTTCATAAAAAGAAGGGAGGGTTCAACCTAATTGATGGAAAACCCACTTAATTCTGCAAAATGACCAATTCTCTAACATGACAAATTTATTGAAAGAGAAAAAACACCTTCTTATTTCTACCTCCTAATCAAGAAGCAAGCTTGTTTTGTTTTTAAAGATTTCTAAAACACAACATTTTTAACATGGAACCTGGTAAGATCAGGTTCTGTTATCTTCTCTCATGAGTTTTCTTCCTAATAAAATTGAGAAGTTGGGTGGAGTTATGGGATGGCCTTATATTTCAGAATGAAGAAAATTAATGACTCAGAAGAAAATCTCAATTCCGAGGCTGGAGATGTCAAAAGGCGCCACCACGCGGCATTTTGAGGGAAATGCAGCCTCTCCAGATCAAGCAGTTGGGGAGAGCCTGCCATCATCTTAAGAGGATGGGCCTCAGCAGCCTGAAGGTCACCAACATAGGGCAGTCAGCATTTCATTACGGGTTTACAGTTTCCAAAGTTAGGTGAGCAGATACCACTGTCTGAGCCATAATTCTCATGCAGGTCCTCTGATTTAAAACAGAGACGGCCCAGTGGTTAAGAGCATGCACTGTTCTTCCAGAGGACATGAGTTGGTTCTCAGCACCCACACTGGGTAGCCTGTTGGCAAAAACCAAAACAAAACAAAAACCCAGTAACTCCAGATCTAGGGGAGTCAATCAACTCCTCTGGCCTCTGTGTGCACTTCGTGTGCACATACCCCACACACACATGAATTAAAAACAATAAAAATAAATCCTTACAACACAGAGCTGTGAATCTCTAATCTGATTTAAAAGTCACAAATCTAGAAGAAATGTCAAAAGATTGCAAACAAATGCTTGAAGATTGAGTGGTGATTCTTTTTTCTAAATTGCATGGGAGATCTATTTTTTTTTAAAGAATAGCTGAAAAACAATTATCATGAAAGACTTTTTCTTTAAATATGTATATATGAGTACATCAGTATACACTCATGAGTTTATATACATCTAGTGATTATTGCAAACACATGAAAGTTGTACAAACTTTGAGGAGTACCAATATCAAGAACAAAATGAAATACCCGTAACTCAGCAGTAGCAACTGAAGTTAGGTATACTCATTTCAGTTTTTTTTTTCATTTTTGTTATACATATGTATTGCTTATTGTCTTATTTCTATTGAGATTTTAAATCAATATTAAATAACTTGCAAATTTAATTTTATCCAGGGTGAGTAACTTTCTAAATTATAAACGTACCAACTATAATACACTATACCCTAGCTTATATGTAGTGATATAAATCCAAATTGTGACTTTCTAAGCAAATGTTTCAAAGATAACTAGTCTCTTACCCTTGATCTGTTCACTGCAAAGGAGTAAATACAGACTTGCATTGCCTCCTGACTGTCTGAACAGTGGCTACAAAACAACCAGTCACTCACCTCACCGTCTCTTCTCCTGGAGAATGGAGGTGGCATTCTCTTTTCTGCTTAAGCTAGAATGTTGTCAAGTGAAAAGATGCAAATGCAAGGCCACTGGACATCACCAGAGTATGAAAACACTTTTCAAGGTTCTGGGTATTCAGATTTCCTTGTGTATTTAGTATACAGTAAGCACACGCATACCTCTTTCTGTTCTAAAGTTGACTCGCATGACTCTAGACACTGAATGGCACTGCAGATGATTTGGGCTAGGGTCACAGCTTTGTGATTTTTACAGGAAATGTTTATCATAAGTATCAAATAGCCAGCTGATATTTTCTGTAGGTATCTGGTTTCCTTGCCTTAATATTTTATATATAAAAATTCACACCTTTAATCTCAATAATTTATTCTGTTCATGTAGCTTGAGGTAGTTCCTCAATACTCCTACTCTGCTTGATTTGGCAGTTCGCCATATCACTTCATGGTTCTCTCTGTCTTGTGATCCTTCCCAGTTGGTTCAGAGAAACTCCATGTTGCTAGCTGATGATTACCTTTCCCAACATTTCCAATTATCCTTTAAAAGGTTTTATTTTTTTTATTGTTATATCACTCCTAATACCATGCATTTGCCACTCTCTGCTTTGTGCCATTTTGGGTCCTTTGCAATGGGTTGGATCTTATCAATCAGGTCCAACTGATGAGTTTTCACTATCATTTACAGGATGCCAACCTATAAGGTATGATTTTAGTTGCTAACCTGATCAGTTTATTTAGATTTTGACACTAGATGTGATGTCTCATGTCTCATATTTAATTCTTTTTCAGGTTTGATTAATATTTTCTTTGTGCTTTTATCAAACAACTTTATAAGCAATGACCAGCCCAAGTTGGGGAAGATTGTGCATAGGCATGCAGTCTCTTGAGGGAGTCTAACGACCCGGACACTTGGCTAAATTATTATATTTACTAGGTAGAGTGAGTAGCATTGCAAGTCAGTATCTTTTAAGTTATAAGCAGAAAATTATACAAAGAAAGCTTTTTAATTATCTGAGAAAAATTTCAAAGCAACTGAACAGAAAATTCCCAACCACCTTTGAAACTCATCTCTGTCAACTTACTCTCAACCCTGCATCACTTCCTGAACCGAGCTAGATTCTTCCTGGGTCACAAAGGAACAGGAAGGAACAGAAGCTTATCAAAGTGAAAATGGAAGCAGAGAAGATAAAGAACAAGAAGGATTAAAAAGACTTGTTGGTGTGAGCCTGATCAAGGGAAGGGTAAACTAGGAAAAAACTACCAGAGACTCCAATATTTTTGGTTTTGATTTTCCACAAGGAAAAAAAAATGCTAAGTTATACCCGTTTTACTGAAAATGGCATTAGTAGGGTTTCAATGCACATGTTGTCCAAAAACATAGTATTGGTTCTTTTTCCTTAATTTACAATCTCCTAACAACCCAACATGCCATTTCTTCACACACTAGTCTTGCTTCTACTAATGCCCTGGTGTTCAAGGCTTGTTCATCTATGACTTGACTCCTACAGTTAACCTTGGTGTTTTACCCACAGACCTCTACCTTTTGAAAAAAATCACCAGAAAGCTGTCCCAGGCAGCCTTTTGCTCCTTCTCACTAGAGAACAAGGAGCAGAAGATCAAGAATTACATGCCACCTGCCACTAGAGCCTGCTTTCCTCACACAAAATGATGGTGACTGTAGAGAGCATACCAGGGCTTTCTTACAGGTGTTTATTATTCACAGGGATGCCACACCTCCAATAAGACACTCCCACAATGGGCACAACTGTTGTTTTGAAGCACATCTAGGGTGCCTTTGTAGGTGTGGGATAACTGTGTCTCTCATCCACCTCTACAACTGAGGCTTTATGATATGGCAAGCAGAGTCCAGAACAAGGCTTTAATCCTAAGACAAAGGTTACCATGATGTGAAGGGGCTGCACAGATCTCCACAAAGGGTTTTCCAGGTGGTAAAATACTTCTCTAGAGTACCCAGATTCACTTATTTCTTGTATGAAGATATGTTTCTAATCTAGCCATGGGACCCTCTCTCTGAGGATCTGGAGCATCAAGTAAATAAGTGCCCTGACAATGGGACATCACTGTCGTCAACAACAACAACAACAACAAAAAAAAACAGAACTGCAAATTCTCATTGTTCATCATGAACTGGTATGGCATAAATAGTTCTAGCACTCTATGTTCTTAAAGAATGTGTAAAGAAAAAAATTACTTACTGCCTTCCCATGTACAATGCAAGAGGTTCAGAGCCCCTTCTACCCTCTTCCAGTGTGCGAGATGAAAGAATGCATATGCCACCGCTTCACTGTCCCCTCTCTTCAGGATGTGCTCTGGCGGGAGGATTAAGCTTTTCATCTCTAGTAGATACTGAAATTTAAAAAGCAGGAGACAGGTGTGTTAATATACAGTGATTATAAATTCAACATTGAAATAGGTTGATTTCCCTAAAACATCATTCACAAACATTTCATCAAACTTGTAACCTCACAGCTACATTTGAAGGCAATTACTAAAACACCCAGTAATATTCAGACATTGTTGACAGTTGATTAGCTTTGTACTAGCTTCCTTCCATGAAGACCAAAGACTTGTAAGCTGACATACTCTAATCAAAGAAATAAATATAGGCTCAAACAGCAAAAGGGAAAATGGAGAAGACACAATAATTTGGTATAATTTTATAACCACAATGAAAATATATAAAAGACATATAAAATCAAACAGTTATATGGCTAAACCACCTACACTAAAAAGACTTGACATGAGTAGTATTACCCACATCTTTTTTCTATACAGACATATCAAGAAGGATTTTGCTTTGTGAAAAGGACTATTGACAGATACTCAGATACTCAACGAAAGGTATCAGATTGTATGTAGGAAGATCCAAGAGAGAACAAAATACAGACTCCAAACTGCAAGGATCTTCTAGATCTTTCCCACAGACTGAAGGGACTAGAGTTTACATCTCTCATTCTTATTCAACACAAGTGAACTAAGGGTACAGGGAAAGAACAGGTGTCCCTTTCCTGGGGAATAGGGAGGTCTAAGTTTCCATTTCTATCCCTTTGTACTTCCTCTAGCACAGAGAGGCAGGCAATCTTAGAACAGTTCCCCAGCATTACATTCTTCACTCTCTCCCTTCTATAATCCATCCCCAAACACATCAGGTGCACACATCACTACCACCACTCTACGCTACTACCACTACTACTATCATGGACAACAAACAGTAGACCTTACAGTGATATATTTAATTTCCATGATATGAAAACAAGTTTAAATAATTTTTAATATAAAAAAGAACTGTCTGGTTTCTTTCTGTCAATGGAATTTGTGAAAGAGCAAAGTGTAGAAGAGTCTTCATACATTCAATGAAGGCCAAGACAGCTATTGCTGTTTCATTGTCCTCTATGCCCACAGAAGGTCTTTATCTTTGTGAAGATTTAACATGAATCCCCAAAGAACCTTCGGTCACTTGCTTTCTTCCTGAATTTTGTCTTAAAATAGCGTAAGACAAAAATACTCTGTGGAAAAGTAATGCTATCAATCCAATCAGCACTATAGTTAAAATAAAAACATAATTAAGTAAACTATAATATAAATATAGGTGTACTTTGTGCTCAGGGATAGCTGGTTATACTTTTATGATTCTGTTACCTTAATGGATTCCATTATGAGTTACATAATGCTAGCAACAGTCTTTTTATCTTTTTTATTAAATTTATTTTATATTAATTATAGTGTATTCACTTTGTATCTCAGCTGTAGCCCCCTCCTCTCCTCCCAATCCCTCCTAATCCCACCTGCCCTCCCTCATCTCCTCCTATGCCCCTCTCCAAGTCCAAGGATAAAGGTGGTTCTCCTCCTCTTCCATCTGACCCTAGCTTATCCAGTCTCATCAGAACTAGCTGCATTGTCCTCCTCCTCTGTGACCTGGCAAGGCTGTTCTCCCATCAGGGGAAGGCAGTCAAAGAGCTAGCCACTGAGTTCATGTCAGAGACAGTCCCTGTCCCCTTCCTAGGTACCCACTTGGATACTGAGCTGCCCATGGGATATATCTGAGCAGGGGTTCTAGGTTATATCCATGAATGATCCTTGGTTGGAGTATCAGTCTCAGGTAAGACCCCTGTGCCCAGATATTTTGGTTCTGTTGCTCTCCTTGTGGAGCTCCTGTCCTCTCCAGGTCTCACTCTCTGCCCTCTTCTTTCAAATGATTCCCTGCACTCTGTCCAAAGTTTGTTTATGAATCTCAGTATCTGATTTGATACACTGCTAGGTAGAGTTTTTCAGAGGCCCTCTGTGGTAGGCTCCTGTCCTATTTCCTGTTTTCTCCTTCTTCCAATGTCCATCCCGTTTGCCTTTCTGAGTGAGGATTGATCATCGTCCTACCCAGGATCTTCCTACCTCAGCTTCTTTAGGTGTACAAATTTTTGTAGATTTATCCTATCCAGCTATAACACTCCTAGGCATATATCCAAAATATGCTCAAGTGCACAACAAGGACATCTGTTCAACCATGTTTGTAACAGCTTTATTTGTAATAGCCAGAATCTGGAAACAACCCAGGTGTCCCTCAACAGAGGAATGGATGCAGAAATTGTGGTACATTTACACAATGGAATACTACTCAGCAATTAAAAACAAGGAAATCATGAAATTTGCAGGCAAATGGTGGGAACTAGAAAAGATCATCCAGAGTGAGGTATCCCAGGAGCAGAAAGACACACACAGTATATACTCACATAAAGTGGATACTAGACCTATAATACAGCAATAGTCTTACAAGTCCCCAAGGCTACAAATCATCAGAAAGATCTAGAACTCACACAGTGGTATGGACTATCTAGTTTTAGTGACAAAAAGCATAAGGAGACCATTTTGTTACCATCAGTACTCTTCAGTAAATTCTTGAGAAGCAAATCTTATCTAATGAGAGCTTCAGAAAAGATCTTAAGATTTTAGTAATTATGCAAAAATGCCCTGACAATTAGTCAACTTCAAAAATTAAGAAGATGCTTTATGAATTTTAAGCAAACTAAACATAAATAAACTGTTTTAATCAACCCAGGTAGAGTGAAAAATCTCTCAGGTGGTAGAATCAGAGGGTGGCTGAGAGAAAGGTGCTAACTACTTTTTTTATTTCTATGAAAATCTCTTAAACCTGCTTCACTACACTTTTCCCCTTGGGCTAAAGAACCTTCAGCAATAGAAGACTTAATAAACGGAAGTGCATAGCTCTCTATTTGTGGGTCAAAAGCAGTCTAGGGTACACAGCAGAGAAAACCTGGGTGCAAGTTCAGAAAATTACCCACTGCCCTGTCAACTGTCCTATGTGGTGATTATGTAGTTACTTTCATTAATATTAAACATAAAAATTCAGTTCAATTCTACTATCAATATTTCAAGTCCTCAAGTGCTTCATGTAATGACTATTACACTGGAAATTTTAATGAACATTTACATTATTATATAATATTCTTTTGAACAGAACTGCTATAGGCAGGGGCTTCCAGTCTGCAAATAACTAGACAAATTTTTAGATGGAATTGATGCTTAGCACTGTTATCTAGGCTAAGAGTCTGTGGCTAGATAGGTTCATAGGCCCTAGGGGAGACCCTATTACTATTATTCTTCTGAAAGGATAAACTGACTCATTATGACTTATCCTGAAAGCAATAAATTAATGCATCTATTAGCCCTCAACAAACTTCTTTTATCAGTAATATTAACCTTCAGAAAGACACACAATTGCTCAATATTCAAAGAATAAGAGACTGCAGAGTTCTCAGCCCTAAATGTGTTCTCCACATCATACCTCCTCCTAAGGCAGAGCATCATCAAAGAAAGGGCAGCAGAAAGATCATAGAGCCAGAGGCAACACTACTACAACAAAACAATGTCTTCAGGACATAACAGGGCAGTTGGACACACAAACTCACAACAGTTGTTAGTGCACAAGACCAGCACAAGATCAAATAAAAAAACAAATCCCAACATCGAGATGGGAGGTGAGCATAAAGTCTCACCCCTAGCTATGGAACTACTGGAGATTGATGGTGGGTGAAGGAGAGTTAGTTTTCTTCAAGGATGTGGTTCCTGAGAGGCTATCCCTGCTTCAGTAGATGGCCCTTGAGCCATATACATACTGTCAGCACTGAGTAGATTCAATGTGAGAAAAAGAAAGGAAAAACAATAATAAAACAAAACTAAGACATGATACCAGGAGAAGATAATGGTGGGAGGATTGTGCAAGGAATTGAAGCAGAGGAAATGGGTGTGACTTTGATCAAACGACATTGTATATAACTCAATGGACATAGAGAAGCCTACCTCAAGCCTACATACCTACTGTCTAGTGTTCATAGTACTAGAAGGTACTTTGCACACTATCAGGAGATAAAGGTAAACACTAACCTAGTAAACACTAATTTTTTGATACACATATAATTGTGGCACAAAAACTGTTGGCATAACCAACCACTCTCTGATGGGATTTAAGGAACACTTCACGAGATGGAACCCATGCCCAACACTGCTCTGGGTGGTTAAAATCCTGAAGCCAGATAGGTGATGGACCTATAGGAACATCCAAATGCTACTGTTTTAGTAAAGGAACATAGCAATAAAATGACTCATAAAGACATTCTTCTGTCTTCATAGATCAGTGGCCTGCTCAGCCATTATCAGAGAAGCTTTTTCCAGAAGCAGATGGGAATGAATAAACCCACAGGTGGACAACGTGCAGAGAATGAAAGACCTTGGAACACTCAGTCATAAATGGTATGTCTCCATCAAGTCTCTCTCTTTGGGGCTCAGGGAACTTTGCTGAAGAGAAGGTGGAAGGATTATAAGAGCCAGTAGGGACAGAAAACAAGGCCTTCTAGACACAACAGAGCGGATGCACACTGAACAAATGAGACTGTGGCGGCATGCACAGTGGAAGCCAGATGGGGTCCCAGTGCTAAGATGCTGAAGTGGACATGAGCTCCCATCCTTAATCCAGATGCTACTTCCAATTACAACCACTTGCAAAAGAAAAATTAGTTTTCTGTAGCATAGGTTTACTGGGTGTTAGAAACCACACTTAAAGGCAGGCCCATGCTCACGTGGCTGACATGAAACAAAATCAATGTTATTTATGGAGGATTCTTGTCTTATAATGCCTTATCTGGGCAGATTTTGATCTTACAGGTATTTTGCTTATATATGATGGTTTCCAATTTTGTGATTTTTTAAATGAGATTTCTCTCTCTCTCTCTCTCTCTGTGTGTGTGTGTGTGTGTGTGTGTGTGTGTGTGTGTGTGTGCGTGTGTCTGCATCTGAATGTGTTTATTATGTTTTTTCTTTGGCTCTTTTTTTTCCTGCATGTTCTAACAAGAGGGATAAAAAAACATGGTATGGATTTGAGTGGGTAGAAAGGTGGGAAGGATCTTCTTTTAATTTTAATTTTTTATATTAATTACAGGTTATTCGCTTTGTATCCCCAGTGTAGCCTCCTCCCTCATTCCCTCCCAATCCCACCCTCCCTCCCTCATCTCCTCCCATGCCCCTCTCTAAGGCCACTCATAGAGGAGGTCCTCCTCCCCCTTCTTCAGACCCTAGCCTATCAGGACTGGTTGTATTGTCTTCCTCTGTGTCCTGGTAATCTTGAAGAAGTTGAGAGAGGAGAAATCAGGATCAGAACACAGTGTATGAAAAATCTATTTTCAATAAAAATTAATATTATACTACAAAGCACATTGTGTACATGTATAGAATTTCCAGACAATAAGAAAAAAAAATCTACAGATATCCATGGTAGGAGCATATACTCATTGAAAATGAATACACATTATAATAAAACTATAATAAGTAAAATAAAACAAGATTTGATTTAAAAGCATTGCTGACCACTAGGACATCTATGGGCACTTGAAAGATGATTGTAAATGTGAACGAGACAGAGTGCTCACTCATTTGGCAAGCTGAGTGGAATGCTCACATGTGCCTTCAAGGATATCACCCCTAGTCCAAAACATAGGTTGTGAGGTGACGCTTTGATCCCCTCTAAGTTCCCTCTATCTTGATGTGTGGATATGTTCAGCATGTCCGCAACACCTTGCTTACAGGTGTCCCTTTCTCAGCTCAGTCACAAAATCCTCAGTAACATGAGCTTTGTTGTCTCCATCTTACTTTCTTCTACTACTCCCTTTAAAGCACCTTGCACATATATATACGCTAACTTCAACTCAAACCTTACTTCCCAAGAACACTCTCAAAGTGAGCACTCCTGACCTAGTCAGACTAATTCACCAAGGAATCTTAGCTTTGCCTTCTCACTGTATCTATTTTATGGCAGGAATAGGTTATGTCTATAAAGGAGATTTATACTCCTTTATAGTTCCAAATAGAATGTTGGCTATAACCAACTGATGAAGGCTAATAACAACAATGTGCTATGTTTTGGGCCAAGCTTAAAATGGCTGGCAATATCAAGTCTCAACATGTGCAACATTTAAATTAGAAAGGCATGGAACAACATTTCACATCCTACTTGTCAAGAGAAAAATAAATGGAAGAGGGCAGATCCCTATCCACAAGTATGCAGAAATCAATTAGGCTAACTGTACTTTGCAAATCAGAGAACACGCTTTGCCTGTCTGTATTAGTGACTTGGCTTCTATTAGCTAAGTCAGCATTTTGTGCTATCTTGCCTGCATCCTACCTCTAATTTCCTTCCCAGACTCTTAACCACACTAGTTGAAGAGCAGAGCTTCTAAAGGTTTCGGAAGCAACTTTTCAAAGTCAATTTCTGTCAGAATTGTGTTCCTTATGCCTGATACATTAACATATAAGGCCAGAGCATACACAGAAAAATAGAGGGCTCTGGTCTGTAATTGAGTGGGGCTTGCTCCTTCCTGCAGGCATGGAGAAGAGGCTGGCTCAATTGTGAGGAAAGCTGTCACAAAACTACTCCAAGTGATGG
The DNA here is from genome assembly GCA_028658305.1 of Pachyuromys duprasi. Lineage (NCBI taxonomy): Eukaryota > Metazoa > Chordata > Mammalia > Rodentia > Muridae > Pachyuromys > Pachyuromys duprasi. The sequence continues at coordinate 30,988,362 of CM053763.1, forward strand.
ACTGCCAAAGTTTTTCTTGTCAAGGTATAAAACTCCACAAACTTGAGAAAATATGACTCCTAAAGTATCCTTCACATAGATATTAATGTGAAAGAATTAATTTGTTTACATTTCTGGAATGTTCAATACCAACAATACCATTAGTCATATGAAAACAATCAGCAAAATAAAATAAATAAAACATGACAGAACAGTAAAGCACATTAACATAGAAGCTATCAAGTTTTTCTTCAAAGCCCAATGGTAGAATATTTATTAGCATAGAAAATGTTATGCTATATTCCTAAGTGAAAAAAAAAGACAGACTGTCATACTATACATAGCATGTTATTTTGCTAATAAAAATGTATGTTTGGATATTAAAAGGTATTGGAAGAATACAGGTTAAAAGTTAAGAGTAGCTAAATATTTATTATTATGAGAGATTAATTTCTTTTGTGTTAGAATTTCTAGATTTCTGTAATAAACAGTATTATTTTTCTTAATATATACGTCCACCTGGAACTCCAGGTCCAGAAGGATCGATGCCCTTCTTAGCTCTGTGCCAGCTTCTGCTGCACAAATGCCGCACACAACACATGCAGCCAAATACACATCAAACACATTAAATAAACAAACACATGAATCAACCTGCAGAACAGAGGAGTTTAAGGGGAAAAAGAGAAGGGTAGAAATTATGTAAATATTGTATACTCGTATGTTAAATCCTCCCAAAATAAAATAAAATAAAATAGATATTCAGATTAAAACAAAAACTACTGACATTTGGAATAGGAGGAACATATGCTGAAGTTCCTTGTTGACCGCTCTTGGACTCAGTAACACACTGAGGGTAAAATAGCACAAGTCACTGCGGTCCATTCAGCTAGCACTGTCATGCAGAAGGAGGTGTCCTTCCCGTTGCTTCCTTCTGCCTGCCACCTGCCATTATGAACTACTGTTTGAAATCCTGCTCTATCATATTACTATGACTTTGGATATGTTATCTGATTTCTCTGCTCTTCAGTTTATTCATCTGTAAAACCTGAGCAGCAAAAGCATGTTATGGTATCTGTCTTAAGGTTTTATTACTGTGAACAGACACCATGATCATGGCAGCTCTTATAAAGGAATACATTTAATTGGTCCTGGCTTACAGTTCAGAGGTTTAGTCCATTATCATCATGGTGGGAGGCTTAGTGGCATGCAGACAAGACATGGTCCTAAAGAAGGAGCTGAGGGTTCTACATCTTGATCAACAAGAAGTAGAAGGAGACTGTGCCGCACTGGGCATAGCTTCAACACTTAAGACATACTTCCTCCAACAAAGCAACACCTACTCCAACAAGGCCACACCTCCTAATAGTGTCACTCCTTATGGCCAAAAATTCAAACACATGAATTTATAGAGGCCATTCCTATTCAAACACCACAGTGTTTAGAAATGACCTATGCTAATATGAAAGGCATTTACAAAATAACAGTGAATAAGTACCTGTGCATACCCATTCACTGAATAGCAGATCATTTTACTAGTCAATAATAGGTGAAATTCTCATATAATTATAAAATGAGTTCTAGTCTGTAGGGAGATTCTTAACTCATAATTGAGTCTGTTTCTAGGTGAAAACACATGAGCAGTTTTATCACAGTGGCAGATGTGACAACTGGGGGCACCGATTGACCGACAAGGAAATACGTATAGGGCAAGGCTGAATGAACAAATGAATGCTCATTTAGTCACAGGTACCTGCTTTACCCTGTTTGCTTACCTGTTCACCTATTGTACCTGGCTTGTTTACCTATTCACCAGTGACTTTCCTCTATTTGTAAACTTGTAATTCCTACAGTCTATACTAAGAAAAAATATGAAAGTGACAAACTAGGCCCTAGGGACAGAGATGAGCATACACATGAAGAATTTTAGGTTCATAGACATGAGAGTAGCCGCAGCTTATACAAAGACATAGAAATACACACTGAGTACTCCAAAAATACAGACATAAAACTATGTAAAGGTGCAAGGAGAAATATAAGAGTTCACATAGTGTATCTCAAACACACAGGATTTTGTAGTATGTGCAGAGTGCTTCCAAGACAAAGTATTGGTGTATCCGAAAATTACCCAAAGGCATGGATGTGAATCATGTTATGCTTCTACCTTGATTTTTGATCACCCATAACATTTGTGTAAGAGAGAAGGAGGCAGAGCACAGGCAAAGAAATTAGAACACACTTAGCAACAAAGAAACAAACAGACGGAACTGTTTGAGGAGGTTCATAGGGTAATATGAGTCAGTGAGATGAAATGAACAAGAATTTACACCACAAACATGGGTGGGGAGGGATGCCAAGGCCAGAAGCAAGGCTAGACAATGGCCCTGAAGCATCACAGGGAAAAGGTGGTACTTAGGGGCTGGTGAGGTGTGAGCAATGTCATGAGAGTAACTGCCTATATTACACATGACAAGCATAACCCCAGAAACTCATAGGGAACCTGGAGGCTCGGGAGGCTCAGGAGCTTGCCTAAGGCTGCACAAGCTGCTTGGAACAGAACTTGCATTAATAATTCAGTCATCTGCCTCCCTCTGAAGGGGAAGCAGCCTTGCCAGGCCACAGAGGAGAACAATGCAGCCAATCCTGACGAGACCAGACCAGATAAGCTAGGGTCAGATGGAAGGGGAGGAGGACCTCCACTATCCATGGACTTGGAGAGGGGCATAGGAGGAGATGAGGGAGGGCAGGTGGATTGGAAGGGGAGGAGGGAGCTACAGCTGACATACAACGTAAATAAACTGTAATTAATATAAAAAATAAAAATGTAATTAAAAAAAGAATTCAGTCATTCTGCTATTGTTCAATGAAGGGAAACAAGAAAAGGCCATTCAAGACATCTTCCAGAATGTGGTCTTTATTGTGGGGTTACTCTGTGTTTTTTAAACTTTCAGACATAGAATAGTATGTTCTCAAAGGTAAAACAAACAAACAAAAAACATGTTGGGGATAGTGATGAAGAATAAACTTGAAATATGTGGAGAGGGACTTGAAAGCGATCTGAGGACATGTGACCAAAAGTACCCACTTCAACAGGCTATAGGGAATAAGACTCTGAGAGAAATAAGGGAAGGAAACCATGTGCCAGACCAACAGGCAGGGAAGAGGCAGAAGTTAGAAAACCCTTAGAAAGTTCTTGTCATAGCTGCGTGGAAGCTGATGGGAGAGAAAAAGACTTCAATGTCTCACAGAACATGAGAGTGGAAGAAGGAGTTGAGTGTGACGGTGAATGCTGCCACCTAGGAACACAGACTAACATAAGGTCCTCAGCTGAGGTTTGAACACCAGTGGAAGAAGTGGGTTAGCAGTGAGATGGTGACAAGCAGAGGTTAAAGTATCTGCAGAACTGGACAGATGGCCTGCAGGGCTCAAGTACTAGGTCTAATGTGTGTGAAAGGGTTAGGAGACATAGTCAGATGTCTGGGAACACAAGCAGGAGCTGAAATTCCATGAAACTCCAAAGGAGAGTTAAGCACGAGAAGAGAGGGTTCTTCTGAAAGCCAGCATGAAGAACTAGAATGGACACAAAAGAGGCTGCCTAGAACTCGGGAGCAGAAGCTGTGTGGGGCTGAAGCTGCCTCAAGATGTAAGTGGCTGGGTGTGTGGCTCACTGGTCCAACACAAACTCTCGAGATGCCCTGGGGTTAATGCCCAGCACTTCCTAAAGAAGTGTGAAGGCTTGCTAGTAGATCAAAGGCTGAGTGAGAAGAAAAACAAAACAGGTTGAGAGTTAAGACAAGCCAAAGGACCTGGTAGCTGAGGTAAGGGCAGCTTTGGTACCGTTAGCTGGGGAGGCCTTCCAAGGGAGCAGCACCAGCACCAGCACCCGGCCTTGCTAGAGGGACTCCTTAGAGTCTTTCTATTCTTGAGAAATGTAACTTTAAAACTGTTTCTGTTCATTTTCGTTTGGGTTGTGCTTCTACAACATATCCCCTTACTCTCCTGCAAAAAGACTTTGGAACAAAATATGGCTCAGAGAAACGAACATTGAAATAATATTTCTGCAATATACCATTGATATGCAATACCACAGACAATGTGCCAGGGTATTTTGAATTTCTGCTTCCATGCTTCATGTAACTTTAAATGTTAAAACTCACTATACATTGTTTCCTAAATTGGATTAAGAAGCAATTTTATCCTCTGTCAATCAGCTTCACCACCATATAAAGGATTGCTTTAGTGTATGCATGAAGTAGAATTTCCATCATTCTAACAATGTCCTGCAGACACTTCATTAGAATACACAATTACTGAGATATTTTCCTTCATAAACCTCTTGAAACTGCTGTGAAATGAACTTTTAAATTGACAATAAATGGCCTTATTTAAAAGAAAAGGTAATTTTTAAAGGGAATGCATGATTCTGTCATTTTCATCCTTTTCTCTAGTTTATCATGTCTTTTCATGTCTTAGACAATGATTTAAAAACTTAGCCATCAATTAGGTGGAATCCTTATATCAATATTCTGAGCAATTCAGGCTATCTTGGGGGTAAATTGCGTTTTAGTGATGCAAACACTCTTCCCTAAGAAAATGCCAGTGTTCTCCTTGCCCCAGGGTGGGCCCCCTGAGAAAGGAATGTGGCTTAGTGGTTTGTGACTTCAGGAAAAATTAAGACTTTCCTCTATGGCTGTTTATGATTTCTCTGGAATATTCTATCCATAATACTTTGGCGCCACAGGGAGCTTAGCCATGGCTCCTCAGCCCTGTCTATACTGTGCAGAGCAGGTGTGGGCCTTCAGTTCTGTGGGTGGGATCACAATCACTTGAGAGTTTCTGTGATAGTGGTGGCCCGTGGACATCTGTTGTTCATTCTCTAGACTAGATGCACAGTTGACTGGAGCTGCCGGGCACTGCAGTCTGCCTATCAAGTGCCTCCTGTGCCACATCTGAAAGGTGTGGCTCCTAGCCCACAGTCATAGTGGGAGATGATGCAACCTTTTAAAGGAGAGTTTAGGTTAGACCACTCAGGTGTGCCTCTAAATAGTTACTGGGACCCCCCCTTTCTATCTTTGTCTCCCTGTGCCTATGAGATGGCCAGTTTCCTCCTCCTTAAGATTCTTCACCACCTATCTAAACACAATGGACAGCAACAGCAGCAGACCCACATCTGTAAAACTGTGAGGCAAGTAAATCTTCAGTTTCTAAGATGATTGTCCCATTTGCCTTAACACGTGCCAGGAAGGTGACTGATATGCTCGGTTAGTAGACTCTTCAGATTCAACCACAGTAGCTCTCTCTTTGCTAGCTTTGTTTATTAATTACATTCTCATAGTGTTCTGCAGTAGGAGGGGGAATGTTGGTTTTCGTTTCCATGCTTCTGCTGGGAGTTGGGAGTGGTCTAAGAGTGAGCTGTGCAGTCGGGGACACTGCGGGTACAGCAGAGGACACAGGGCTTGGGAGCTCTGCTGGGTGACACTGGCCGGGCCACACTTTCTTGCTGCCAAGGCTCAATTCTGGGGTTCAACATGATCGAGAGGTTCAAAGCTGAGCAGATGATTTGTCCATTCTGCACATTCTGGGGCTTGGTTATAGAGCATTATTCCAATACTCTAACTCAGCAGTTCTCAACCTCTGTATATCGTGACCCCTTTGGGGGTCAAGTGACCCTTTCACAGGGTCATATATCACATACTCTGCATATCAGATATTTACATTATAATTCATAACAGTACCAACATTACAGTTATGAAGTAGCAATGAAATAATTTTATGGTTGGGGGTCAGCACAATATCAAGAACTGTATTAAAGAGTTACAACATTAGGAAGGTTGAGAATCACTGCTCTAACTCATTCCCTTAGAAATGAAACATCAACAGTAGCATGAACACTTGAGAAGAATCTGAACTTAGCAGAAACTGGGACTATTTTTCTGGGGCCATCAACGATGAAAGGTTTGTTTTCTCCATCCCTCTCCCCCTCATGTGTATTAGGGACTAGTAAAGCATCTTACAATCTGCTTAATAAAACAGAGGAACTTGAGTTTCATCATGGAAAAAAAGAAGAGGTCAGTGCTGTGAGTTGAGATGGTTCTGGAACATTCCCCCAAAGCACATCTTAAGGGCTGTGTATGCAAGAAGGTTCTAGAAGCTATAATGAGCAGGATTTAGTAGCAAGCCTTCAGGTCACTGGAGAAACATGCTTCCAGGAGGAACTTTCTTGTTCATCTTTGACATTCCATGCTGCTGTTGTGATGTGTTCATCACTGAGCCAAACAACCCTTTTTCTGTATAAATCAATTATCTCAAATATTTGTACAGTAGAAGACAATTTGCTAATATCTCACTTCAGTACTGCAGGAGTAATGAAGGTAGAAAAAGTGACACTTTGGCAGCACTCAGACATGCATAGACAATCCTGTCTCTCCTAAAAGGTATGTGGAACAAAAGAGATGAGGGACTTCCTGAGTATGGTGAAGTTTCATTGTAGACAAAATATTTTGCTAGTATACAGGACCTGGTTGGGCTAGGATAGTGAGGAATAGGGATGATCCTATGTACAGAAAAGGAATAATCCCAGATGAATGACTACTGAATCATAAGCAATGGATTTATGGATTTACGGAGAAGCTCTAGGCTTTCAAATCCCTGGGGAACAATAGCTGTCTAAGGAAAGCCACGGCTGGGGCCAGAGCATGTTAGCACCTATGTGAAGCATTGATGCTGAGGTCGAGGGGTTCTGGAAGTTCTGCTGCATGGTCTGGTTGTCCTTCTCTGGCTTAAGGTGGCCCCAACAGTACCTGTGGCTTTTTATAATTGTTTGTTTTTATATTATTATTAATTTTGGAGGCCTACAGTGAAATAGGGGCAGCAATTATAGCCTATTGCACTGTCTGCAGATGAAGAGACTTGACAAGATTCTCTCTCCAGTGCCAGGAAACCAATAATCTTTATTAGATAGGGGAAAACTGACCCTGAGCCTTACTTACTGGAAGACTAAAGGAACCTACTCTGCAAACCTCTGCAAATGGAAAGGCAGCTCTCAAACACTGTGCTTGCTGCATTTCTTCTACCTCTGAGTAATTCTACGGACTAGGGATACTCAAGAAAGTCTGATGACTTCTTGTGACAGAGACAAGAAGCCATCAAAGTGATTAAGCACAATGTCTTCTAGAACACTGAGCTGTCCAGAAGGAACTGAACGTCATGGGAGGTAATGTGCCACTATCGGCTGGAGGTTCAAGACTAGGCTCTGAGCCCTGGTGGGATTAGAGAGGTAGTAGAAGATGATACTTAACTTTAGGTAATCTGGACTCAGTTCAGTATCATTTATTCAGGGAATGACCGTGAACAAATTACTAAGCTTTTGGGAAGAGTTAGTCCCCTCATCTGAGTAACAGAGATAATAACATGGTACATTTAGTGGTATTGTTATAGAAAATAAATGAGAAGGGTATACATATATTTGGTATAAAAGTAAATAGCAAAAATTAATTACCATTAATCATTTTGAAGAAACTGTCAAGAATGTGATGGTTATTTAGTGGATCTCCAATTATCCTTCTTATTAGTGGAAGGGCTTATAGGAACTAAGCTATCCCTTGCTGATGAAGGACCAATGTTGTGTGTGCATGTATGTTTGCTACAGTGTTTGAAAGTACATCATGTATAAAAGATGTCTGGAGTACATAGTTTGTGTACTAGAGTTTTGTGGCTAATACTGAACAGAGACCTCAGCTTGTGAAATGTTGCCACTCAGAGTCTCTCCAACAGTACAACCGCCAATGGGGAGAAACTGATGGAAAACAAATGAACCTTGGTGCTCTATCTGTGCTGGCAAGCCTGATTCAATTAGACTGGGTGGAGAAGCACTTAGGCAATTACTAAAGCACATCTCCAGGTTTCAGCATTCCAGAGAGGGTTAACAAAGAAGTGGAGACCTATCCTACTTGACTAGGAAGTGAAGATGTTCTGGGTGGCAACATCACATAGGCTAGGGGCCCAGTGAAATAAAAGTAGAAAAGAAGAAGTCTGAGCAGCTGCGGCATATTCGTTTCTCTGTCTGACCTTTCTCTCCCACTGATCTTCTTTCTCCCCATCCCCATCTTCACTTTTGCTCTTCATTCTCCTCTCTAGGCTGCCATGATACAAGCTCCTCCATTCTCCTATGTTCTTCCTCTCACGATGAAATAAAACTATTGGCCAAAATACACAATGTAATCCCTTTAATTACTCTACAGGTTATTTTGCATGGGAGCAATAACTTTAATGCAGAAAATTCATAGCAGAGAAGTGGGGTCATTTTTCTGATATTTGACAATATGGAAAAGATTTGTGGCAAAGAGTTGGGAATGTTTGAAGAATTAGGCTACAGAAAGCCTATTATGCTATAAGCAGAGTTTAGCAGGCAATTCTGGTGGACCTTCATGTGATGAGAATGCCTAGGAATGTAGTTAGTAAAAATTATACTCATGGGAATTGGACTAGAGGCTATTTGTTATTCATGTCTTAATACTTTAAATAAAGCAGAGTGAGTTTAAAAGTGGTAGACTAATCATCTAGTAGAAGAAATTTCAAGGTAGCCAATAATTCAGATGATGGCATGGTTATAGCTTGCTGACTTTAGCCAAGTTTAGAGTGAGAACTGTGATGATAAAAAAAAAAAGTACAGTGGAAAACTTTAGAAAACCTTGTAGCTTGTCCATAAAAGAAGCATGTATAATTCTGATGCCAAAGAAACTAAGGCAGGGTCATTAAAAAGAAACTAAATACTTAGTATCAGAACAATAAGAAGGGTGCTGTGAGGGCATCTTAGAAAATTTCCAGACCCCATTCATCACAGACTTACTGCTATAAATGTTTTAACTAATCTGAAATGTTTTCTTTGAGAAGTAGACACTCCACTCCTCTCCTTGTGCACAGAGCCACTGAGGGAAGAGTTTTCTTGTGTTCAATCTTCCAGGCACTCAGACACTGTGGCAGCTGTGGTCCTAGGGATTGTACCCTGGCAGAAGACTATAATCATCCACATTATGCTACTTTTGAAGATGTGCAGAATGTAAGAATTATGGATCATGGAAACTTACTCATTTCTAAGAAAGACCTGGGAGGCCAGGCAATATGTGTCAGGGTAAGCTTCTCTTCAGGTAGCCCCTGCAAGGGCGATTAGGGAAGCTATGACAATAAAGCGAAAGGTAGAATGGAGAGGAGAGCCTTGAAAGTTTCTGGAATCTGAAAATGAAGTGAAGGCAGGGAGTAGAGCTAATCCAAGGAGGCCTCGTGGGCTACAGACAGGAAGGGGAAGGTAGCAGTGCTCCGGCTGCCAGAGCCCTTTGGAATTCATATCATGCTACCATGTGATTCAGATACCAAGCATGGACTTTCAAGATTAAATATCTACCTAGGCTTTAGTCTTACACTGGTCTCATCCCTCCTCTGTTTACCAATTCTGACATTTTGAAATAGGAATGCTAACTCTGTGCCACTGGATACTACGAGTGTAGTATTTCTTTTTTTTTTTTTTTTTAAGGACTTTATAGCAAAATGTTTGAGTTGAGTTTCAGGGAAGGCTTTTAACTTCAGCTTTTGAACAATGTTAGACTATTAAGACTTGGCGATAGACTGTATACATTCTGAATTATAAGAAGGACATGAGAGTTCAAGTATGAGCTCAGCTAGTGAAGAGTTTGCCTTACAAGCAAGAAGGACAATATTTGATCCATGAACCCATGCGAGTAAATCAATGGATAGATAGATGGATTGATAGATCGACAGACAGACAGACAGACAGGGTACTGAGTGTGGCTGTATGCACTTACATTTCCAGTGGTGGAGAAGTAGAAACAGGTGGATCCTTGGAGCTTACTGGCCAGCCAGCTTAGCCTATTTGTCAAGCTCCAGGTCACTAATACCTTGTCTCAAAAACAAAACCCAAACAACAGAAAGGTGATGGAACCTGAGAAACAACAATCAAGATGGACCTTTAGCTTCTGCACAAATGTGCACTCACACGTACACACACACACACACACACACACACACACACACGTGAACACACATTTAAACAGAAAAGATAAATATGAGAATTTGGGGAAGAAAGGTGACTGCTATGATTTAAGAGCATAAGACAGTGTTTGACTGTCAGGAAGCGTTAAATTTTAATGGTTCGCCTTGGTAGACAACGATACTGAAGAAGTTCCTAAGAGACTGGATACAGTCTAAGCATGTCTTTCAGGGAAGTTTCAGAGAAAATGGCAAGAGGCCCAGATAGAAAAAAAGGAAAAAGATGCTGCACTATACTGGCTTATCCCCTTCTATTTCTCATCACGTCCCTTCCCCCCTTGTTCTCTCTGTGTACCTTCTTCCTGAATTTCATGGTCTCCCACTATGATAGACTGAAACTTTGAACCAAAATCAGTAAATCCTGTCTATGTAGGGATTAAAAGTATAATATACTTTCTTCTCTGTTTTCATGATTAGAAAATGAAGTGAAATTAAATAATTGACATACTCCACTAACAAGTTAGTATCAATTACTTTAAGCATTTATAAGCATATGATGTTCAAGTGTTATGATGGTTTGAATTAGAATGGCTTCCATGGCCTCAGTTATTTGAATGTTCAGTCACCAGGGAGTGGAAATCTGATGGTATTAAAAATCTAAGGAGGTATGGCTTGTTGGAATGAGTGTGGCCTTGTCACTCAGCTGGGCTTTGAGGTGTCAGAAGTCCGTATCATGCCCAGGAGTTAGTGCTAGTGTTCTACATGCCCCCATCCCCAACCCTGCCAATGGATCAGGTCATATCTCTCAGCTACTGTTCCTGCCTAGTGCTCCCTGCCATGAGAATGGACTAATCCTCTGAAACTGCAAGCAAACCCACAATTCAATGTTTTCTTTCTTAGTACCTCGGTCATGGTGCGTGCCTCTTCACAGCAACAGAACAATGACTAAGACCAATGTTTTTAAAGAATTATTAAATATTTTTATCTCATTTCATCCTTATCTCAAAAGATAGGCGGAGCTTATACTTTTATCTTCATTTGGAAGATGAATTCGGAGGCACTGATCCCAAGGTTCCATAGCTGGTAAATGACAGCCAGAACTTGAACCCATGTTTTCACCTCAGAATCCTGGGCTCTGTTACTGAATAATTCCTATGAACAAGCCTTATTTATGCTTACAGAATAGTTCTGTAGTTTGAGGGAATGTCTAGTAAATATTAATAAATGACTCTAGTTTACTATAATTGAGAACAACTTTTATGGCTAGTTTTACATTTTAATCAGAGTTCAATCAACATTTTGGCTTAGACTCAAAATATTGTATAAAGGTTCATGCTTATCGCATCCCACATATAACCCTTAAGCCTCTGTAAACATTTTGCTGATTAGCCGCTAGCACTGGAGTAGTTAAGTACATCCTTATGCAAAAATGCCATTCTGGATCACTCTTTTATTTTCCATTAAGTAAAAACATAACCTAGACTGAAGTAAAACCTCAGGAATGATATTAGATCACATATCCCTACCATTTTCAATATCAACAAAATAAATTAAAGTAGGTAACTCCATGCATCACCTCTCTCTCTCCTCTCTCCCTCCCTCCTCTCCACCTTCTTGCTATAGCACTGCAACAATGCAAGCAGGATTTCTTTGTCATGTGTGCCAGGAGTTCTTCATCAGATATTTTCCCAAATACTTTATGCCATGTAACATCAGATGTGAAACTGCAGGATTAGTTTCTTAGAGGCTAAATGTGCTTAATATCAACAGACTGAAATGGACCCACAGCTAAGTACCTACCACAGAACAGATAATTTCAGGGAAGTCCTACATATACATTCAGCTCATGAATAAAACATTCCAGAAATATCTTTTGCCTTGATTTGATTCTGTTAAAATCAACCTCAGAAACAATACGTGAAAAATATGGAGCATTTACCAACTGTGTATCATGGGGTTTAACAACTAAGACGAATCCTTTCACTATGTTTAAGTAGTGAAGTGGAGCTCACAAATCAAAACTTTACATACTCTGGGGTTTCTCTTATTTTTCTCTAGCCACTACTGATTACCTACATTTATCTGTAGAGCTTTGGAATGTCACGTTAGTTGGTGTTTTTAATGAGCTTTGAGCATAAGGTTTATTTTTAGAATTTGCCTCAGACAAGACTAAAACTAACGTAAAATTCCTATCAAACTCTCAGGATCTTCACTTCAGTTAATTTTAAACTTTCTGAACTTAGTTGCCTAAACATAGTCTATCTATTTTATTACATTTACCAGCCCCCTCCCCCAAATTCCCTTGCGTGTAGTTTTTGCTAAAAACTGAGGTTGTAAATGCCTATAGACTGCACAGGTCCCACAGTTTGTTGGTTGCAATTCATTGTTTTATAACCAGGGATCCTAGGGACAGGGCACTGTGGTTAGCAAATGCTTTCTCTGCTATCATAATGAGCTCCTGGGGGATCCAAAGACTCACTTTTGGCACGTGCGGATTAAATTCCACAGCTCTGTGAATGGCCTCTACTGCATTCATCTCTGCTGTGCTCAGCCCCCGCCGAGATGCAGCCTCTGGAGAGAATCTGAAAAGCAGAAAGACAAACACCATGCAGTTGGGATCACTGCTTGGGCAGCTACCCAGGGAACAAGTACACATGAAGGGCCCCTGTGAGCTCAGTGAGCCACTGGCACAAGCTCTCCACACTTCCTCTACAGGGACTTCTGAGTTACCCCTTCCACCAAGGCCAACAAAAACCCCAGCAGAAGCAGAAAGCGTGCTTACATTGAGTGGTGGCAGGAATTCTAGTCATCTGTTAACTCACTGTCTAAATAGCTAATCTAAAGTTTCTGCAAGGTACCTGCTTAGGTGAGAGCAGAGGGAGGACTGACAAGGGCAGACAGTGTAGAAAAAGAAAACTAGGTTACAGAAGAGCGCACTTGGTTAAAAACAGAACTGGGGAAGATTTTAGGGAGGCTCCCAACCCAATGTCAGTGCTGCCATGGAGGCTAGGTGGCCGCAGCTGCAGCAGCAGGCGGGCCTGCGTGGACTGTTCCAACAGGGTGGGTGTGCATGCCCAAACTGTGGGCAAGACACCTGCCCAAGGGAATGAAAAAAAAAACCAGACCATGCAATCTCTTTCTCACCTCACACCCAGGGCTAACTCCAGAGCTGTGCTTGGCAGGCAGACACCACAGGGGAAGCTGTGGCAACCCTGGCCCTGCCCTCCCAAGCTGGAGTCGCTGTGTAGGGAGAAAAGATGTTGCAGTAGGTACTGGCGATCTACAGGATAAAAAAGAATGAAAGAAAATTACTCCAGTTTTGAAGTGCACACACACTTAACAGCAAACCTGTCTGATACCGCAGAGGCTATTACCTGCTCTCTGCTTTTAAATGCTGCAAAGGGTCTGGACCGCCTCAGGGGAATGTAAGTATTTATGAACTCAAAAACAGTTAATCCACCTGTTCTCTTGAACCTGCCCAGTCATCTCTGGAATATGTGTGGAATGTCTATGTGCCATAGTCACCTGCCTAAATAAAATGGGCAAATGTCCCACTGAGGTGGCATCTCAAAGTAAAGAGACCAGGAGCCGTGGGGCAAAGAACGGGAGAGGGCACTGTCCACTGCCACACTGTAGGGTCCTGTAACAGACAGCAGAGTGAAGGGAATATACACACAGAAAAACTAGCACAGGGACAGACTGTTTTGTGTAAATCCCAAGCAGTCCTTTTGTTTCTACTGTCTGACAAAAAGTGAAAATAATTTTAAAAAAGTCACCCAGAGGAATACAATGTAATGTAAATCCATGTTATGAACCCACACACCCTTACAATAAGTGGGGACAGATACCTCCTCCTTCTAGCAGTGAAATACAAGACCAGCAGCTTTGGGTAAATGCATGCTTTTAAGCAGGGTCATGAGGACCAAGGGAAGCTTCAGGAAAAGCCTTCAAAGGCGACAGGTCTCCTTACACCTGGCCAGCATTGGGAGCCACACGGGAGACTGTGCACTTACTTGTCCGAGACAGCTCTTGCTTTGAGCAGGGCTGCTGTGTAGCATATTGTTGCCGACTTTGGTAAGCTTATATCTGTCAGGGAAAAACAAAGTAAGAACTCTTGTAAATGTGCAGTCAAGGAGATAATACTCTAAAAACACAAGACTAAACCATGTGTGTCCATGCCAATACAAATTAAGAATATGTAAACTATTACATAAGAATCCCAGCTCTTTCTTACTGTGTCAAAAATGCTATGGGTTATTTTGTCAATAACTAACATATAAAAGTCACTAGGCACAGTCTTTAGAAATCATCTCCTATTTTAAAATATGTATTTTATACCTTGAATTTAAGTACAGAATATAAATACATAAATTTAGTTATTACACAAATACTTCTGATGTAAATGGGACATTTTTGTCAGTTATAAAATTTACTCAAGAATTATATGAAATATTAATGCAAGGAAAAATTAATCTGAGTTTTAAAAAGCTACAAAGATAAACAAGGTATATTCTTTAATAATTAGATTAATTTAAGACAAGTTTCCTTTGTATTAAGATTCAGTAATTCAAACACATTTTTAGACACGATCAAGGCCATGGAGATGCAGGATTTCTCTGATGCATATAATTTATAAACAGTCCATGGATCGAACATTCTGAAAAGTGTCCAAGTTTTCTCATTCAAATTCTTGGTCAGTCGCCTTAAATATTAAAGCCAAATCTGTCAGAAAGACACTTTTATAAAGTTTCTAGAAAACTACAGCTGGAGAAGGGGGCGGAGCAGCTATGAGGTTCAGACAATCGGTTACACACACAGGCACAGAACGACATGAACTGAGGGGTTGGGCTCTCTGTGTGTGGGAATATATGTATTTAAACTGGAATTCCATTCTTTTCAAAATAGGACACCTGGTACTTCTTTAGCACTTGTTTACCAAATTTCATTCTGACACAGAAATAATTTCTTTGTAAAAAAGTAACATTTATTTGGAGGGGCCATGTGTGGAGGTCAGTGGACAGCTTGGTCATTTTCTCTCGTTGAACCATGGAGGTTCTGGGGACAAACTCCAGTAGCTCGGCTTGGCAATAAGTACGTTACCCACGGAACCATCTTTCCACTCCAAAACTATTTTAATTCAACATAAACTAGAGCTGAAGAGAATGCTTGGCCACTAAAGGCCATTACAACTATGCCTCTCCCATGCGCCTCAAAATTCTCCCTTCATATCTCAGATGCCCTATACACCTCTTCACAGGGCTGTTTACAATTTTGAAAGAACTTCCCTATAGAAAAACTGTAAAGGAATCTCAAAATTGGCCAATGGCAGCAGAAGAAAGTAATTCCTTAAAAGAAAACAGTTTCCTCTTCCATAACAAGCACTTACCATCAATTCCAGAGGGAGATTCCTCTCTGAGGGGAACATTCAGGACACTGGTGAATCACAATCAATCATGGAAAATACTGAAGCTATGCCCTGAGACAAGGTATCTGACTCCCTGCTTTACCTCAGCTGACCTTGTCTCCCTCAGTAATGAAGGGCAGAAAGTATGCTTTCACTTCCATGAGTACCACGACCAGTCACGGTGCCTGGGGCAGCTGCCCACTTTATTCTGTATATCATGTAATGTGTCAGAACTACTCAGTGATGCAGGCAGCTAAAGGAACAGAAATATCTTAGCTTTTGATTTGCAGAACTGAAAAGCATCTCTTCACTAGGTCATTAGAATCAAATATGGACATGTACCTCTACCTGTGAGATGCTAAGTACAGCCTGTGATCACCCATCTTCCATATTAACCAACCTACATGAGCCTTCAGGCAGATGGCCCTTGTCAGACAAGATGGTCCCCACTTCTACCAATGAGCTAGTTCATCAGAATAAGGTGCCACGCACAGCCTTGCCTCTGGACTAACTGGCTTCTGTTGTGAGACAAGCAGATCTAGCTTTTCCTAGATCATTGATGGCAACAATAATAACACAAAACTGAAAGAGACAGGAGGCTTTATAGTCTAGATCTCAAAAACTATATTCAAGCAAAATTGTATCACCACCACCCATACTATACCACCCATACCATACAGATGGTTGTTTGTCTGTTTGTTTTTTAAAGATAGGGTCTCATGTGGCCTAGACGGACCTCTAAATCATACAGTTGAGGATGACCTTGAAATCTTGATCTGGTATGCATTACTAATTTTAGAAGTATTTAACATGAAAAGATGTGAAGAGTAGATAATATCTACGCAAAGTCAACAGGGTTTCACTGCCGCTTCTGATGACAGGCTGTGGTTCTGCTTTTCTCTCTTTCTAGAGCTTGCTATGTAAAAACTAAAATTTTAAAGGTTAACAAGATGGCCAGAGGGAGAATTCTGTAATTCAAAATGTGTGAAGCAGGTTCATTAGCAAACACACTGGTGGAGCCAGGCAGACAGATAGGCAGTAAGCACTGTCAGCCTGCACATCCAGCAGATGCATGGTACTAAGATTCCCAATGAAAGCTGGAATGTTCCTTCTGCATTGTGCCTGCCGCAGGATATCACCTCACTAACATGTTTTAGCTAATAACATCCAAATCAGAAGCAGAAGCTGATATTTTGTGCTCCTTTTAAGAAACTGGAAGGAGTAAGTTTATTATAGGCACCTTGAATCCTGAGCCCTGCCTCTTTGATTCCTGGCCCCTCTCAAGCTGAGACTTAGTAACTGCTGCCTATTGTGATTTTCAAAGTGATTTCTGCTAACTTTATGAGTATAGTAAAATGCAAAACTTGTTCAAAGATCTTTGAATCCTTCACTCAATTCCCCCAAATGGTCATGTTTCATATAACCATAGTACTAAGAACAAAAAAACTAAGCTGACACTGTTACAGTGATATGAATAAACACAGACTTTGCCCCATGTCACCATCTTACATGTGCTTAAGTATTCATCTGTAACATCTAGATTCATGTAACACTACCACCCCACCAAGATAAAGAACTGTTCCCAGCCACAGAGAATTCCCTTGCTGGCCCGTTATGCTTGTTTCCACCCTGTCCTTCCCAGCATGGTGGCCACAAATCTATTTTCTGGAGTTTTGCTTGCCCCTATGATTTCACGCTTTGCCACTAAGAAAAGGATAAAATGACAAGACAAAGAAAAAGACTATCAAATTTGTCATGGAAATGTTAGTATCAGAAGCTGTGAGCAGAGAGAAACAAGTTTTCTGCTTGCTCATACTGCCAGGAACTTTTCTCCTTTAGAAGAGACTAAAACATAATTCTAAGTAGAATATTTAGTCTGTTTTGTGATAATAAACTAACTCTACAGTGGCATTTAGCAATAATTACCATAAAAATCCTCTTAAGAATTGGAATTTGGGTTGGGGTATAGTTCAGTACTAGATCACAGAGTTAGCATGCACAAGGCCCTGGACTCAATCCAAACACACAGAGAGAGAGAGAGAGAGAGAGAGAGAGAGAGAAGGGGGGAAGATGGGAGACGGGAGAGGGGAGAGAGAGAGAATATGATAGTGTCATTATGAAAGAAAAGGGTAAATACAAAACCACACAGTTCACCCCATTACTTCCTATAAAAAGGGTATGCTAACTATATATTTCTCAAGAGCCAACCAGAGCTGCTGGTGTTTGCCTCCTTTTTCTTTGACTTGTGTTTATATAAGTCTTTTTCTGAAAGGGGAAACAAATCCCCCACATGAAAGCAAATTGTCATCATAGACTTTTATTAAAAGTTACAGTCTTGAGCTTCATATAAATGGAAGCCCATGACATCTCTGAAGTCTATCCATATAGTAGCACAGAATTTTCATTCTTCCTCCTGACTGAGTACTACTTATTATGTAATACTAATACTATATATTTACTCTCTTATTAATGGACATTTGCATTGCTTTCTAGCTTTAGCCTACTATAATTAAGGATGCCCTAACTGTGCTTATCATGTACACTTTAAAATATTCATTTCTCTTAGACATATGACTGAAAATGGAATGGCTGAGTTAAAAGGCAGATAGCTAAACATGTAAGTTTCATCCTAGATGGATCATACAGGTATACATCTAAGTAAAAATCTATTCCCCTTTTCTGCATAAGATATGCACGAGAATATGTAATTTATACCTCAACAATCGCTTAATTTTGTTAAGAACAACCATCTGAGGTCACTTCTCTCACCAGTAAGCTCTTCCTCGGGTTTTTACTGACCTTTAAGCACATGCCCCATGCTCCACTTTCTTCCTATGAACCTAAAATCCACTAGTTTTATCTTCTATAATAAGACAGGATCAGACTACTTCCCAATTCAGTCCTACAAACATTTAAGTGGTTAAAATGTCTTTCTTTAATACCACTTTCCCAGGGTAGAAAGCTCTCTAGTGTCTCAACTGACAGAATCAGGAAAGGTTTTCACCCAGTTTTGTTCCTGAGCAATGGATGGTTTAAAGTGAGAATTGGGAATGGCAGCAAGCCTCCCAGTACCCCATACTTGCCCAGGAGGGAGCTCAAGGGACACTTGGTGTTCAAGGAGCCACCGTCACTAACATCCTAGCCAATACCAGCCAGGCCTTGCACTGAGCACCTGGGGTCTCATTTGTCCCTATGATATTGTGGTCAACCAAACAAATCTCCAAGGTCTGTTCAAACTGATTTCAGCCAAAGTTTTGTTTGGTTTTTTGCTTATTTTCCTTCTTCCCAAAGGCCAATTTTCTAAAGGTTTGAAAACCTCCAGGAAGGATTTCCTATGTGACCCCATTATATGTTCAGTCTTATTAAATCTGTAGCATTAATTTTAGTGCTTTCACCATGTCAGTACAGTTTATTAGTCATCTTTCTGATTCAAGTTGTCACCCACAGCTTTGTTCTATTCAAGCATTTAATAAATACGCCTTTCTCTCCACATCACTATCTCCATCAACATTAGTGCAAACAGTTACTGAGGGCTTGGTAAGAACAAGGCCTTTGTATTATTTAATCCTCAGAGTAACCATATATGTTAGAAGTTGTTTTAAAAATGGAATGTAGAACTATGACAATATCAAAGCTCAACTAAGTACAAATCATCTCACATGATCTTTAACTGTATCATCTTGTCTCTAAGATGATTTTTTAAAATATTGGCATATAGGTATAGGGTACAGGCCTATAATCTTTGTACTATGGAGGCTAAGGCAGCAGGATTGTGAGTCTAGGTCCTCCTGGCTATCCAAAATAATCTTGGCAAAAAAAGTCAACAACAATAGGTGACAATGGCAAAACGAGAAGGAAATGGGACTATACGTCTAGGGATCACCATAATTTGCAATTGGCTATGATGATACATATATAACAACATTGCTCCATGTTAGCTAAAATAATAGCACTTAAAACATTAGCAAATGTTTCATTTCAAGATATAATCAGGTCTATGGCATCCATCCAATTTAGAAACATGAAAGAATCTGTCCACTTAAACTAATAAGATAAACATTTTAAAACTATTGTATATACTATAAATATTTTCACAGCCACTATCTCATCTGTGTTTATTTGCTACAAATTCTCTAGTATACACATCCTGGAATTTCAGTCATCTCTATCTCTGATAAATGCTCATAAAACACATAATTACGATTTTTACAATTCTGCTGGGCTTTATTTATTTTCTCTAATTCTTACAAAAAGTACTAAAGGACATAGAAACAGAATGAGTAGCTGTAACTTTTTGTAACATTAATACAATACTTTCTGCTCCAAACAGTACTGCCATGAAATAGTGGCAAAAAATTAGACAACAGCCTAGGGCTGCTATGGTCATTCTGCTATTAGGTTAAAAAAAAATGTGGGCCCAGATAAGGCAGAATGGCACACAACTCAGTAATCTCAGTACTGTGGGAAGCTGAGGCAGGAGGACCTCACGGTCAAGATAAGCCTGAACTTATATACAGTTAAGACTCAAACTAAGAGAAATAAAGAAAGAAAAAGGGAGAGAGGAGAGGGGACCAGAAAGGCAGGCTGGCTAAGAAACACTTCTAAGAGTTAACAACAAATCCGTCTTTTAGCACATATCCTTGTCACCATCCCAAAACTGCCAAATGTGCTATTTGCTTTTATTTTCCCTCTCATGTTATCTGATACTTTATTCACTGTTCTGTATAGACCATAACTTCACACATTCAAATACCCAGACTTTTTCTTCCCTCAGATCTTCACTCTGCTCCACACCGTCTTACTGGTCTGTGCCTTACTTATAGGCACTTGGTGATTTGCCATCTTATACTTTAATCCTTCCTCTCTTTCTGTGTACATGTGTGTGGTGTATGGGCATCCACAGGGACTGAAAGGAAGACACATTGAGAACTGTTTTATCAATGTACACCTGACCACTTTGAGATGGGATCTCTCACCGAGTCTGGACTTCAGTGTCCACTGATTCTCCTGTTTGGCTCTCCAGAGCACTGTTTGCTTTTTCCGTGGGTGCTGGAATCCAAACGCAGGCTTTCCTGTTCTAAAAGTGAAGACTCATTCACAGAGCCATGTCTGCAGTTCTGCCCTGCTGATCTCTTCACATGCTTTAGTCATTTCTATTTCCTTCTCATTTCCACTGTGAGTAACTATAATTTCACCATTCAGGGTCACCCATACTTTCTAAAATATCTTTCTGTAAAAGAAATTTTTTTCATGTACCCTACCCTAAATCCGTCAACTTCAGGTCAGTTATGTTCAGTGAATCTCCATTGTGACTCCATATTTATCTTTCCTCTGAACTTAAAAAACAGCATGCGGCTTTAGCTTTTTGCTATTGTTTGCTTTAAATTCAAAGGACATTTCACGCCTAATGTTCCCTTCTTTAACTTACAGTAAAGCTTCTTCATTAAGAATTGACCTTTTGAATAAACAGCGTATCACTCCTGTGTTGGGACTTCTTTAGCAGTGATTGGAGTGCTAGCAAGCCACCAGTCTATTCGCAAACAGAACTCACAGAACTACCTATGCATTCACAGCATGTACACACACACACACTCACTCACTCATGTTGCCATATAGTCCAGCAGAAGCGTGGACATGTTGACAAACTGTGTGGCCAAACACCTCCCTGCATGTTAGGTACAGTCCCTAGGAGTATCTGAGGTTGCAACTGTCTTCACAAGCCTCAGTTTCTTCTGATTGGGAGATTAGCAGAGCACAAATGTAGCAGTAGCTTACAAGAGGAACATTTGTTCACCTGGAAGACAGAAGAGCATCTGCACAGGCCCCACCACTTGTCTAAAGAAGAAACCCAAATCCCACTTCCCACAGACTTCAACTGATGGTTCCGAAGCCCTCCAAATGCCCCTGGGGACCACATGGCACTTAACTGTAGTGATCTCAGGTCTGAGAGTTTTGGCACAGTGTTCATTTCCTGTCTTAGGGGTTTATTGCTGTGAAGAGACACCATGACCATGGCAACTCTTATAAAGGAAAACATTCAGTTGGGACTGGTCTACAGTTTCAGAGGTTTAGTCCATTATTATCATGGCAGGACATGGTGATATGCAAGCAAGCATAGTGCTGGAGAAGGAGTTGAGAGTTCTACATCTTGATCCACAGCCAGAAGAAGAAGACTATGTGTATGCCATACAGGGTGTAGCTTGAGCAAAGGAAACCTCAAAGCCCACCCCACAATGACACACTTCCTTCATCAAGGCCACACCTACTCCAACAAGGCTTTACCTCCTAAATGGTGTCACTCCCTATGCACCAAATACATGAATCTATGGTGGCCATTCCTATTCAAACCACCACACTTCCCAACCACCTCAAGTCAGGCAAGGCAGAGTGTGAGCCCATTATTCTACTTTTCACACACTGAGGGCAGATGGAAGTATTCCTTTGAGAGTGCCTCCAGATCTCTCAGAGGCTTTTAAAACAAAACCCAGTTAGAGGCATAGCCTTTCAGGTCTGTTCCCTATGCATTTCACCCCATGTATCTTCTCCCATTTGCTGTGCCCCATGTTCATCCCTCTGCAATGGGGAAATTCTCACACAGTGATACTAGCCATGCCCCTACATTTCCATATGTTCTCTTTTGCACAAGCACTTCACTATCCATATCAGCTCAGATACCACCTCCTCCAAGAAGGATTTCCTCATTTATCCTTGCTAGGTGAAGTAGCCCTTCCATCTTAGGTTAAAAGCTACTACCACAGTCCTTATCCTTTCCATATTTACTTGAATTAGTGTTCTGTAGAAAGTAAATGTTGTGTATCTCGAGTTCTTTGCAACCACAACACAAAGTGAAGTCTGAAATATACTTGGTAGTCAGTGTCTGCTGAATAAAGTTTAAGTTAATGTATCCACATCTCAAATTTCTTGATATTAGCATCATTCAATATGACAATATCCACATCTAATTTATCTCCTGGAAGACAAAAGTAACCAGTGTTTATGAGAGTTTTAACAGGGAACCATGAATGTGTTATTTCTCAAAATGTGTGTCTTGTAATTATCTTTGTTTCCAGTGTTCCAATGAGAGGTACAACAATTTGCTAGTGCTTTTATCAAGATGCCTGATTGAACAGCAAAATAGAAATAGAAAACATATAGCAAAAAGCAAAAAAGAACAGAAAACAGGCAAAGCGGAAGAAACAGTGATCTGAAACAAAGATGAAGAAAAGAATCATCTTGAAACAAGAAAGTCAAACCGCATCTCTTCTGGCTCCTCCTAGAACTTTGATTGGAACACAGCTGAAAGAAGGTCATCTTTGGGGGAATGACTTGAGTTTTCCAAAGTTATAAAGGGCTCATGAGAACAAAAATTCAATGAAATAATCTTGAGGAAGAATTCATGGAACGAAACTGTAGATAAGATAAAACAATTTAAGAGGCCAATCACTTTGATCTTCATTTTCTTTTGTTCATCTACCAATGATAACAATCAAGATGATCAAATGGAGTTTAATAGAGCATTACTGTTCTTATGCATGAGCCAGGTCAAGTGGGGGTCAAGTCTCATATCTCCGGTTCTAAAAAGCTTTGGCGGGTAGCATCCAGCAGATAAATAAACCCCAAACTACCTCACAAATGACACTACCCCATAATGGCATCTCCATTTCCAATTCATTCACTAATGAATGAACAACTGATGTTCCAAATAACTTCCATTATACAGGAGCCCAAGAAAATCAGGACACAGGCTTGTTATCAAAGCAGTCTTTTTCTACACAGCTTGTAGTACGTTTAATAAATGCACCAAATACTGATTCACCTTCACCAAATTTATCATTTATGGTGTGCGTGTGTGTGTGCACATGCATGTGTGCATACACATACATACATATGCTTTATATAACATCTTTTTATACCAGAGTATAAACAAAGCTGCACAGAATAGGTCATATTAAGCTCTGAGTCCACATGTACCTAAAAGTATCTTCTATATAACATGTTTTAATAAATCCTTGATGAAATAATTTGAAAAAGGAATCCTAATCACTCTCTGAAATCCAGTACCAACTACAGGTTGAACATCTATGCTCCAAAGTCCAAAACTTTTAAGCACAATTCAAAAATCTTTGGATCTTAGAAATTTTCAGATTAGGAATACTTAATTATGCAAAAATTATAAACTTCAAAATAAAAACCTCCAAATGTAAAACACATCTGGTTCCAAGCATTTCAGATATAGTATCCTATGTCCCTGTTCTTGTTTGGGCAGCAAATTGACATCACCTCTGTCAGACACATTTCACATTCACATTAACCCAACAAAGGTAATGCTCACAGATTCTCCAGGAGCCATGAACCAAACTAAAGAACAAAAACAGTTGCTTCTCTCACCTTCATAACCATGTGTGGACCAAAACTTGCTATTATGCTCTATTAAATGATGCTTTCACCATGTACTCAGAAAAATGTTCTACTCTTATTCCTATTCATGATACGATGAAAACAACAGCAATGTAGAAATCTATCCTTAAATCCTTGTTGTTGTTAGTTCCAGGCAGTGTGAGGTCTTTTTGCCCCACCTTCAAGAAAGCTAATCCAAGGTCTCCTTTCAACCTAACAGGAAAATTCACCAAAGAAATAAAAAGGATTGATATACAAAAACCTCAAAAAAATGTGCCGTCTGGGATTTCAATGATTCAATCGGGAAATTCTACATGGCCTTAGTAATTTTGGGCAGGGGGAAGAACAAGGAACATGCGTTCAGCTACACCCAGAAAAATTCATCTTATGCTGCAAAGCCAAACACCAGATGTGATTTGCAACTTTTGGACTGGATTACCCCAGAAATTCTGTCAAAAGGCCCTTCTGTGGCTGGTGCTTTGGAGCCAAACACGGCAGTTTCAGTGATGGTAATGGCTGGCTGGGGAGGAATGTTACCTTGGTAAATTATGATAACTGGGCAATAAGAATTACCAAAGCCAACATAAATTTAGGGGGTTTGTGAGTGTGCCAACTATGTGCATTGCAGATGTATGTACTTAAGAAAAGTCTTCTCCATCATTAGAGACAGAAGTTCCTCATGCATTCAGTCCTTGTTGAAATGACATCCATTATCAGAACCCACGCTTACTATATACATAGCCCATCATCTGACAGCCTACCATTTGTGATCTCAGAGGCCTAGACTTCTTGGCAGACCTATCTCTGGTGTCCAAGTCAGGAGGGCACCTAGTCCAAAGCTCAGCAGGCCTATCACTTCACAGTGATTCATACAGGCCTGAAGCCACAGCTCACGGTATCAGTGGTGATGGTTTTCATCTCAGAAGAACTAATGGTTCACTGGCCCATCTTTTACACTAAAATTCTCTTTAATCCCTTGCCTAACATACTTGATCTCTTCCATAGCAGCCTGATCAGAAAATGGAGGTTTAGAGCCACTAAATGGAACTGACAACTCTTCAAACCTTCCTTTGATAAAGCAGCCTAGTTTTGTGGTGACTGTTTCAGAAGTTGCATGTGCCTGTGGTATTAAAACTTGCATTCACTGTTTGGCTGAAATGCTCTGTTTTAAAAGGTCTGAATAATCCGATGATGCTGAATACAAATCTTACTTCCTGCTCCATCCTGACACCTCAAATACTTCCTGTTCCTGGTTTCTTCAAAGGCAAAGAGAAAACAGACTAACCACAAAGGCAGGATGCACAGTGACCAGTTTCACAGAAACTGTGATGATAGGGGGATTGGACAGTCAACAAGCTGACTGCAGAGGACCAGCAAAGAGCTTGTTTGCTGACGTCTCAACACAGAGAGACTTTTCTCTGTAGCTTCTGGTTTCAATCTGCTGGAATGAAGGCATTCCCCCTATGTTAGAACCCCACACTGTTCTAACAGTAGATTACCGCTGATGGGTAATAATGCTAATTTAGCATGAATTCGGTGTTATCAGTAAAATGCCTTGATATAACTGCTGCACTTATACATTTGTGGCTATAAAAAAGACTAGCTGTTCCTTATAGGGAAGTGTATGTCCCTAAATTTAGGGCCACCACTAAAAAGTTAACAGTATAAATATCCAAAAGAGCTTGGACCTATGTTTCGTGTACATTACCGAAAGGCTGGAAGAACTGAGATTCTATTACACTTTGAATGTGAAATGTCTCCTATGAGCTCATGTGTTTAAATACTTAAGACCTAGGTAGCATTGTTTGGGAAGGTTTTAGAACCTTCAGCATATGGGGCCTTCCTGCCAAATATAGGCCTTGGCTGATTACAGTCCAGTCCCATTTTCAGCCCAAACTCTCTGCTTCGTGGTCCCCTAAGATGTGTGAGGTGGAAGCAGAAAGCCTTCACCCACGGCCTGAGCAGCTGTACCGCACCTTCCCCACGTGGTAGACTGGAGCTGTGAGCCAAAATAAATCCTTTCCGCCTTATGCTGTTTTTGTCAAATATTCTTCTCATACCAAAGAGAAAAGTGGCTAATACTGAATCCAAAGGAACACTTTGTCTTTGTATCAGAATTCAAAACCCATATTTCTCTTTACAGCTTCCCAAATTTTTAAGAATTATTTTTAGGTGAACCTAAGCAACCTTATTTTTGTAATCAAATATCTCTACATACATTCTATTATCTCTATAATTAATTTCCATAATAGGCCATGCACTAGCTTTGTGGGTGAAGAGGACTGGCTCTTATCTTCATATTTCAGCTGACATTTTATGTATAGCTTTGTATTTATATAAGACTGATCAAGGCTAGAAAAACTAAGGAGCAGCTAGCTGGGCTCTGTAAAACACATAATAGTTTCTTCACTCCTACTCTGTGCCCCAAAATTCTCAATACTAAGCATGAATTACACTCCTCTACGCTCACAGCCAATCACCTGCTGTGTTGTCTTAAGCAAGTTACTTAATCTTCTAAACCTCGATTCCATTTCCACATAGGGAATGGAGACTTAGAAGGTTAAGTACTCTACCCATGATGCTTTTTGGAATCCCAGGGATCATTAACTAAAAACAACAGATGTAAATGCTTCTAAGTATACTGTGTGTTCAGTACAGGGACATTCATTGGTGCTGTGAGAGCCTTCTAAAACTGAAATGCTCTGATTATAATGAGTAAGACTCATGGATTCTTTTCACTCTGTCATCTTAAGCTTGGAGGCTAAAATTATCAACCTAGGCAGCCTATAAACTTCCTTGAAAAGTGATCCAACGATGGTAGCAGTTTTTACAGTGCTTCTACAAGAAGTTTTTGTTGACTTCATAATGTGAAAATATTCCATGTATACCAGATACTTGGCTAGAAAATATGATCAATCTCAATTAAATTAATGCTACACATCAAATCATCTTTGGGACAAAAATCAAACAAGCTGATTGAAGATAGACAGCAGTATTTTGAAGACAGCATCAGAAAGGCAAGCAAATTTAGATGTACCTATGTCCTAACGAACAGTTAAAAGGCAATTTAACATCACTGAAACTCTGCACCGCTGCTCCAACCCACCTACTTCATTCCATTGTACAAGAAGCAGAGTCCATCAATGCAGCAAGACTCACATTTATGGAAAACACATGAGAGCTAACCCTACATGAATTTGAATCCCAGCTTTGCAGTTGTCTAGGAATGTGTAATCGTGCAAGTTACATAAATTCACAACACCTCAATTTGTGAATCTGATGAAACAGAGTAACCACTTCCTTACATGGTTACTGTAAGGGTATAGTTAATGTGTATAACATGTTTGAATAATGGTAAGATAACAACAACAAAAAGCAAAGGTATTTTTTTAAGTTACAAATACTGCCAAAAGCAGTCAATAAGTCACTGGCTTTTTCTTTCTAATAACATTCAAATAATTTTAAGCAATGATTCTTCACAGTTGATCTCTTTCTCTTATATCTACATGGCTTTACTTTGAAAATTTGGTGATTACTGTGAACAACATACTTCTCAGAAACAGCACAATCCTAACTGAATCTAACAACAGTACCTACCAAATATGCAAGCATATATGAAAGCTTAATATCTGACACCAACATATTATAAGAATCTAATATGTTAGCTGCTACTGCTGCTGTTACTTTAGTCATTGTGTGAAGGGCATTGTGGTGGCTCATAAACTGACAACTGAAATGAATAAAAGCTCCTCAGACATGACAAGACAGCATTTCAGACAAATGTGTAGTGTAACAAAGCATGAGATGACAAAATCAAAATTAGATTGCAGATAACAAGGAAGTAAACTCTAATCCTAGAAAAGGCAGCTTTCACAGTATCCACTGTAAGAAGAATTTGTAAATATCAAGGATTTTCACACTCAAAACCTTCAATTCCAAATTTTCTCCTTCTTTTTATAATAGTACAAAAGAATAAGGCAAAGGGAAATACATTTTTGTCTTCCTTTTCTTTCCAAAGCATGTTATTTCTCAGAGGTTTTTTTTCCCCCATTCTTGCCATTTTTCTAAATCCTTTTTACAAAGGTCAGAAAAGCATCACTGATCCCTCCATGGCACTTCCCAGAAGATGACTTATAAAACTCAGCCACTCAACAAACAATAAAGGACGACTGTACCCATAAACCATCCCAGAAACAGCCACCCAGCTGCAACATTCCAACTCAGAGAGATAACATAATCCTGTTGTTTGGGTGTGACTCTGTGAGATGGAGGGAGGGCTACAATTCAAAGTGCTGTCTCTAGCAACTTAGATAAGAATGATTGAACTTGAACCAGGGTAAAACACAGGGTGCCTCATAAGCTGTCTACTCCAAAAGCTCCAAAGCACTCATATCCTTGTACAGGGCCAGATAAAAGGCCAGCAGCTCAGTCAAGATCCTTTGTGTCTTCAAGAAAAGCATCAGGGATGAAGTTGAAAGAACCATGCCATGGGATGAGATAAAGAACAGAAGACATGTTTTTGCAGTCTTAAGTGGCTGCAACTCACCCTCAAGAACAGTAACTTCAGCAGCCAGCTCATTATATTTCTACTGTAAGTGATACAAGCATGAGCAAGTCAGCACCAAAACTCCCCTCAGAGTTCAGCAGAGGTTAGGTCATCTGCATTCTATTGACAACCACTGAATGCAAAGCTTCTAATGAGGCAACTCAGCAACACTATATGTCCTGCCACCAGTGAGACTCTTTTTCCATGAATAAAGAGCAAGAACATCATTTCTGTTGCCAGGTACACAACATAAACAAAGCTCAACATGGGCCTTGATAGGGTAAGCTTGTCTATCTGAAATGAAGGAATTTTTCAAAGTGCAAGCCAAGTTTTAGTGGAGGGCGGGATGAGCTGTTGTAACAAGTAATACGAACATATGTTATCAGAATTTAATAAATCAGCTTTCAATTGTTGAGAAATGGAGGCTGTGCAATGAGATACATTGAGACAATGAATAAATCCAAGTGAGTTCATTTCTTTACTTGGCAATCAGTTTTATAACACAAGGCTGATGATTTCTGTGATGAACTGAGATCCTCATGAAATGAGCCTTGAGACCTGTGATTTCAAAGGCGTTTTTTTAGTTAAAGCCTTACTTCTTAAGGCTTACCCGGCTAAGTACAGATCGGCACTGATGTTGAGAACATCAACCTTGCAATGGGCAAAATGCATTTCCAGGTAGACCATGGCATCAGACCCGCTTCTCCGGTACTAAAAGACACTCACCATATGAACAGTGTGCCCACAATGGTATATAGCTTACATTTCCAAGCTTCAACTGAACAGTGAGATTTTAAAGAATAAACAGAGAATAAAAATGAGCTGATGTGAAGGCCAAACACTCTTCAGTTTGTTTACTTTAAAGTATTCCACAAACACTTTAAAATCAGCTCCATACTGAGCAGTGTATATCCTGTTACACAGGGCAAACTGAAGCCATCACTGGCTGAAAGCTTCTAGTTTTCATCAATCTGAGCAAGGCTTGGAGAAAAAAACAAACAAAAACAAGCATGCTTTAGCTCAGTTTCCTTAATAGCAGGGGATAACAACACCATCCCTTAGGGAGAATTTTTAGTGTCAAAAATAAAATCCAAATGATATAGTTTGTTCTCTATGTTTGAAGAATTCCAGAAAATCTGTGATCTGAATAATTCTTAAGTGGACTAATGAAGCTTACTAACAGATTATTATATAAATTATTATGCCATAATATCAAATCTATAAGCAAACATTTTATGGGGAGAATTACTGAAATCAGAATAATGTGGAGTTTTATAGAGAGGCTAAGCATGGCAGGTAATTGCGTATATAATTTTGTACTATTAATCAAATACTAAATTCACAGATATCACTGTAAACAGAATAGTTTTAAATTCTCTATACTATACCAGTTTATTTCCCTGACTCATTGGTAACAGGTAAAGTAGAGTAAGTTCATGAGAAAGTAACTGCAATAGTGAAGGGCCTTCAAGTAAAGAAATGGGGCCGAAGGTTATCAAGGAAGACCTACAGGAAAAAAACCACAATTTGTTCTTTAAACATTTACTGCACTGTTACCTGTGCCAAGGAAATTAGTTGCTCTACTTTGATCTAGAGCATCAACAAGGCCACCAAATAGTGATCACAGTGAACCTGCAAGATACCATGGGAAGACCTCTTGGTGCTGCTCAATTCCACATGTGCTGTCTCTTGATCAGGAGGGAATTATGCAAAGACACACACAGCAGCATGGCTGAGAGAATATCAGCAGAGTCTGTGCCAAGTTCCGATAAGAGTGGAACACAAACTATATAATGTGTCTGCCTCGGTAAGCATTAAATTAAAGGCACTAGAAAATAACCATCATAAAAGTACAGGTGACAATTCTTAGGATATGATCGAAGTCCTCCTTGAAATTGTCTTTCCTATCTAATCACTGGATTGTATCAAGGAGAATGGAGTTCTCAAATGCATAAAAATATCCACGGACTTACCATCATACTTTGCTAAGACTGCCTGAACATCAGCATAAGCTTGGAGCTCCAGAAGGGCTTCTAGAAGGTTTTCATGGATATTGAACATGCTTAGGAGGGGGAACTCCTTCATTAACTAGGAAAGAAGAGACCAAGGGAATAGTTAATATACATGCCTTATAGCTTCACATTTATATTTAAGGAATAAAACACATATATGTAATAAAATTATTCCTATAGTCAAGTATTTTAAGAAATAATTCTTGAAGCTGGGGAAATGGCTTAGTAAGTAACATGCTTGACACATAATCCTAAGGACCTGAGTTCAATCTCTAGAACCCTTATTAAAAACAAAACCAACACTGGGTATGGTGGTGCACGCCTGTAATCCCAGCACTCAGAGAAGCAGAGGCAGGCAGATCTCTGTGAGTTTGAGGCCTACCTGGTATACAAAGTAAGTCTAGGAAAGCCAAGGCTACACAGAGAACCCCTGTCTTGAAAAACAAAAAACAAAACCAACAACAAACAAACAAAACCCTCCAGTGTGTGCTTGTGATCTCCATGCTGTGCTGGCAAGAGAGCCCCTGGGGCCTGCTGCCAGCTATTTTAGCTCAATCAGTAAGCTTGACATTCAGTGAAGAAACCTTATCTCAGCGGGGAGGAAGGAAGGAAGGAAAGAAAGAAAAAAAACAAAGAAAGAGAAAGAGAAAGAAAGAAAGGAATAAACTAGACATTGTCCTCTGGCCTCCAGATGCACATGTACACACACAAATGTGTACACACACGAACAAAAATAAATATTTTATAGTATAACTGACACAAAATCATCACACATTTGTATAATATAAAGGGACTGAGAAGATGGCTGAACTGGTACAACATTGGGCATGTTAAGCATGGACCTCATTTTGATTCCTAGCATCCATGCTAAAAATCAGGCAGTAGCCTGCTTCTGTAGCTCCCAGACTGAGGAGGCAGTGATATGAGCATCCTTGAGCTCCTTGCTAGCCAGTCTAGCCCAGCCAGCAAGCCTCAGGTTCTACTGAGAGATACTGTGTAAAAGAAAACAAGGTATGTTCATCTATGCAGCTGCCCTGTTATGGCTGCAGTACACGGTGCAAGACTAAGTCAGATAAAAGCCCAGCTTGGAGGCAGGAGATGCGCATAAACTCCCCGCCTAGAAGAGAAGCTAATGGCAACTGAGAGCATCTAGGGGAGAGGGCCAGGTTTCCTTTAGGGAAGCAGCTCCTGGAAGCTGACCACATTTCAGGGGATGGTCCCACACCCAAGAGTATATTGGCAGCACAAACAGAACTTGAGAGGATCGAAAAAAAGAAAATAAAAAGTTGGATGTGAAAGGAAGAGGGGTAGTTTGGGGCGGGGGTGGGGAGTTGAGGATGGATAAATAGGAGCAAAATAATTGCATGAAATTCTCAAAGAATTAATAGAAATATTTTTAATTTTTATATTTATGGTTGTGAGCCTAGCCTTTAATGGCTTAGTCATCTTTCCAGCTCAAGAAATATTTTCAATTTTTAAAAAAGTTTTGGTGAAAACAAAAGGCAAATTGTACCTGACAACACACAGAACTGACCTCTGGCATCCATATTCATGAGTATACATGTGCACATGCATTTACATACACATGTGAACCTACACACATGAGCACACACATACATGAAAACACACATATATTATAATCCTTATAGATAATTAATAAAAATTATTACTAGATTATGAGCATATTTAAATCATTAAATGCTTTTTTCCCTGTTCTTTTAGAAAAATGACAAGTCTGAACTTGCACATATTCAAAGTGGGAGGAAACCCAAAAGAGAGAGGCTTTCAGAATAGCAGAAAATGTTGAGTAACTACAAAATACCAGAGAGACTAAACCTGGTGAATATGGAAACAGAGTTCCCAGACTTTAATAGTTAATGGCAGCTAAGCCTGAGCAATTTGGATGGAAGTCATAGAGTGAAAGGAGAAGCAAAAGGACACTATTGCTTCAAACAGCCTAGACAAAACTGAGAACTAGGAAAGCAGCTAGCTAGTAGGCAGTATGGCAGAGAGAAATTTGATAAAGAGAGAGAGTATGTATGTGTCTATACTCTGTAAAACAAGAATCAAGGCTGGACCAGGAGAAAGAAGTGACATTAGAAGTTTAAAGACAGAGATGAACGTGCAAAATTTTAAGAAAAAAAATCTGCTTAGAGTAAGGCCACCTTGAGGGCCTAACAAAATGGAGATTGAATGCATAGAGGCCACAGCTGCCATGATTGTTACATTTCAGAGAACAGTGAACAGCTGTGCATAGGTGGGCACATCAGCAAGATAATTCTATGGTTAGGTTAAACCTGGCAGACTGGATGAAGTTCCATAAAAAGGCAGAGAAGAGATGTGACTATAACAGGAATATAGATTAAAGAAACATGCAATACTTTCCAACTGGATACAGAGGACAAGTCCAAAGGGATTAAAAAATAATAGTGTTCAACTTCAGTGAGAAGTTAAGGAGAAAGAAAAATGGACCAAGAATTTGCTCTTGATGGAGAGAGGACCATAAAAATCTTTTTATGTCAATATCCATCATAGGAACTATGCTTAGATTTATAGGTGTGCCAGCCAGCTTTATGACAATTTGATACAAGCTAGAGTCATTGGAGAGGAGAGAGTCTCATTTGGGGTCATCCCTGGGCAGATGAGCCTAGGTTCTATAAGAAAGCTGGCTGAGCAAGCCATGGGGAACAAGACAGTAAGCAGCAGCTTTCCATGGCCTCTTCATCAGCCCTTCCTTCCACGTTCTAGTCCTGCTTGAGTTCTTGTCCTGACTTCCTTAAGTGGTGAACTATGATGTGGAAGTTTAGGCCAAATAAACCCTTTCTTCCAACTTGCTTTCAATCATGTTTTTTCATCATAGCAATAGTAACCTAAGACAATAGGCTAATTTACGACTAAACAGGAAACCAAAGGACACATGGTGTTGACTGTCCACTTCCTTTGATAAGAACATTTCCTTTTGCTTTTTTAAAGCCATGACTCATTTAGCACATCTTTTAAATTTTTTGTAAGCCCAAAAGAACAACATTTTACTACGAAAAACACCTATCAAAACCATTCTCTGTCCAAAAAGACCTACAGTCTGAACTCCCAGAAAAAGGTCTGTAATATTTTCATTGCTATTAAAGGGAGCCAGTGAGACAACCCCACACACTGTGGATGTTCTGTAACTAATAAAAGTATTTCTTGTTCTGGTTCGCTTTGGTTCTGGCTGACATCATCCTTTGATTTTTTTTTTCATTTTTTCTAATTAAAGCTTGTTAGAACTTAAGTTCTCTGTCATGAAGCAGCTGGCAACACAATAAAGACATTTTCTGAACTGTAACATTTAAACATTTATCACTTTTGACCAAGTTTTCAAGTAATAATTAGATTTCAAGGACACTAGTCATATTATGTAATTTTAAAATGTAATTCCAAATATTAGTTGCTAAAGCATAAATACTGATTCTTAATAAAGCCCAAGGAGACACATGCACAGCTGATCTTTAAAACTACTTTGGTGTCCAGGATCCCACTACTACTTCTCCATGTAAAGAGCTCCCACATGCAAACAGCTGCTCTGCTCTCTAACCTAAGAGAGCAGATCAATTTATAAACTTCCAGGCCATATGGGAGGAAGGCAAACTCAGTCCTTATGTGAAGAGATGAGCTGGGGTGTCTGGGTAGGGGGTCCCCTGTTCTGAGGAATAGGGGAGGGCAGATGCAGGAGAAAGGATGGGACTGGGAGGAGAAAGGGGAAGAGCCTAGGACTGAGATGTAAATAGGAAAAAAGTTCTATCAGATTTAAGGGGTGCTCCACAGGAGGAAACACAAGCATGGCACTATAAATACGGCCAAGAACTCGTGTCTGGGAAGCTCACAGATGCCAGGGGTGAACCTACTATCATTATTATTCCAAAGAGAAAAGGTATTTCACTGCTGTCTAAATATGTATTTCTGTACACACAGCTCTCAGCCCTCATCAGAGGAGTTTCCTTGTGTGGCAGATGGTAGTTTAACTCAGAAATCTAGAACTGGTCAAAGTGCACAGATACATATCAACTGAGTGCTCAATCACAAATGATACATCTATATCACACACACATACAAAACACACACACACACACACACCAAGGCTCAGGGATGAGCTTGGAAGATGGGGTGGAAGAATAATAAGTACTAGTGGTAGAGGAAGACCAGAGTGAAACAGCACCTTTTGGACATGACAAGTCTGCTGCCCCCATGAACTCACAGTAGCTGTCCTGCCTGCATGAGATCCAGCCAGTCAACATTCTTGCTTAGAGTGGGATGGGTTCATGAGCTCCTACATCTAATGAGCCATAAATAGTTAATTGCTTCTAGAGAAAGGAGAGAGTTGGTTTCCTTTATGCGTATATCCCCTGGAAAGCAGACCACACTGCAGTGGATGGCCCAACATTCAGGAGTATAGGGGCAGCCCAAATTGTGGGAGTAAGGGGGATGAGATCAGGGAACAGATCTCAGAGGAGGTGAGGGGAAGAATAGGGAGTGACTATGACCAAAATACATTGTATAGAATTCCCAAAGAATAATAATTTTTTTTAAAGTTCTTCTCTAAGATCTATGACCCAACTAGGCCCGGGTAGTTGGCTCCATTTCTTGTACCAGGCATGACCTCCCTCCTGTTGAGTTGGGCCCCTCCTGTTGAGTTGGGCCTATATACAATTAGACACTTGTTGGTTATTGCCAAGATATGAGTGATATACTCTTGCACCTTTAGAGCTGCCTTGGCATATTGGTCATTGTTGTGGTTCATAGCCATCACAACTGAGTAGGACTACTGATTGTGCCCCTCCCTTGGCAGTTGCATAATACCTCCTGGTGTTATAAATGCCAGACTGTAAAACAGAAGCTTTTAGGTTATATCCAGCTCAAATCTTCTAAGCAATGGCTAAAATATACAATGTCTTCAGCAATAGGAACATACTTCTCTTGGTCTCTGAGAGGCAGCCAAGGTCAACAGCCAAGGGTCACTTAGACTACAATGACCAATAATTCAAATGGAGGTTTCTTATGCCTGGTTAGATAGTCTAAGGCTCTTGCAGGGAGCACTGCTAGCCTAAGTAGCACAACTTCACTTAAAATACACACATATATATCTGATATATATGTATATATGTACACATGTATTACAGATAATTGAACAGGAAGTAATATGATTTCTTGAGGCATCATCGAACATCCTTAGTGCTGTCTCTCCTCCTTCTGTACTGACCTCTCTCTGTCCTCCCCACAGCTCCCCTCCTCATTTTTCCTAATTCCCCTATGTATTTATTACCTGTAGCCTCTTGTTCCTGTCTCTAGCCTTCTATTAGTATAGTTCCTTTCTACTTTCCTGGTTTCTGTGATTAATCCAGGTTACATGCTCATATCAGAAGTTTTGGAGGAATGAGCTATGTTTGTCTTTCTGGGTCTGTGTTACTTCACTCAATGCTTTCTACTTCTATCCCTTTACCTTCAAAATCACAACCGGATAGAGGAGAACCTATTACCATCACTTTACTATACCAGCATAATTCCTAACTGCATTCTAAAACTTTTCATTATACCTACAAATAAATGCAGCTTTCACCCTGCATCAAAGAAGCTTCTCTGTGCAGCAAACTGAGACCACTACAGAAAACCACAACATGGCATAATAGCGAGCTCACATTATCTTCGGGAGCCTAGTCCCAGCTGATACATCTAAAACATAAATCCTGGACCCGTGGCTCAGAGGGGTCCTGGAAGATTCTAAAAGGGCCAGGAAGTCCGCTGTGATTATGTCGCCTAGAAACAACAGGGAAGCTACACCTCTGATACAACAATAATACGGCTGCCTACACAAGGCCTGACACAGACAATGACAACAGATATGCTAAAACACACCTTCTCTTAGACAAAGAACTGCTGGTAATGACTGCTGAAAAAGAGAATTGATCTTTTCTAGCAATGAGCCACTTAATTTGTTATGCAATACTAAGTAGCTGGCCCTGAAATCATAGGCACACAAGCAATACTAAACAGACTCAGCAGGTTGCATATATATATATATATGTGTGTGTGTGTGTGTGTGTGTGTGTGTGTGCATGCATATACTTATACATTTATGTATACATACATATGTGTATGACAATAATAATCAGAGAAAAAGTGGCCATAAATTTGAGAGGAAGTAAAGGAGGACATGACAGGTGCTAAAGGAAGGAAAGAAGTGATATAATTATATTTTAATTGGAAATTTTAAAATTCTCAAAAAACTTTTAGCAGTATGACCTGGAAAATGCTAGCGTATACTGTTATATCAGACAAAAGCTGAGAAAGCAGGGCTGGAGAGACGGTGCTGTTCTTCCAGAGGTCCTGAGTTCAATTCCCAGCAACCACATCGTGGCTCACAACCATCTATAATGAGATCTGGTGTTCTCTTCTGGTGAGCAAGCATATATGCAAGACAGAACACTGTGTATATAATAAATAAATGAATAAATTTTTTAAAAAAATGAGAAAACTACATTGTGCAATAAGACCATGCTTTTCTTGTGTGCCCTTGCATAGAAACACAGGCATATAAAAAGTTGTTTCTGCTTGGTAAGATTAAAAGTGATTTTTATCTCCTGCTCCTTATTTTTTATGTGTTCAAAGATTTTTAAAGGGATGCATATATATTTGATACAGTTAGGCGAAAAGTCGATCACTGTAACACTAGCTGCTCCCAGTCAGTGAGATACTGTGTGACTAAAGGGCTTGATACACAAACCTGACAATCTGAGCTCCATCCCTGGAGTACATGTGGCATTAGAAAGAACCAACTCTACAAAGCTGCACTCTGACCTTCAAGTGCACACACACTGTGAGATGCATAAATGCATGCACACATTATACATATATACACATACTAATTACAATTAAAAAGAGTACTGGGTTCTTAGAAAGTTCAGGTTCACAAAGGCCATGTTCCAATTAGAAGGCTTTCAGCTCCTTTCATCCACTCATACCTTCGTCTACTAGCCCACTTCCTTGAACTCTCGCTTTCTGTCCGTAGACAATCTGACCAGTGCCTAAAATTCTAGGACCCCTTCCCTCTCATTCTCAAGCTTCAGCTGGCCAGAGTGCTTGTCACAACGGCCCATTGTTCCAGCCTCCCTGTGCAGCAGTATCACCAAGCTGCTGCATGCTCAGTCAGTGACTGACCCACCATGGATGCACAATACTTATCCCATGACTGGAATGCTTTGTGATGTCCTGGGTCAGTGTCAGGCCTTTGGGTTATGTATCCCTGAGCATGTTCTTCTACTGTTCATGATCGCCCATTATCCATATGCTGGAAATGGTGCGAAAAGGCCCTGTAAGTTTTGACTCAAGTTCTGAAGCCTTTTCTTACACGAATCGCTGCTCAGACATGCAGTAGATGATGTAGAGGTCTCTGTCCCTGGGGCTGACTTTAGGAGAAGACGCTAGTCACAGGACTAGTCACTACAGGACCTCTAGAATTCTACAACTGCAGGAAGGAATTCCCAGCTCCTAAGCCTAACTTAAGGTCCTTTGTCAGTTCATTGCCAGATCTCATTTGGCTTTCTGGTTTGCTGCAAGGTTAAACACCCCCTCCACACACACACACCCAAAAGCTTTGTCAGACAGAACTAGTAGACACCATTCCTAGAATTCCTTCTACAGTTGCTAGTCACTGTGCTTTTGCTTAAGCTGTTTTTACCACCTGGAATACCTCCCCCCCTCAAAATCACCCTGCACTCCAAAGCCCAGATCAGATGCCACCTCCTAAAGCCACAGCATCATAGCGAGTGAGAGCCAGAGGAGCCCATGGAGGTTTAGACACCCTCCTGGCTTTGCAGAGGAGCTCCCTCCCAGCCCTCGCCCCACTGCACCACAGTGAAGGCTGCAAATTCAAGTGACTCAGCCAAGGTGAATGCTGGGACTAAGATTCAAACCCAGTCATTAGCACAGAGTCCAAATTTCAACACATCACAGCCCCAATCTCCGGCTGCCGAGTCTGGAGAGCTGAATCACACTGCTTTTGAAACAATGTTCCTATTTCTTCTTTACATTGTGTTTACCTGGAGTTAAAGAAACAACCACACCATAGAGGGGAAAAATCGCTATTTCGCAGTTGTTTCTGAATTGAAATCCAGCCTCTCACAACCTGCTTCATTTTATATAGACTGTTAGCCATCTGAGCTTTGGTTTTCTTTTGTCTCTTCTCACATAGCACCTTCCCCAGTTCTCTACCTAAAATCACTAGCCTCTTACACCCTATTTTCCACCACCTCTATCACCTTCTGCAGTCATTGTGTTTATGAGGCTTAATAACATAATTTAAAAAGAACAAATGGATTAGAGTGAAATAACAGGTAATACTATATCAGCAAGACAAGACAAGCTTCTATAAGGTCCAGGGAGCCGCCACTGGGGGTGCTTCACACACATGGTCTCTATGGCAACTAGGCAACACTCACAACCTGAAAACAGCTGTGGGCTATATGTAAATGAGTACACACGCCCGTGTTCTCATAAAACTTTCTTTACAGACGCAGGTAACAGGCTGCATGTGGACCACAGGCTTTCATAGTTAATAAGAAGAAATTGTTAAAACCTAAAAGGTTTTTCTCAAAAGCATTTATCACACTTTCAAAGCCCAATGTCTCTTACCCATAGCTGATTTAGCAGACTGCCTTCCCCACAACCCACTTGTCCTTCCTCCTCAGGCACCCAGAGCCCCTTCACCAGCTGAGGTGTGTATTCTAGGATCAGGAAACCCTGCTGACATACAGGACTAGAAAGATGGAATGATACCAATTCACATGACAAAATGCTGTTCAGCAAAGAGAAGGAATGAGCTAGGACCTAATGTCTTAATGAGAACAAATTCAAGCAGTTTTGAGTCAACTATTAAAAATAAGTGCTCTAAAATAGATTTAAATAAGCTTAAAATTCACACAACTCCAGGTAGTGTGCATATGTTGTTTATATATTATTCTTTATGCTTCTGTATTGTATCTTCAAGATGTTTAGTTTTTCATATATAACTTCTTAAAACCTGAAGGGCTAATTTTTCTTAGATTTATTTTGTTTTTTTTTATATTCCAATTGATGTTTTGTTATTATTTTTTAAATCATGTTTTATTTTTTAAGATTATAATTATAGACTATTTCTTCCTTTTCTTTCCTCACTCCAAATCCTTCTATATGTTCTCCTTGCTCTTTTTCAAATTCAAGCCTCTTTTTTCATTAAATATTGTTATATGCATGTCTGTGTATGTACATATATATTCTTAAACACAACATATTCAGTCTGTATAATGTTATTTCCATGCATGTTTTCAGAGCTGACCATCTGTTACTGAATCGCTAATCACCCTGTTTGGAGGGTCATCTGTTTCCTTCACTCTGTGCACTCCTTAGTTGCCTGAAGTGGCTTGCTTAAGGCTGAGGCCTCATGGTGCCCCATGCACCTACCCACATTATCATGTCTATTGTGGTTGACTTTTGAGGCAAAACTTCTCTTTTACATTGAGGGTTTGATTCTGTAGCTCCTTAAAGTGGTTGCTAGTGTATTAAGAAGGTGCCTCAATTAGCTGTGACAGTTCACACCTTTAATCCCTTGCGTTTAAGAGGCAGAAGCATGTAGATCTCTATCAATTCAAGGCCAGCCTGGTCTAAACAGTGAGATATAAAAAAATAAAGAAATAAAAAGTTTTCTCTGAATAACTACTTAGAAACTTTTCTCCTGAAATAATTTGATCTTATAGAGGCTGATACACTGTACAATGGCATCTTCACAATGACATACACCTTTACAGTGATATCAAACGACTGCTAATCTCACATAAACACCACCCATAATCCCAATTCTTCACTTAGCACCTACTTCAAGGAAGTAAGTTCACAGACAGATCTCATATGAGGTGCTACATATATGATTAACTTTGGAGGTCAGTCTGCTGTAGAGTAAGTTCCTTCCCTATTTGACTCTTGGTGGTGAGGTTAGGGTTAAGCTTAGACAAGACTAGTTAATAAATTCTTTTGTGAATATGTCGTAAAAGTTTTATCTTTTCCAGACCTACACTGACAACCCTATTCATTTCCAATAGTACATTATTTTCTAAATAAAAGGACTCATCGTGGGAGAGAAGGCACATTATAGAAATCAAAGGCATGGCCACCTGACATCAGGTATGAGTTTGTATTCAGAAGCAGTAGAGCTTCTGGGTGAGCTCCTTTTTTCATCAGCAAGAGAGGAGAAACACCTAGTTCACAAAACACACATATCACCCCCCGCACACATTCCCACCAGCCTTATATAATGTTGACATGAGTATATTGAATTTCTGATATGCTATTTTTGTGTAGCTCTGGTATGACTGGTTTCCTTCTGAGTCTGGTTGCACAATGTAGTGTATTTTACTTATTTATTTAGAACTAGAATACAAAAAATGGCTTGGTGACATAATTTGCCTATTAAGAAAAGACTACAGCTCCCATATCAAGTTTGAATGAAAGCATATGATAAATGTAGAGGCCTGTTTTCTATAAGCCAAATCATTCTAAATAAATCCTTGAATTCACTCACTATCTAGCACAGTTCTGTTTATTTATTTCTCTCTGTCTTCTCATTGCTAATTGCTTTTTCCTGGCAGCAAGAAATTTGTCCTACTTTGCCTAAATATTATAGTTTCTGTAGAATGAAAACACAAACTTGCCTATGAGTCCTCTAATACCTATGAGGAAGGACATGGGATGGGCCACGGATAAAGTTTCAGTTCCAATTTTACATCATCTGGCTATTGTCAGTTCAAGTTTATTTCAATGGAAGAATCCGAAGCACTTCTGAAGTTAACATTTATGAGCTCAAGTAGACGAGGAAGGAGACTTAATTCACTGGACTTGAAATGCTCTGTGGACATAATTTAGAACTACAGTCTGTATGCTTTTTCTCAGCTGACTTACAGGATGAAAACAACAGTTTAAACTTTTCAAGTTTGATTTGCATCTATTTAAACACTTTATTAGCTTAGCTATCCATGTATTGTTCCTAGTGGGAAACTCTTACATATTTTAAGGCAGAGGTAATTAACATAGAACCCCAGCCAGATTCCTACTGAGGTCAGCTAAAGCTTAGCCTAATTAAGGCTTAAACAATTTGGCCTGTATTTTATTCAAACAGCAGATATTATTTTGTCAGTGTGGCAAGTTTGACACTTTAAATCAGTTTCAAATAAAGGTATAAATAGAAAATAGAAAAGACACTTTACATTGCATGACTGTTATTTTGTCAATTATTTTTACTGACACTATGGGCTAGAGAGGGAAGAATGAATTACTTATTAGAGTCCTCAGAGGCACAGAAGCATTCCATTTACACAAGTACTATAAAATAGAGCCTCTAGAGGCTTAAACATATACTAATAAGAGAATGTCACTTTTACAACTAATTAAAAGACAAATATTGAACCACACCTATTGAAAAAAATTATGTGGTCAAGCCTGATGTGCACAGATGTTGGTTAGAGAACTGTTTCCGCACTGGAGTGACACATATAGAGCCAGTTGCAGGCATGGCCACTGACCTACATGATTATCTATGCTTCCTGTCAAAATGATGCTTTTTCCATGCCAGAGAAGGAACATTTTCTGAAAATGTTCAGTAATCAGTATAAGCTGTATATTCATATAATCCTAACAAAAATGCTTTCAGAATAGAATTTCCCCTTGTGTTTGCTCCCCATGTAGAACTAGCACCTCTCAGATTCTCTTCTTCCACCTGTGAGAATTCTTTTATTTACTTTAAGACATTGAAGAATGCTCCTTTCCAAATCCGAAGTTCTGACACCACCACCATTTTATCTGTTTCTACAGAAGGAAATCTCCCAATGATGGACTCAATAATAAACTGTAGTTTTAGGAAACTTGAAAATGGATACCTTTCTCAAATATTCACGTAATCCTTGGGGTAGAACATTTCCGTATCATCTTGAACAGCTTAGAATTTGGTGTGGCCCCACCCTGAGATAAGAAATAAGCCTGGAATATTCAGCGCATATTTTGAATGACCTGGAGGTAGGCCCAAGGAAAAGAGGACCTTCTACAATGGCATGTCTATGCTCTTCTGTTCCAAGAGTGGCCTCAACAAACAGCTGAACATACTAACCAAACATTTCTGTGAGAAAGAGCTTTCACGCCAAAACCACAATCACTGTTTTTGGCAGACAGTCTTCCACAATCATGTGGGCAACAGTAAATAGCATGATTCGGGAAATTAACTCATTTGGTTACCTGGGATAGATTTAACAAAAACTCCAGCAGGCAATACACAAGGTGGTATGGAAGGTAACTACAATGGAAGGTCCTTTCAGGACAACAGGCAGTTCAGAGCTGTACTCCACGCTGTTACGTTCATCTGCAATAACATCACCTTCTCACATTCTCTTTCCTACCCTTATCTTTCCACTGAACCTTCCTGTTAACTGTGCCCATGCCTATGCATTCCCAAACATATGCATATACTATGTAAATTAGTTAAACTACTGGTAGACTAGTTAACTACAGGTAGACTAGACAGCCAGGGTTTACTGCTTCATCTGCAGCTAATTTCTCCCACAACTTTGACTACTAGGGAGAATGAAAAGCTAGTTTCTAGTTCTCCACAGTACACCCAATGCAACTTCTACTTAGCTGTTGGGTGGTGGTACCTGCTCCCTGAAAGCTCATGCCATAATCCCCTTCACCTCTTGTTACCTTTTCTCATAATTAGGGTTTCTCATGCTGTGATTAAAACCCTGATCAATAGCAACGTGGAGAGTAAAGGGTTTGTTCCAGATTATGTTTGAATCACAATCCACCATGAAAGTGAGACAGGGCAGGAACTCAAGGCAGGAACCTAGAGGCAGGAAGTAAGGCAGCAACCATCGAGGAATATAGCTTACTAGCTTGCTCCCCATTGCATACTCAGCCAGCTTTCTTATATAGCTCAGGACCAGCTGCCCAGGAGTGGCACTGACCCAGTGAGCTGTGCCCTCCAACATCAATCACTAATCAAGAAAATGCTCTATCGCCTGGCTTACAGGCAAATCTTACAGAGGCATTTTCTCAACTGAGAGTCCTCTCTTCCCAAATGACTAAATTATGTTAAACTGACATAAAACTAACCAGAACACCCTCATTTGATATGTTTTATATTAGCTGACAGACTCACATATAGAAGATTTTGGTTTCTCAGTGCATAATCTACTGTTGACCTCGACTTATCCTCAATATACATAATTCTAGTCGAAGTGAATATCCTGTGTAATAGACTCTAATCAAAGAAAGATTAATTAGGAAACCTAAGGTCATATTCAAATTCTTGACCTTGACACTATCTAGTCATGTTTGAACTAAAGTTAAAATATGCAATTGCTCTGACCAAAGGATACCGCACCAATGTTATATCTTTATTCCCTTATTAAATCTCTTTCTGGGTTTTTAAATAGATTCCTAGGAATGGACTTTTGAAGGGTGTATAACCTGA
Organism: Pachyuromys duprasi; assembly: GCA_028658305.1. NCBI lineage: Eukaryota > Metazoa > Chordata > Mammalia > Rodentia > Muridae > Pachyuromys > Pachyuromys duprasi. The sequence goes on from CM053763.1 coordinate 31,032,221, forward strand.
GCCCTGGTTCTGCTCCCACTTTGTGCTCCTGGTCTTCTATAGTGAGGGGCCCCTGCCACATAATCCTGTCACTATGAACACTGCCACGAGCTCTGCCTTTCCTGCCATGATGGGCTGAAATCTGGGGCCACAACCACAGATAAATCTTTACTTCCTTAAGTTGACCCTTCAAGTATTTTGTCATAACAATGCAAAAGTCCTTAATACAACTCTGAAGCTTCTCACCTAGGGAGTTGTGTATCCACTTATCTTCCTGAAATCTCCTTCTAGAAATATAGTAGGTAAGTCAGACTTAACACAAGCTGTGAAGAACTCCCCTTTATCATGAATGTTATAACTATCACTAAGGTGGCTACATTAAGAACCTGTGAGCATCTCAGATTTCTTTGACTATAGTCTTTTTTAATCAAATCTATTTAGTAACTGCTTTGTGTAATAGTCATGAGAGACAGCGAGATGGCTCAGAGGCATGCTTAGGTGGTAGGCATGCTTAGGTGGTAGGCATGCTTGCTGTCCAGCCTCACAGCCTGAATCCAATCCCTGGGACTCCTATGGTGGAAGGAGAGAACTGACTCCCACAACTTGTCCTCTGAGCACCACACTTGTGCTCTGTAGTGTGTGCATACACACATGCTCATGTGAGCATACACAAATAAATGTAGTAAATTTTTTTGAAAAAAAGTTACTGAGCATTATGTTTGCCAGGTATTATTTTACTAGGACTCAGTAATATATACACTTTTTTCCCCCAGAGAGCCACTTTATACAGCTGTGGACCTATGGGGACACTGGCATTGGCCCAAGCTCTCCCCATGTTAGCATCTATTACTCTGTGGGGAATAAAGCTTCCTATATACACAGCCAAAAGCCACATTGCCTGTGCCCTTGAAACCTGTTTCAGATTTCCTCAGTCATTTGCCTCTCCAAATGCCCAACGTGTGCTGGTAAGGGCCTGCCAGCATCAGCATAAACAAGGAAATGAATAGGTGTTGTAGGGGACACACCTTGGACACTACTTGCTGCTTCTTTCTTCCTAGCTTTGGGAACCAATAACACGCAGGAAAGCAAACAGACACAGGAATGTCCCTTCCGTGTTTGTGATCCCAGACTGCTGCTCACCGAAGAGCGGCCTAAGGAAGGTAGGTTGTTCTTTCTTCCCTCCTTGATCCACTAGGCCCCACATTCATTTAGCATCTGTAACATACTTTTCTTTTGTCCTGTGTATTGTTGCTGTGGTCAGTAACACAACCTCCTACCTATATAATGTTGGGGTGGGGCTGCTGGGGGGTTGGTTCACATAGTTTTGTTTTTTTTTAAGGTTCCTACTATCTTGAAAACATTTCTACCTCATACATGTATATAATGTAATATTATACCTGTCTCCTATAACTCCTTACCTTCCAAATATGCCCACTCCCAATTTTATGTCTTTTTCTTAATAGGCCAGTAAGTCCAGTTAGTTACCATATGTGCACGGGTGTGAGGCTATCCTTAGTTCTATTTCTTAGACATTGCAAATTAATTGACCCTAAAATTCATCTGGGGTTGTATTGCCAGATTCCCCTAAGATAAACTCGAAGTATTAAAGTATGTAACTTCAACAGTAACAAATACAAGCAAGCCTAGTGTGGCAACTCCTCTCTGTGTGTCTGAATTCTATAAACCAGAAGAAGAAGCAGCTAAAGCAGTCCCAACCTCTTTAGAGAAAGAAAAGAAACAGCTCCTTTAAAACCCATGCCCTGAGAGAACACCAGTCAGTCATTAGTCAGGTACACATACTCAGTTCTTCAAAGGATAGATGCAGCTCCCACCACAGCAGTAGAAGAACCCAAAGGACTTCCATGGAGATGGAAGACAGACAGGCTCATCAGCCCACTCTCCCAAGAAACCTACCGAAAAAATAAGTTGGCACAGAGATAAATTTATAGCTTCCTGAAAACAGCAGAGGAGAGGGAAGCTGAAGCTGCCACAGTAACAGAAAAAGGGGTTTTTAAACAAATTCCCACAAGGCAAACTATAAATGGGACTTTATGGGAACAGAGTAGCCAAGAAAACACAGCTTTCCTCATGAGAAGGCTGCCAGAAAGGCTCCAAATTTGGAACTGACAAAGATAGAGCTGCTGGTGGTGATGGTGGTGGTGGTGGTGTATGTGTGTTTGTGTATGAGGCAGCAGCCAGCCCAAACAGCTGACAGCAGACCAGGTGGGCTGAGCACTCCTCCTCTGAGTCTGAATGAAATTGCCTGCAGTACAGCCTCAGAGGCCTCAGTATCTCATTTGTTTACAAGATTAGCCTTAAATGTGTGGATCCTAAACTGTCAGATAAGCCTCATCTTAGTGCTTGATGGGAAATGTGGTAGGAAATGCTCCCATATTCTCCCCTTCAGGTAATCATATATTAATTAATTTGGTAAACACTGAGAACATATCATGAGCCACTGAAGAGGGTGAGGTTTTTACCCTTGTACAGTCTATTTGATAATGGAATTGGAGAATGGAGATTATCATTATAAACCAACAATAATTAGATAATTTCAAAAGTGAAAAGGATAATTTAAAAACAGGATAAGTTTGCTAATGATATTGCAAAGTATGTGTCACACACACACACACACACACACACACACACACACACACACCACATATGTATGTATTCCTTCAGACAGATATCATGAAAGGCTAAAGACTTAGGTTAGTGTCCTGGCATAGTATAAACAATATGCAAGTCTGGCATAAAGAGCAACCCAATGTGGTTAACATTCCAATGAGTGATAAAAATATAGTATTACTTTGGAAGTATATGCAACCATGTGAATAGTTTGAGTTTGCATTTTATTCTGAATGCAATGACCACTCACTCATAGCTTCTATGTAAAAAAATGACTAATTCTGATATAAGCATGAAAACAAGTATGGGTTACATGCAAATAGCTATATTTTAAGGGAGCAAATGACAGGTCAAATAGCAGGTCAAGAGTGTAAATGCAACTATTAAATTCCGGACACCAGAAGAATAAAAAAAAATTCCAAATGTTGGACATAAAGGAGATTATCTTTACTGGAAAAAGAGAGAGAGAGCGAGAAAGCAAGTATTTCATATACAATGAAAGGAAGTGAGAGAAATCAGTGATTATTCTGTTGCTTTCCACAGAATAATAAAAGCAATAAACACAAATGGGATACGTGTACAAAAGTCCAAAACCTTCATTTTTTTAGTAAAATAGTACTCAACAAAATTTACAGAGCCACATGATCCTTTGAAGTAAGAGAAAGCTTGACTACAGCAAGAAAAAGCAGACCAAGAGCTGGGAACTCCTGATTATGAGAGGTAAGTAGAGCAAAAATACACAGAAGTGAAAACCGTCCTGAGTGACAGGGGTAAGGCATAAGCTGTGGAGACACGCCAACACACATGTGCCACTGTGCGCCGTGTTTTGTAAGATGTGGTAGTGTGGCTTCTCAGGAACCAGTCAGGCAGTAGCACCACAGGACTAATTGGAGCAGCTACAGGCCTCTAGAAGTTCAGTATTATTTCCCTTCTATTTGGTGCCTTCTTTGCTTCAAACAAACAAACACACAGTTACTACAGGCTACAAAACATCATGTCATTATTTAAGACAAAAATTGACAGGTGTCCTCTTGTTGTAACTATTCAAAACAGAATTCTTAACTTCCTCTTGTCTGTGTCTCACTTAGTGTCTACACTTTAGCTGGTAGAACTCCTTTCCTGATAAGGAACAGTCCTTATAATCATCCTGATTTCTGTTTTTCCATACTTTGTATCTGGTTGATTAGCAATTTCTCTTGCTTTTCTTGAAATACAAAGACTAATCATTTTATACTCTCCTCTGCTACTATGCCAACCAGAGCCACACATCTTTTTGCAACATCAATGCATGACTCTTTGTCTGCCCTAACTGCTTTTCTCTCACCATACAACAGCCTATAAAAAACCAATCCCACTTCTGACAGAGGGCTAATATCCAGTATATATAAAGAACTCAAGAAGTTAAAAGGCAAGAAACCAAATAATCCAATTAAAAAATGGGGTATGGAGCTAAAAAGAGAACTGACCGTAGAGGATTAT
>CM053763.1:31036806-31067982 GCA_028658305.1 Pachyuromys duprasi
TTCCTAGCAGGGTATCAAAGCAAAGATTAAGAAACATAACTAACCCTTTGGCAGAGTGCAGGGAATCATATGAAAGAAGGGGGAGTTAGTATGACCTGGAGAGGTCAGGAGCTCCACAAGGTCCAAATATATCAGGGCACAGGGGTCTTCTATGAGACTGTTTCTCCAACCAAGGACCATGTATGTTTATAACCTAGAACCCCTGCTTGTATATAGCAAATGGTAGCTCAATACCCAAGTGGTTATACTAGTAAGGGGAACAGGGACTATTTTGGACATGAACTCAATGGCTGGCTCTTCAACCTCCCCACACCCTGAGGAAGGAGCAGCCTTGCCAGGCCACAGAAGAGGACATTGCAGCCATTCCTGAAGAGACCTGATAATCTAGAGTTAGATGGAAGGGGAGGAGGTCCTCCCCTATCAGTGGACTTGGAAAGGTGCAGGGAGGAGATGAGGGAGGGAAGGGGGGGGGGAATAGGGAGGGAATGCAGGAGGGGGCTATGGGTGGGATACAAAGTACATATCCTGTGATTAAAATAAAATAAAAGTGAAAAAAATAAAATAAAAAGAAAAAAAAAGAATAAGTCACATCTTCACAAAAGTCTTTTTTTTCTTAAAATTAGCTATTATGTGATATAATAAATATTTTTTAATTGTCTAATTAAAAGAATTTCCTCCTGGGTAAGCACATATTGCCATCATAACCTTTCTTTTCCTGTCTCTCTGCTCTGGTTTGGGACTATCTGGCTGTTGTGTAGAGTAGCAGATCCAAGTGTGGGTAGCATACAGCTTGCCTGGCTGTAACCTTCACAAAAAAGCAGGTGAGCCTTGCAGCAAGCTGAGAAGAGACTCTCAGTTGGCACAGGCCTGTGTGCAGCCCAGACGCTCCAGGCTGAACAGCTCCTGGGTCCTCTGACTTCAATAAAGGTTCTTAGTTACGTACTCTAACTTAGGGATACAGTACAAGAATGAAGTGTTGACAAGGGATTTTTGAGATAATTTTTAAAAAGAAAATTATAGATGCAACTGACATTGAAGGCAGGTTTTTTCGTGGGGAAAAAAAAGTTTCTTACTAATGACAGCCAGCCAAAAAGTGAAAACAAAAGTTCCTTAAGTTGTTTTTCTTCAAAACCACTGTTTTGTCTTGTAGGCCTGTACACATAACCTCCCAACTTTCCTTTTGCTTTAGAACTCTTACCGTTTCCTTTCTTGTTCATTCTTCCTTAAATTTTATTTTATTTCATTACACAATTTTAGCACTTAGTCTGGAACACAGGGCCACTTTCCTGCTCTGCATGTGCTCTGCCAATAAGTCAGATCACAATCCCTTTTCTTCTTAGTTCTTGTGATCACTACGACTAATAAAGTATCCTGGTTCTCAAGATTCCAGGGAAAGCGATTAAAATTGCTACAGTGGGATTAGCTTATTATAATACTAAATTTGAACATAACAGGTTTCCCATAATTCAAACACTGGAAAAGTAAATCATCTATCCCTTCCCAAGGTTCAAGGATCACTGCAGAGGAAGGGCAGAAAGGTTCACTGAGGGAACCAGAGGAGGGAATGACACAGCAGGGCAGTAGTTCATGTGAACTCACAGAGGTTGTGACAGCATTCATGAGATCTGTGCAAGATCCAGCCAGACAAACCCCAACAAGGAAGGGGTAGACACTAACTCCCACTCCTAGCTAAGGAGCTATTGGCAACTGGTGGCTACTGGCAGGAGAAGAGCCAATTTTCTTCAGAGAGGCTACCAGGAGCTGGCCCTACACCATACACACACTGGTAGCTCTGGGTGGACTCGGTGCATAAAAAGAAAAACAAAAAGCATACAAAATTGGAAGGGAATATTGGAGCAGGCAGAGGAGGAAACAGAGCAAAAGGAAAGCAGAGTAGATTCAATCAAACACACACTATATGTGTGTATGAACTTGTCAAGCAATAAAAAGTAATTAAATTTATGGAAATAAAAATATCTTGAAATAAAATTTAAAAATACAAGTAAATTATCTAAAATGGCTGATCTCATTATTGGTTTCCTGTACAGTCCCAAAGGTTGATTAATAAGGACACCTACTGAGATTTTAAAAAAATATGTCACCCTATATTAAAACCTTTATGTGTATTATCTCTTTTAAATCTTACAGAAAATTGATGAGGTTATTGTGAAAACTGCTGTTACCTTACAGATAAGAAAAACAGAGCACAGAAATTAAGTAAATTGCCCCAGATTGTTCACTCCATCAACTGGTCAGTTGGAGGCTGGCTTGGCCTTCTGTGGGACCATTCTGTTATCACGGCTCTGTCTTTAAGGACTGTTCTGTCAGTACCCATTGCCACCCGACCGTGCAGGAATGTGAACTCACATCTCTCATCATTTTTACTGCTTCTCTGGTCCTCCCCAGTCTTCGGGCACACATTGCCAGCCTTCTTTTGATATAGACCAAGACATTGGTGTCTCTTCCTGAGAAAGGAAAGATAAAACACCAACAGTTACAAAATCAATAAAAACCAAGAGCTTTAAGTTAAAAAATGCAGAGGCTCACTTGCTTTATTCCCCCTTAAGGAAAACCCCCAGAGAGAACAGTCTGCTCCTTTGGCCTTTCCTACTGCCAAGAGCACAGAGAACTTGCTTTGTTAATAATACAATGAGTGCAGAGTAAAGCAAAAGCACTTAGATGCCCAAAGGCCAACATCATGACTGATTACCTAATGCTTTCGAATTAAGCATGTTGAATATTTGATAATAAATAAAATCTCTACCACAGAGAGCTAAGAAAATGAACACACCAACATTGCCTGCAGTTTATAAGCAAGAATTCCATATTCCATAAGTGTGCATGCTTTTGGTAAAGACGCAAAGAGGTGAATCTCAGGTTGCATCATGATGAACTATTTTTTTCCCATTCTTGACATTAACTCTGGAGAAGCCTCATCATGAACTTCTGGTTCATATTATTCTTTCTCTAACACTAGTGACATCATAATCATCTCCAGGTCCCAAAAGCAGTTGGTTTTAGATGGCAATATAACACATTCCAGATATGACAATAGAGTATGCAACAAAATGAAAAACTACCCTAGTGTTAGAGAAGGCACTGACAAGCTCAACAGTTACAACAATAGTCACGAAAACGGCCCTTAAAAAAGTATATTAGCAACTTCTTATCTTAATCTTTTATTTAATTATGTATCTTGGATATGTTTCCAGACCAGTGAGAACATGCATATGCTTAATCCTCAATAAAATTACTGTGTTTGAGAAAAATATGACACACCTGTTATGGATTAAGAGCATGTATGATGCTCAGCTATTAAAAGATGTTGAGACCAAAGTCTGAACATTTCAAGTTTAAAACAATGAGAACAAGATGTGTGCTGAAAAACTGCCAAGTACCTACAAATTATTTTAAAGATGTGATTATATTTTTGGATAGATTTAGGCAACAGGTTGAAAGGATTTAATTTAGAGAAGAAAAGATAGAAAATGTCTTAAGTTATATTATAGGTTATGTAGTTTATATATTAATTTGCATTTAGTCCACAAAATGGACATTTACTACACATCTTCAAAATACACTGCTATATTTTTATAATGATCAGAGACCTTATTGCTATACACACTCACTGCAGAATAAAACTGAAAACCTGTGTATAGACAGCTTGTGTGGAGCTATTCCCCACACATGTGGACTATAATGTAATGATACTGCTGGCACCTGAGACCCAGAGTCTTGCTCCGATTCTATACCAAATCCAAGTTTAATATTAAAACTTAATTATATAATAGCAAGTATGAAGGACACATACCCCTACTTTTTAAACTACAGGAGAGAGAGATGAAGTGAGAGAAATTTTACCTAAAAGAAACAACCCACATTTTTGTCAGACCATGAAAACACTTTTCTCCCACAAGGATCACTGGATTTCTGTTTAAATAACCAACCAAGATGAGTCAAGGGGCTCAGGGAGCTCCAATAATTACTTTGTCTTACTTCTATAGTGTTCCCACAAAGTATCCTAGATTCTCAGTTTAGGGAACTGGAATAAAGGGTCTCAGTCTTTAGGGTGTTATTTCACAAAAAAAGCATTATTTTAATAAAATATCAATAATTAAGACCTCATGGTTCTTTCTCCCTCAAAGACAATACTAATGTTTCTTAAATAATAAATGTTGATAGTCTATAGCCGATGAAAGTTCTATCCTGAATTGTCCCTTTTCAACCACGCTTTTACCCATGCTATGCTAGGATCAGAAGATAACATTTTTATGATACTAAAAATCAGTTTATGTTCAGTTACCAAACTTGGACTTAAAGCTATGAGATGGAGAAGCTGATGAGATGGACCTCCTGAACAGAAGAAATATATAGAAATTCGGGTGATAACTTATTATTAAAAGTTATAGTGGTGGGAGGTGCATGGGAGAGTTTTGAGGAAGGAAAGGAAAAAGAAAATGATGGAATTATGAGCTCAAAAATTGCTTTAAAAGTTATTGCTGTTTGTTTATGGCAGTGAAATCCTGTGAGCATGAATAAGAATGTGAACATAATGACAACCAAGGTGACTGGGCACTAGGTGGTACTTTATCTAAAAGAAGCCATTTCTCAGACGGACTGGATCTTTGTTCTAATTAGCATTTTACCATCCTGATTCCCCAGTGCATCACGCTAGAGGAAACCTTACTGTGTTGAGCTTCATACTGGGACCCATGATGTTGTAGCTGCTGGGAACGCCGGTAACAACCATCTCCAGCCTTCAGGGCCTGCTTAAAGAGTTTTTCTGCTTCAGCAATAGTTGTTGCTTCTTCTTCAGCCAAGAGAATGTAAGCAGTTGCACACCTGTCCATTCAGACATTACAAATTACAAATCCAAGGACGATGCAAGAGACTGTGGGAGTTCATGCAGAAGGGCAAGGAGTTACGCCAAACATGCAGCATGACCAACTGTTTCATGCATCTGTTTGTAGCTGTTGACACAGTAATGGTACGAAAGAAATACCTGGAGTTTAGCTTGAGAGGAAAGATGTGTATGTTAGGAGCATGGGGCCCCTTACTAATGTGTCACCTGGGTATGCCTCTGCCTCGCTGATGGAGAACATGGGTCTAGTACATGTCTTTGTGAAGGTTCAATAAGATGCTTTCTTATTGAACATGCTCAGTGTAGCAGTCAGCACTGAGGTATGCTCAGTGAATGTCAGCTAATGATGATGAGTATAGTAGCTACTAAAGGGTGTCTCTAGCCAATACTTAGAGAGGTACATATAAACTTCCTTTCGTTTACTAGACAGAGATTGTTTTCAATCAGGAATTTCTTCAGAGCAAAGAAGTTATTAAATCAAGTGACTGGGGAAAAAAATGAAACAGTGCTATAAACTCCCCCAGCAGCACTGATTCTCTGCGTGAGAAAACAAGAAGGTGTGGAGGCAGTCTCTGGAAAGTTCAAACTCTGATGCACTCACACAGCCTAGCAGTCCACTCATGCCTCTAACAACAAGCGGAGTGTACAATAAGCACCCGTACTGGGCACTAAACGTGTGCTCACATGACCCTTTCAACAACCCTGTGAGGCAGGAAGCCGAAAAGAACGTGCAGTTAACTAACCACCACAGGAGGCTTTTAGAGATGCAAACCTTCTAAATCATACAAAGAGCAGCCTGCTGTCAGAGAAAGGCAGGGTGAGAGGGCAGGATGAGGGCAGAAAAAACCACATGGGTGCTGATCTGCCGTCACCCCCTGTGTCTTCCTCACCGCTTCTTTGTGGCCAGTGCCTTACTTCTCTCCATCAGACCACAAGAGAGGAAACAAACAAATTAAAACTAAGTGTTACTGTTTGAAAATTGCAAGGCCAGCTAGGAGAAAGCATGAACTTAACAGATAATGTGAGGTCTGATCCTTAAAGGTGGGAAGCCTTACGGATTCTTCATCCCACCTCTCTAACTTCAAGTAGTAACCATCAGTGAGGCTTTAGTTAAATATGATGAGGTAGGGAGAAAATACCCAGAATAAACACTAGAAAATAAATCACTATAGAGGGGAGAATATCTGACCTGGAAAGAACAATAGTGATGCTAAAACTGTCTCCATTTTTTACTGAAGGGACTTACTGGAAGAGGCATTAGAGGAAATACTTAGGGTTTCACATGCCCACTTATAAATATAGGTTTAAGGTAATGAACTGAATATTGAGATAATAAACTATAGACACAGCTTCAGAGGAATTAGCTATAGGAGTTCATCTGGTGGGTTGGGAGCTTAAGAATAGTTTGGGCTAGGCTGCTTGCATTCTGTGTTTTTATTTCAAGTAGTATTCTTAGGAGGAGAGGGAGAGCAGCAGTACTAGCCAAGAAATGTGTCTATGTGGAAACTTATGAGTTTTGGGTAGAATCGTGCTAAGAGTCTGCGTGAAAGAGACAGAGCAATAGAATTGCTAATGATCAGGGGACAGAGCATGGTTCTGGGTGGAAGATGGGTGTGATGCATCTTTTCACAACATAATACACACACGGAAGCAAGAAGTGTGGAGATGGGGCGTCAGCCATCCAGGTATCTGCTATACATCTTGAGTGGTTAGAAGTAGGGTGCCGGACAGCTTCTTGACTTACTTTGGTAACAATTTTATCTCCCAGATGGTAGAGGAAGCAATTAAGGGAACTTCAACTCTGGACCTAATTCTGACCAAGAAGAAAAAAATAGTTGGTGAAATGAAAACTGATAGGAACATTCAGCGAGTGTTACTATGGCATTTCAGAGCTCAGGGCAACCAAAGAGGAGGAGGATTTTGAAAATTCATAGGAAAGAGACATGAGTGGATGGCATGAGATGTCAGGTGGAAAACAGCTCAAGAGGACAGAAGAGCGTCTCCATGTGCAGCTGTAATCATGGCAGCCACCTCCCAGGAAGGTGCAAAGGGAGCACTGAAGTAGCCAGCGAGGCTCCGCGCAGACCTAGCCCACAGCATATTCTTAAAGGACATGCAAACAAAACAAAAGATGAAAAGAGGGCACGGGCTAGACTGTAAGAAGTGGAATGAATTCATAAGAATAACATCAGGAGAGATGAAATTCCATATTGGCAAGGGTTGTCTAAAATAAATAAATAAATAAGTAGATAGATAGCTAAATAAATAAAAAGAAAAAAAACATACAAAACCCACTAAAGATAACTATCTACCCTCCTTTTAAAGTTATGTTTAAGGTCCTATTGCTCCCTCCTCCCAATTTCTACAAAATCACCACAAAAACAAATAAGCAAAAGAGACAATACAACAACATTCAAACAAAGAAGGCTTATGGTTAATAGTGGAGGTAATAAAGAGAAAAGAATTCTCTCACTCCCATCTTGCTCCTGGCTTCTTTATCAAGGAGAATGACTGTCAGACTAAAAAGGAGAGAAGAAATCAAACTCTAAAATGGGCAAAAAGATGTGAGACAGCACATCAGTAACACATTCTAAGTAAACTACTCCTCTGGGGAGGGCAAACCCTTGGAAGCCAACTGATCTTGCAGGCAGGACATGAAATCGTGCTCTATGGACAGTTGTGGAACCACAAAGAATAAAGACTACAAGATGAGGTGACAAATGTGCCATAAATTTTCACAACAGGAAAGAAGGCTGACTCTCCAAATGACAGAACAGTGATTCAGAAAGAAATTCCAATGGATTATTAGAGAAATGGTCTCTAAGCACATAAAAAATAAATAAATAAAAATAAAGCAGAAGCCAGCGTAAATGGCTAAGAGGAAATAACACAAGGTTGCTAGCTCTGTTTTCTGTAATAGACTTTCTATAAATTAAAACTTCCTACACACCTGACATTCTTAAGATCAAAATGGAGAAATATGGACAGAATCACAGTGTAACTGGGTACCCTGGTAACTGGCTAAATTATACCAAATAAAGGTGATTCATGAAGACATAGCCTGCAGTTTCTACATGTTATGCCCCAGAGTTTTGCTTTCGGCTCTGATACTTTTCTCAGAAACATAAATGACACACACAAGGCAGGCATATTAAACTTGTGGATGACAAGAAAGTGAGAGTTGTGTTGCATGACAGTCAGACACCATGCAGATTCAGCATTACAGCAGCAGGGTTCGAAACTTAAGTGACTTTCTTTCTTCCCTTTCTTTCTTTCTTTCTTTCTTTTTTTTTTTATGTTTGTGACCCCTCTGGGGAAGATTCTGTAAGCCTCTTGAGAAAATCACAAAATAGTTTAACAATGACCACTTGGCAAAGGCCCTGCTGAGGTGATTCAAGTACCAGATGGGTGGCTGAGATAAGGGACCTTTAAGGTTTCTGCCAACCCTAAGTTTTAACGATTCCAAGATTAAGAATCTCATCCAAAATCTTCAGAAGATATTTTCCAGTCTTCCTTGGTAACCCACAGAATATTTAGCTACAGTAAAAACAGCAATTCGTTTTACTTTTATCTTAACATTTAAATTTTTACATTTTTTTTACCATTTATCTTTTTTGTAATTGCTGTTTCTCATACTAGCAGAAGTTACATCTAGAAACAAGGATGCACAGATGAACATTCTACATCTAGGAAAAAGGGCCCCTGTCAAAACGTTCTAGACATTCCAAGAACTGTACTGAGTTTATGTTTTTACAATATGCCAAACATATCCCTCAAAGGGTTTAATCTAGGGTCACAGAAATGGCGATGAACTTTGTTCTAACGGAGCTAATCCCCCTCCCATACACATACCCGTGGCTGTTCTTAATGGAAACAAAACTTTAGAAAGTGATGTCTTCAAAAAATAGCCGTGCAATTCAAATGCACAGCTTAATAGAAGTGTCCCATTAATGGCGCCTGAGAATACTCAGTGTGAGACATGACTTCATTTTAACAGCAAATCTGTTCACTACTTACTCATTTATCTCCAAGGCTTCGTGAGCTGCAGAAATCCTGGCTTGAGGGTTCCTCTCTCTCCAAGCTTTTTGCATTACTAATTAGAAAAAAATGAACAACACGGGTCAACTAGTACACGTAACTGGGACGACTGTGTGTCGGACAGTGAGTGGTTGGCAGCTTTGATAGTAACATTTTGTTACCAAGAAAGTCAGCCCATATCCCCAAAGTCATGCAAGTACTGTGAACTGCTATTTCATTGTTCCTCAGTTGCTTATAAGAAACTTTTTGTATGTGAGGATTAATTTATAGGAATAAATATTATACCCTTAAAAAGTAAAAAAAAAAAAGAGCTATAGTAGAGATTTCATGTCTTTTGACTTTAATAAGCACTGTTAGAAAACATATTCTACACATTTTTAAATTGCTATTTTATGGCCAGACCATCCTGCAGGTACCGCTCCCATCTGAAGTGACACTCAATAATTTATTCATTCTATAATATATAATTTCTACCCAACATGTTCCAAAGCATTTTCTACACGCGCTGGATATTTGATTGCAGAGCTCATGTGGAAAATGTGAGCTGAGTTAAAGGGTTTTGATTGACATAAATATTTGCAACTCAGCTTTCCATGCAAATCTAGTTGTTATGTATCAGAGCCGTTTCTGAAGATACTGGGATAATCTCTGTGCTCGGGAATATTAACCATGCTATGATATTCTATAATTGCAACTAGGACTTTAAAAATAACAATGCCCTTATCTAACTTGCCAATTCCTGTTTTATAAGTCAGTTTCTTAAAATTATGTGTAAATTGTTTTGTTTAAAGGTACTGTCCTGTCTAGTTTTATGTCAACTTGACATCAGCTAGCGTTATTTGAAAGAGGGACTCTCCATTGAGAATACGTAACTATAAAATCAGACTGTGCAAGCCTCTGAGACATTTTCTTAGTACTAATAGGAAAGGGCCTAGCCCATTGTGGATGGCATTAACCCTGGGCTGGTGGTCTTAGCTCTCTCTATAAGAAAGCAGGCTGAGCAAGTCGTGGGGAGCAAGCCAGTAATCAGCACCCCTCCACCACCTCTGCGTCTGCTCCTGCTTCTAGGTACTAGCCCAGTTTGATTTCCTCCCTTCATGTCCTTCAGTGGACTGTGATTCAGGCTATGTAAGCCAAATGGACCCTTTATTCCCCACGTTGCTTTTAATAGCGGTGTTTCAATATAGCAACAGTAACCCTAGTTAAGATAGGAATTCTCAGATATTTACTTTTGACCCATTTAATAATACAAAATTTATGAACAGAAAAGCAATAAGTATGAAATGCATGCTAAACAAATTCTGCTGCAATAGAAAACACACATGGACTTCTATAGCCAAAGCCATGTACCCTTCCAATGCTAGAAAATGGATATATTAAGTCAGTTGAATAGGCTGTCCATTTACATTTTGTGAATCCCGAACTGAGACAGTGTTTCTCTGTGTAGCCCTGGCTGTCCTGGCACTCACTCTGTAGACCAGGCTGGCCTTGAACTCAGAAATCTGCCTGCCTCTCCCTCCCGAGTGCAGGGATTAAAGCCGTGGGCCACCATCACCACCCCAAATCCCAACTTCTAATTAGAATGTGATTAAAGAGACCCTTCATTCCACCTCACCTTTGATTTTAATTTTGTGTAAGATGTATGTCTTCAAAATACATAAAACTTCCTTTGATGTTTCAAAATCATGTTCTAGATAATAAGCCTCATTTCTACAATGATAATCTTTATAAATAAATTTCATATAAATATTCTTTAAGAATTCTGGGTTTTACTAGTCAATCAATGTAATATTCAATGAATAATATCAGTCATTCATCTACATTTCTTCTTCTTTTCTTTCCTTTTTTTTTTTTTTCTTGGAGACAGGTTCGCTAATTATGTCTGAATCTCACTATGTATTTTAAGCTGGCTGGCCAGCAAGCAACAAGGATACACTTGTTTCTGCTTTGTCAGAGCTAAGTTTACTGTGACCTGCTACCAAATCTGGAGTGTTTCTTTTTATATGGGAGCAAAATCGTGTCCTCTTGCTTACAGAGCAAGAGCTTTGCCCCCTGACCTAACTCTCCAGCCCTGCTTGCTCTTTTTATATAGCCAGGCTGGCTTGGAACTCACTATATAGTCCAAACTGTTCTCAAACTAGAGAGCCTCCTGCCTATTCCACCTGATTGTTAAGAGTACAGATGTGTGTCACCAAACCTAGCAGATATTATAGAGTCAGAACCATGGTTTGGAACAAGCTGAAAAGATTTCCCATCCTGAAGTATCTGAAGGGTCTTCCATACTTGCATCTGCAGGACGAAGATGGTCCGAATCACAAGTAAAGAATGTCTGGTGATCCTGGGCAGAAAGGTTCATGTCATAGTATGTCAGAGGCTCCCGTCCTGTGACCCAAGTGTACCTGTCAAGGGCAAATATGATGGTCAGACAGTTTTGAGAAAGAAAAAAGACCTATAAAAGAAGAACCTGCAGAACCAAATCACTCCTGAGCATTAAAATAACTTGGCTCATGAACATCAAAGTATAGTTTTAAAAGCATCCTGCTCAGTGCTAGAGAGATGGTTCAGTGTTTAAGAGCTCTGACTGCTCTTCCACAGACTCTTTTTGGATTCCCAGCAGCTACTTGACAACTAACAATGGCCTATAACTCCAGTTCCAAGGGTATCCAATACCCTCTTCTAGCTTCCCTTGGTATTGCATGTACATGGTACACAGATACATATGTATACAGGGAATCCGTAGTACACATAAAAATAAATCTCAAAAAATACATCCTGTTCTTCCTTCGGGAATTATAAAGCATAAAATAAATACATGTTTTCTCGTCTTTGTCTCAGCATTTTGGTAGCTTTCACTAATGAAAAACTCTCCTAGTTAATATTACAAATAGACATTTTCCCCAAAATTTTTAATTTGCCTAATTACTTCATTCAATTAATTTGCAATATAACTTCTCTGGGATCCACATAATCAACTTCCAGGGAACCTTCAGAATTTGGGTGCTGTATAATATATACAGTGAGGGCAAATGGGGGCACCTGCAACTAAGCCTGAAAGCCAAAGTTCACCAACTAGAACCCACACAGTATAAGGGGAGAACTCCCACAAGTTGTTCTCAGAGTACCACATGCAACATATACATACATATATAGTAATAATTTTTTTCAAAGAATTAGGGCAATAGGAAATTTTTCAACCTATAGTTTTACATTTTCTTCAACTAGAATGTCAAAATATCTATAAAACAGAAAAATCAAGGCACTTAAAAATAGCATCCCCCAAAATCCCAACACTCGCTTGTGAGGCGAAGAGATCAGGAGCAAAGGTACACAGCCACACAACAAGTTATTGATTATGAAACCCTTGTCTCAGACAAAAGCAAAAAAATAAAAAAGGGGTAGGAGAGGAAGAAGGAGGAGGAGAAGAGATGGAAAAGTACAGGGGAATAGGGAAGGGAAAGAGAGAAAAGAGGAAAGAGGGGAAGAAGGGTAGAGGAAAGGGTAAAGCACACTATTACATGACCCCTAAATGAACCAGCAATAACACTTGCTATTTTTGCTCTCTAAACCATTCATTTATTTCCTGAACTGACAAAAGACTCACCGATTGTATTCAGCGCCTCTAAACAAATTTAGTGGATTTCGCCATACTTTGCACTCTGTAACAAAGAGAAATAAGAAAATGACACGTAAGTCCATTGATATTAGCTACTAATTAATTTAGTAAAACACCCTTCCTGGCCACTTGATAAGATAATTTTATTCTCTATCCTTTACACAGGAAACTGGAAAGCAAAATGCAACGCTTGAGATTAATCAGGTACTTGAGGCTAATCAGGCGCTGGGGCAGAGGAAATGTCACCTAATCTCTAGGCCCAAGTTTCCTCAGTTTTCAAGTCATAGTGCATGCCAATGTCAGCTACTGTGCAGCTTTTTGTGGTTGTTTTAAGAGATCTGAGCCAATGTTATGAATTAATATCCAGCAATATAGGTAAAAGGTATACATAGAGATGAGACTACTTTCTGTCACTCTAGCATTCATCTCTCAATGGTATCACCCTTGACAAACTAATGCTCTGTATTAGAACACAGAAAGCACTAGATTTGGTCGATTAGGGATAATGCTGGGTTTTATTTGGAGATAATTCACTAGATTGATATTGTTTTTCCAGAAAGGAGTAAGAAAATTAATAGTTACCACCACTGCAGAAAGAAGTTCTATGAAAAAAAATTGTTTTGGAGCATTTCCATATCTTTATTATGCTGACACATATATGAGCCATCACTATAATATCACAGGGCTAATTACTAACATTATTCCTTTTTCTTATACAAGGAACACAGAAACTAAGACCACAAGGCTCTTGCTTAGAGAAGTCCATCAATAGCTTTAAGGTCATGTTATTTTAAGCACGTGATTAATAAGCTACAATTGTTTTCAAACATCAATAGGATTAAGACTTTCTAATAACTCATAATACTAAACCTCTTTGGATAAAATAGTTTCATTAGAAAATAAGACTCACTTAACTAGAGTCAAAACATAAGTCCTCAAAGAACACACCCACTGATATGTCCCATCACAACTTTGGCAGAAATGCAATTAAAGGCCAGTGATGATTCATTAGGAGTCTACAACAGGCCTCCCCATCCAACAGCTATCCCTTCCCCCATCTATCCAACAGCCATTTACTTTTGACAGTGGAGGAAACATTTAAACCATTATTATGAGACTCTGTGTAAAGTCTCACAATAAAATGTAAATATAAGAAGTAAAACAAAATGAAAAGCACCATTCTCTATGATCATAGTAGTTTGTTGCTGAATTAGTAAAGCAAGTACATACTTACAATGGGATGTATGTTTTCATCTAAAAGATGAATTTATCTTTAAATTAAGCCAGTGTCTCATTTTAAATTTACTCAATGTTTATAATGGCTGTAAAATTTTGTCCCTTAGCTTAATCTGTCATTTGATGCAACACCTTTCAATTCAGTTCTTAATAAACTAAGATTTGATCATTATCACTTTATATGACACTAACTATAAAATTATTTTCCTTTTAGTTAATTATTTGATGTCCAAACAAAAAGCCCATTAAAAGGATCATGAACACTATGTTTCCAGATTTTGGCTTGAAACACACTGGTCAACCAAATAATCTTGAAGACTGCCCTTAGGGCTGGTGTAACTCTAACTTCATCACAGCCAACTGTTCCTCCATTAAACTCTTGAGACTCAGAATGTTCCTCTTGAAGCTTTGTAAATCCTCCAAGGTTTGTAGTTAGCATACAATGAACTTGTATGTGACTTGTGTACAAGGATGCTCATGATAGAAATATTTACACTGAAATAGGAGCATTTGAAAAGATAGTATATATATATTCACTTATAAATGGATATTAGTCATATAGTAAGGATAGATATACCTTAATGCACAGACCCCAAGATAAGTCCTATGAAAATCTTGGGCTTCATGTTGGTCCATTAGTTAGGGGAGTGGAGAACATCTCTGACATAGACTATGTTCCCTGCTTTCTGATCACTTCTCCCTGATGTGACTTCCCTACTAGGCCATAGTCGAGGAAGAGAAACTTAATACTCATGTGAATAGATGAGCTGGGGTGTCTGGGTAGGGGGGCTCCTCTATTCTGAGGAATAGGGGAGGGGAATGCAGGAAGAAGGGTGGGACTGTGAGGAGAGGAGTAAGGGGCCTATGACTGAGATGTAAATTGAATTAATTGAAAAAAAAATTCTGGCAAATCTTTTTTCTATTAAGTACATTAATACAGTGCCTGGGAAATAAGCACTATTTAAAACACAATTTACAAATTAGAATAAAAATTATCTTCAGTTAAAATTTTAACTCTATTACATCATTTGAAAACAAAATATTTCTAGAGAAAACTAACTCCAAAAAGAAATATTGGGTATACTTAAAAGTCACCAACTAGTACATAGAGAGCACTTTATTTAGAAAATTCCTTAACATAGCCAGCAGGGGGTGCTGCAAACGTTCTGAAAATGTTTAGTTATCACTCAGGCAAACTAAATCCTTGTTAACTTGATGTTGCAAAACCGTTCTGTATTCACTTTTAAACTATCCCTGAGACTTAGAAATTAGGGTATAATTAACTGCAGCATATGTAAAGGGGATAAAAGGCAGTTAAGGAGTACAAAGCAATCATCTTCCATTGCATTTTTTTAAATTGAGGGCACAGGGCAGGTTATTTTTCTCTAAGAAATAAGCAATATAAAGGTCATATACAGGCACACATCAAATCCCTTCCTTAATTGACGTGGTTCATATCTGCTGTTCTGTTCTATAATCTTTCCTACAGAAAATTATTTTGGCATAGAATTAGCTCCAGAGAACACACCCCATAAATATCAGTTGCCTGATGTGGCTTCTTAATGTAACATTGACAAACGGTGTAAGTACCAAACCTGAAGACGCAGAGAAACAGACCTCCAAGGGTAAGAGACCTTACACATGAATTCTTGTGTGACTCCTGAGGAAGAAACTTAGTTCAGATCATATTTCAAATTTTTCCTTCAAAAAGAATGTTCCATTCTTTACTACCTTCCACAGTTTCAGTGCCATTGACAAGCACTAAAAGTCAGCTGGGACTCCATTAAGTGCTAGCTCACGTCATTAAGAGTCTACTTATAAATATGTCCCTAACGCAAGCACACTCTCTGTGCTTCAATTTTCCGTGTCTGTAATACAGTCACCACTCAGCTCTGATGGAAATGTGTGACTTCAGCATGTACAAAAGAATAGCAAAGCTCGAGGGAAAGGGAACCAGCCACCATTAAAACAGCACTTGATATTTCCCAGTCTTCAGAGCACATAGGCTTCTTTGTCAAAATGGGACAGTTTTAAGTTTCTGTGTGGGAAACAAAGAACATAAAACTTAATCCATTAAGGATTTCTAAAGCAAGCTCTAAGTGTTTTTGAAGCCTTCCTTTTCCCCAGGTCCTACTAAAATCCTCCATCACCATCATCATTCCTTTGTCCCTTTTGATCCAGTTACTGTGCCGGCTAGTTTTATGACAACTTGACACAAGCTATAGTCATCTGAGAAGAGGGAGCCTCACCTGAGAAAATTCCCTCAGAAGATCGGGCTGTGAGCAGACAAGACTGTAGGGCATTTTCTTAATTAGCGATTGATGGGGAGGCCCAGCCCTTTGTGGGTGGGGCCATGCCTGGTTCTGAGTGCTCAGACTACAGGCACCAGCCACCACTCTAGTCTTCAGCACACTAGGCTCTTCCTGGCAGCAGAAACAGCAAGTTTTATCTTAGTCATAAGCTTAGCTTTCACCGATCCTTTTCTACAAGGAGGCTTAAAGCTTATCCCTTATATAAATTAGTGAGATGTATATATTAGAGCCCTTCCTCCAGGGCCATCGTAAATGATGTTAAAGTGTCCAGACTAAGCACTTACAATAGGCAACAAAACATCACATTTCAACATCCTGGAACTTCATCAAGTAAACTGTCCAATGGATGAACAGATTTCAAGTTTCCTCTAGGGAAATGTCAGTTACTTCAAAATAAGACTTCCAAAGTGTCTAAAGGTTTCACTGGGCATATTATTGTTGTTGTTGCTGTTATTACTGTTACCACAAGTTTATCAGACTTTGATATGATTTCGTGCTCTTACTAGCTTTGATATGTCAGAAACGAATACCTAATTTTCTACATCATACTGATCAATTTTAGGCAATTATTAGAAGTACTCCTTTAAAAAAAAATAATAAGCCTTAACTACTTCACGGCTTCTCAAAATAACTAGTTCGAGAAAAAGTGATGTAATATCTGACTGCTGTGCTGGGCCTGCTGGCTGGGTGAGAAAGAGCACCACAAGCTGGCTCCAAGCTGGACATCAGGGCCTTTGGCTATCTGTGTTTTAACCATCTTGCATAGCAGACGGTGCCTGGAGCAAAGCCCGCCTGCCCAGATTTGTGGCTGCCAGGACAGAACCCCAAGGGCAGAAAACACCTAAAGAACTGCCTGCAAGCCACGTGGGTAGCAGACAGAGAGGGACAGGCCTGCTCAAACCGCCATGCTGCTCGGCGTTGACGCATCCAGGCCCACCACACCGAGCGCCGGAGCATGAACGCGCCAACCTCCGGCCACCGTGCGCCTGTCTCTCCAGAGGGGCCAGCCTGGGCTGGACGCCATGTCCCCACCCTGCCAAGGAGGGTCGGGCCCCGAGCCGGATCACAGGCCCATGCCCGCGGCCCAGCCTGCCCAGCAACCAGACAGGAGCCCAGCGCGGGGCAGGAGGGCACCCCGGAGGACGCAGCCCCCCGCAGCCCCCAGCAGGCGCGGGGGGCTCGGCCTGACCTTGCTTGCAGCCCTTGGCGAGCCGGAGGCGCTCGGCCCCGCTCCCCGGCGCCGGCGAGGACTGGGTGGGCGCCATTTTCCACCGCCGCACAGGTGCACTTCTCCACGGCCGCGCCCGGTTTCTCAGTCAGGGCCGTCTCCTCCGCCCCTCTGGAAGTTTTATCGGTAGGTGACATTTGCCTTCATTTCCGTTTGGATGTCAGTGTCTCGGTGCGGGTGAAAATGATACACCGGAGTACTTGAGCAGGCCCCTGGGGGTCTACCGTCTGTGCCTCAATGGGCTCCAAGCTCGCCACAGCCTTGAGGGTCCGTCCCGTTGGCTTGCCCCTTCCTCCCCACACTCCCAGTCTCCGTCTCCGCCACTGGGCTGTTGCTTACGGGCCTCAGATCCAAAGCCTTTATGGTTTCAGTGGCATTTTGTAGGCATCATACATCATCCTACATAGTTTAGAGTAAACCAACTGCTCGTTTAAAGAAAAAATAATTTTAAAGAAAAAAAAATGGCAAAGGAAACATGAATAGCTTTCATTCAGCAAATTTTGTTACTGCAAATTCTTGCACGGAAGAAAAAGAAGGATTAGTACGCGTGAGTTATAAGACCATTTTTATTGGTTTGCTTTGCTCAAGATAGTACCACTTTCATCAAAGATATGGTGAGATGGCTAAATCTTTTCATTTACATGTCACATGCATCTAACTGGCCATTGCTGATTAAATCAACTCCACCAAGTAATGTAATAACCCTGAAACAAGCTTTAAATACCTGCATGTTTACTAGAAACTAAAGCCATCCCAGGCCCTTTCACCATTTAAATAGTGGTGTACTATTTTTCACCATTTAAACAGAGAACTCATGTGTACTGGAATATAAACGTTAACGGCAAATGATTTTGAAAAGATGGCTAGGGAAATCCCTTTCCGTCCGTGCTTTAAATTTTGGCATGTACACCCTGAAACAATTAACAAGCAATCCCAAAGGCCCCTGGTACATAAAAGCTTATCATTTTTTCGATGGGAAGCATCTGCGCTCAGAGCTCCAAAGGGCTTGGGTGTGAAAGAGTCCCTTGCCCATGCAGCCATATCCCCAAGTGTGCTGGCATTCGAACCGCGTCTGTTTATAAAGGCAGTGTAGCTGGTAGGCACTCCCGTGTAACGAGCTGTCCTCTGACTTGGGTATTTCTTCATGGCCTCATTTAATTTCCAAAATGCTCTGTGAAGCTGTGATTACTATTATTCTCATGTTTTCGGATTAAGACACTAAGGCTTATTTAGGAAAGCTGAATGGCACTGACTGCAAAAGTCGGAGAACTAGGGCTAGAGCACTCTGAGCTGTCAATCACTGTCACTGAGCTGCTTTTGAAGGTATCTAGAAACATGTCACAAATCGTGCCATGCACTGTGTTATAATACTATTGGTCTCACTTCACAGGTTAAACTTACCTTAGAATTTTCCATTTTTCCTGGCTTTGCCTACCTAACACTGAGATTACAGGTGTGAGCCAACAAGCCCAGCAATGTCTTTTAGTTGCTTAATAATTATATTGATTTTACCTCTCTAGACCTTACAGAGGGTCTGGGACAGCCACTTAAGAATCTGTAAGGACTTGGATTCATAAGATGGTGGTACACACCTTCCTGTAATGTCCACACTCTGGGGGAAAAGAGTTGGAGATCACGGTGAGCTATAGACAAAACACTGTTCAGGGAAAGAGAAGGGGGGAGGGGTACAGAGGAGACTGCCCAGGATGTCAGTCATGTGACTTCTGTTTCCTGTGCCTCAGCTTTCTCAAGCCTAAAATGGACATAATAATAGTTATTGTTCAGTGGGGTCATTATAAGGATTAAATATGGTAATATCACTTAAAACTGGTAGCAAATAGTAAAAATGTTAAACATTCTTAGAATGAACTTTTATGGGGAAAATGTTTTATGTACAAATAGCCATCTATGACAGTTTTAGCATTTTTCCTAAAACTTTTTCCTAGGTTGTTATTTCCGTTGTTTTTTTGTTATCCTTTTAAAATCATCATTGGATTGCCCCTAATGACCCAATGAGCATTAATTTAGAATGTGGAATATATATTTATACAGCATGATTAGAACTAATTAGAAATTTCAATTTTTATAATTATCTGAGTGTAAAATACATTATGAAAATTAATGTAAGAGAGAAATGAGGTGACTTGGGTGGGAAGCCGTGTGGCTGTCAGAGCTGTTTATAGATCGAGTTCCCCCAGGATTGTTAGAGTGTCTCAGGGGCTAAGCCTGACTTTGGCATCACTGCTTATGTGATGGAGCAACTTGCACTGTTCTCAGTATCTATCTGGCAAAAGAAAATGTGCAAGCCTTGTCTTTATGATATTGTATTTGAGGACAATAATAAATTATCAAAAAAGATGTTCTCCTAAAGCCAAATTCTAGGTCTCGCTGGGTCCTGCGAATCTCCTCTCTCAGGGAAAAGTTGGCCACATTTTCAACCTTGTGAATCACCGACTCATAAACTGCACTGAATTAATAAATGGCAACAGGACTCGTGGTGATGTGGCAAAATATATCAGCAGAGTTTATCAGAAACCATACATTTGGAAGACACATAGCAGTTTCGTTCCCAAATAAAATAAGAATGTCCACAAACATGACCTCTGGCCAAACAAGCTGAAGTTTGCTAAAGTAAGAAAGTCTATAATCAACCACATTTCTAATCCACAGATACGAATCACAGAACAACTTCAACAAGCCTGCACTTCAACAACTCGTCCACTTTACATAGACAGGGGCTTTAAAACGCATTCATAATCTGCCTTGTTTTCTCATCCTCAAACTCCCACCTTCGTTCCAAATCATTGTTAGCTTGGCCATGTCTGGCAGGTGTTAGTCAAAACAAATAATACTTTAAGGACTCTAACAAGTTTTCACGTGGATCAGTGTTTACATCTAATGTTTTCATTTTATTTTTAACTTTGTCAATGATTTTGTTTTCCAAATAATGCCATTAAACTTCCCTTGCCTAAGTCTATGGTGCTTTACTTGCCAAGTTATATTCACGTAAAATTCAGTGAAGCTGTTTATGGCATTTTAAGAAAATCAACAGATTCTACCCTTCTGTCTGAACTCAGTAGCCTTCCTATTAGTTTAAAGAAAATAAGACTCTTCATGAGGCTGGAGAGATGGCTCAGAGGTTAAGAGCACAGGCTGTTCTTCCAAAGGTCCTGAGTTCAATTCCCAGCAACCAAATGGTGGCTCATAACCATCTATAGTGAGATCTGATGCCCTCTTCTGACATAAAGGCATACATACAGGCAGAATACTGTATAGTAAATAAATTAATCTTTTATAAAAATAAATAAATTTATTTTAAAAAAAGACTCTTCATGAAAATCCATCTGTCTTAAGAAAATAAATGAATTATTTTCTGATCTGGACCCTTTTCTTCCTTTATACTAAGCTGAAAGCACACTTCAACAGAAAGGGATTATTAGTAAAAATAATAATAATAATAATAATAATAATAATAATAATAATTGTAGATAACGTATTTCTGTGGCACTTTCCTTATTTAGAAATAAAAGTCAGCCAATGATGATGGTTCTTGCCTATAAATTCAGCATTTCAGAGGATGAAAAAGAAGGATTATAGTGAAGTAGAGGTCATTCTTGGCTACACAGTCAATTTCAGGACAGCTTAATAAGACTGTGTCTCAAACAAACAAAACTGCCACACACACACACACACACCAATCAACACAAGAAAATATAAAGTGATGTTAATCCCATAATTTCTGGTATTTCCATATCTTCATGCATGTTTGTCACACTGAGTTAGCCAAATATTAGAAGTCTAAATGTCAAGAATACGTAAACATTTTTGTACCTAAATATACAAAATAATTTCCATTTTTTCATATGGTAACTATTTAAATGTTATTGTAAAATCATATCATATCTGTTATACAGTAAAGTACTGGAAAGAGGATCCAGGGTAGTAAATACTAGTGTAATTGAGTCAGTAATAATAATCAAGAAGTTTAATCTCAGCCCAGTAAAAAACCTGATACAAGTAAACCTGAGAATTCCCATGGCTAGTATTTTCTAATAGATTTTTTTTAGAAAGATTTATTTATTTTATGTATATGAGTGTTCTATCTGCATTTATACCTGCCAGAAGAGGGAATCAGTTCACATTACAGATGGTTGTGAGCCACCATGTGGGTGCTGGGAATTGAACTCGTGACCTTTGGAAGAGCAGACAGTGCTCTTAACCACTGAGCCATCTCTCCAGTCCCCTTCTAATAGATTTTTATCTCTTTGTTTTCTTTGGTTTTATTTTGAGGCTTGGTCTCATAATTTCTAGACTAGTCTTGAACCCATGAACTCAGTTGATGCTTTGGTCTTTGCCTCCCCCATATATTAGATGAATATATTGTTTAAAAGGATTTAGATTCTTCTTTGCAAATTAAAACATCAAAATTTACATAATATACCATATATCTACTAAGAAAGATATATGATCCAGCAGGATTCCTTATTGCACAAGCCTGATAACCTGAACCCACTTAGAGATGGAAGGAGAGAGCTGTGTTCATATCCTTCTACTCCTATTATGCACATGTATAATAATAAATTTAAAAAATAATGTGTCTAAGAAGGAGAAATGGACTTTTCATTGCACTAAGGAATATCAAGAGCTTAAATTTGGGTAAGGAGAAAGGAGAGCTCTCACACAAATATAAACGCAACCATTTTAAAGAATACCTTAAAAGGGCATGCTTTCTGTTTACTGTTAATTTTCTGCATCGTGCAAGTATAATACAAATTTGAGTCAGTTAGCAATACAGTTAATCTCTGAAATCTTCAAAGCAGATACAACATGGCAGCAATTATCTGCCCCTCCATATGTGATAATGACTAAATGATCAACATTCCTGAGTGGAGCAATGAGACCCAATTCTTTGCATTTCTGGTTAATGCAATGTTTCACTGTACTGGGGTCTCTTTTTCTTTTCACAAGGTAGGTAAACTTACAAAGTCCCAAACCATTTTATTACCTGCATGGTGCCAGTTCTCATGGGCGTACTGTCACAGTACAGACAAAGCAGGAACTGCCCAATACCATTCATGTCAGGCTGGAAAAGCATGAACTAAAAAGCACTTCCTCAACAGCCAGGACAAAATGCTCCTTGATGCTTACAGCCTAGCTATGAAGTTATAAAATGCGATTGAGTTGTGAAGGAAAAAACAAAAACCCTAAGCTTGCTCTCTAATGCCTTCCTTTCACCCTTCAGGTCTCAGAACTGTTGGAAACCTTCAGCTTGGTCAGGGATCTCCCTCCCCACGCACACCTGGCTCTCTAGTATGTTTCTCTAGTACAATCAGAAGACTTGCCACTTTGTTTCCTCAAATAATCCAATAAAGATGAGGACAAGACACTGACTTTATAATTCATAAGGGCCAGTAGCAACCAGGTTCATAATAAGTACTTAGAAACAATTTACTGCATTGACCTAGAAGATTAGATTCTTTCTTTTTGTTTGAATTCATCTGCTTATTGCCTTTCAAAGATATAGCAGATGGTTGTGTAGGACACTACAGATGCTACAAAGAAACACCCCCACCAATCACAATGCTATTTGATAATGTTACCATTATCAAGATCAACAAAGTAGAGATGGTCTGTATATCTGTTAGAAACAGCATTTGATTTTGACACTGCCAGATGAACAAACAGGGGAAAAAAGAAATATTTGTAGTTCAGGTCCTAAGAAACATGGCAAGTACAAATAGTGAAAAGTAAACTGTGACAGAAGCAGAATCTGATGAGACAGGTTAAAAGCAGCTTGTGCTGTGTTGGGGACCCTGGAATGTGGGGCTTCACTGTCAATGGGACAGGTCAGGCAGGACCTTGAAAACAGACAAGCAGCAAAATCAGATGGAGTTAGACTCAACTTTCAGCCATCACTGTGGGAGAAATGCACTCAATAAGTCCTCTATATTCTGTACTCTATGCTATATATACTATATGTTTTAAAGCTACTGCTACGAACATCTGCTATGTTAAAGCTAACGGGAGCAAAAGTAAAGTTAACAGCATGAACATTTCCTGTCCCTGGTATGCTTGTGTACCACTTCTCTGATGAAGCTTCCTGAGTCCTTTGAAATTTAACACAATTTTTCTCTGAAACTTGAAAGAGTTTTGCTATGTTAATTTCATGTAAATTTTATAAGCGACATTCCATACCTGAGACACTTTGCCTGTTGGAATCTGAGTCCCCATTACTGGAATTAGAATTGTTGGAAGAGTTGTTGTCAACCCCTCCCAGCAGGGGGCGCAAGTGGCTTACTGAGACTTGTTCAATGAAAGACGTTCCATACTTGCGAAAATACCACCATTCAAATATCTAGAACAGAAAAATAATGTGTTTATAACCTGTTTTTCTTTGTAATTTCAAACTCATGCCCTCAATATATGCTTGCTATCTCTGTCCATCTTTCAAAAAATGTTTAATTTGGTCTAACTGTAATTTCAATAATTAAACACCAGTATTGTTTAGTTAAAATGTTTTTTTTCTCTGTTGAAGATTGGTTTTAAAATATATATAATTACATGATAGACAAAATATTGAGGTGTTTTTAAAATTATTTTTCTCTAAGTAACCATAATATTCTAATAACAAAATCAGCAGAAAGAGAACTCTATAAATGCATATGAATACCAGTTTTTCCAAAATATACCTTAGAATTAAAATGCTTTCATTCTTGGCATTTTATTTTTATATTTTTGTAAAATCACACCCACAATTTCAAGTAATTTTAAACTTAAAAAATGCTTTTATTGTAAAAGTAAGACTTTTTTCCAAGAAATGCTCGTTTTAGCAAACAAAAGAATGGGAGGCAGGTCAGAACTAGTAGCATGCTGCTTGAGAGACTGAGGCAGGAGGATCACTTGAGCCCAGGAGTTCAAGGCCAGCCCGAGCAACACAGTGACACCTAGACTTTAGAAAGAGTAAAGTAAAAAGTAATTGTCATTTCATGCATGGATGGCACTCAATTCCTGAAACTTCTCAGTCCCCTTCAGGCTAAGTGCTATTCAATAAACATTTGTTGTATATCGTCAATGTTTCTTCTTTCAAAAGCTGACTATTGTGTACTTTTAATTCCAAAAGAAAAGAAATAACTTTCCTTAATTTAAAATAAAATAAAAACCGCCATGCTTGTATGACTAGTTGAAATCAGTGTTCCCTGAACCCTGGGGGAGGGAGTGTCTTCCCATGTGTGTTTCCACAGTGACTGCTTCCCCACCAACATTCCATGTTGCTCTTCCCATCCTTTTCTCCATGACCTATCTAATTACAATTTGTTCTTCCCCAGTCATACATCATTCAAGAGAAGAAATTTAAGAATAGCTACTAGCCAAAATGGTAGCCCAGGTTTTACTTGCAGTCCTCACTCAGGAGGCAGAGGAAAGTGGGTCATAAGTTCAGAATCAAGCAAATGGCCAAGCATAGTGGCTCATATTTTTAATTGTATCAATAAATAGAAAAGCTAGGACAAGAGGACTGCCATGAGTTCCAGGATAGCTTGGCTACACAGAGGAAACAAAACAAACAAACAAACAAAAACAGAATAACTACATGCCTGAGGCTCAATGGGCAGCTGTACTTTTCTGTATAATATGCAATGTACAATCAATGTTGAATTAAATATGCTTATGTCCTTGCTTACTTCATAAGAAAGTTTCATTATCTGCTCTGGAATGGACATTGGGCTATTATTTAAAACTGATATTTTCTCTCTTATTTTCTGCTGGCTTAAGACAACAGTATCAGGAAGGGCATCTATGAATACCAGAAGAAAATATCAGCCAACCATAATGTTCCCAGTCATATATGGGATACCTTGATTTATATATATTGCGTTACTTCTCACATTGCAATGTTTAAGAATATAGTTTGAAAGGTACATAGATATGGGTCTAATCTGTGTGAAGAAAGAAGAAAGTTCAACAGTGATAAATGTTGGGAGCATCGTATCTCCAGAAAAACCAGGAATGTTAAGCATGCAGGACTGTCCTCTCAAGGGGAAGGATGTAAAACCTGTTTTCTACCCAGAAGGCTGGGAACTAGAGGTGATTAACAGCCTGGTGATCTGTGTTATCTGAAGGGCCAGGCCACATCCAGCTCCCACAACCAGAAGCAGAGGTGGCTAGTAGTCTAAATGACCCTAACATTGTCTGCATAGCCATGGACTCCTCCAAGCTCCCATAACACAGACCAGAGGTGAATGATACCCCAAATGACCTCTACACTATCTGCATGACTAAAACCATGCCAGATCTGCCCTAGGCCCTTAAACTAACACAGGTAGTCTATCTCTAGAACCCATCTTCTTAGAAGAAATGACATCATGAGTTGAGTGTCAATGTAGTTATGCTTCCTTTTGACCAGGGATTATATTATAGCCAGGAAACTTTTTTTTCAAATTGTACTGTGTTTAAATCTGCTGGCAATAAACCTCCTGGCATCAGACTCTTAGAACTTTGATCTAGCCTGATGAACTGAAGCTGAACCAAGCTTTCATTCTCACCTCTTCAGGGATTGCCTCACTGCTGGCTGTAACACCTGCAGGGACCCTTAGAGGGAAACATACAGATTGTAGAGTCATAAAGATGTCTATAGCTCCAAGTGATTTATTTGATTTATTTAGATACCAGTACCTTCAACATATTTATCTTCAAGAATTGTCAATTTTCATACCAGCTGAACATAAGGTACCTACTTCAGTGTCTGGCCCACAGTTCTCAAGTGCTCCCTAACAAAGTTTCCATTTATTATGTTAATGGTTTGTGCCACTCAAGGATGATACACCTTTGAGTCCTGCCCTGGGGTACCCCTCTTTTGCTAGTTGTTGTGTAGCAATTTCCTCTAAAATACAACATTTCTTCTTAGAGAGAAGGCAGTTAAGACAAAGAATGCTTTAAAGAGAAGTAAAACAATCCGTTCTTCAGGCAAGCTCACTGAAATTCCGCACGTAAAATGACTCAGGAGTGGCCAGCCTCACTAGGCCCTCATTCCTCATGCTTAAATAAGCAGTAACAATTGCTTGGAGACACTGTTGGACCAGCCAGGCTGCCTGGAACGGACACTTCAGTCTGTCAGGCTGCCTGCAAGTTGTGCCATGTACCTCGGGTGTCCAGCTTTTGTGAGCCATAAGCCATACTCCTATAAGTAACTGCAGAAAGCTCAATAGGTTAGCAAGCTGGACTTAAGGAGTATCCTTATCAGTCTCTCATTGGTTCCATATCTGGGGTGAGCAGGTGTCTTCACATCTCCCCAGGAAAAGTATTATCAGATGCCACTCCACAGTTGTGGTTAGTATAGCCTCTTACCTATCACTAAGATGTTAACAGAAAACATGTGACAAGGTACTGCTCAGCTGCAGTCCTGAGCAGTCCACAAAGCTCTCAACAAGTCAACAAGAGCTCTCTGCCTCAAGGTTCCCAAGACCCCCTGATCACTGGTCACAGAAATGACAACAGATTTTTTGTTCTGCTTTCCAGTGTTGCACTATTGGAGCACCTACTATGCCATAGTCCACTCATTCCATCACACAGCACCACGATTCCTAGCCACCCACCAGTGATGTCCCAGGGTCACAACAATCCTGTCCCTGCCCTAAAAGTCCATGCTTCACATCCACAATATCTCTGACATGCCAGAGCCCATCACATGCACAAAGCCTTGAGAGTTCAGATTCTTTAGTTCCTCTAGCAGCCATACAAAGATCAACACTTAAGTGGACCTTAAAGAACTATGTAAGGGATCCACTTATGATGAGGAACAAAGACTGTTCATCAAGATGCAGTGATCTGACCTGAGTCACAAAGCTAAATAAACTTGCTTAGCCTGAAGCAGCTCTTTGCTGCTCCCTTCCCAAAGCTCTTTATTAAACTAACAACAAAACAATGCTTCAGTTAAGCTGGAACAGACACACAGGCAGTCCTTCATTTCCCTGGAAAGTCCTCTTACAGTCTCCTTATTCTTTCTTAGCTATATAAACCAATTCAGAAGTAGTCTATCAAATGTGACCAGATAATTAAACCTAA
Organism: Pachyuromys duprasi; assembly: GCA_028658305.1. NCBI lineage: Eukaryota > Metazoa > Chordata > Mammalia > Rodentia > Muridae > Pachyuromys > Pachyuromys duprasi. Next base: position 31,064,154 of record CM053763.1, read on the forward strand.
GAGGCAAGTGCCTCAAATTAACTGGCCATTTGGGGACACTAGCATAAATAGTGGTTCTCTGTCCTTCTACTATGTACCAAAAGAAAAGGAAGAGAGGAAGAATTTGAAGCTTTCTCAAATGTCAAACCAAGCTCTTTAACTTCAGGTAGCAATATAACAATCTTTCAAGAATTCCAAAACTCATCAGACTTTGAGGGAACACTTCACAATATTTTTAATGTGCTGAATGGATCCAGATAAGCAGATGGTGTTATTTAATGCATACATATTTGGTGTCACTTTGAATACATTTCCCTTGTGCATACCTACAGTGTAAACAGTAAGGCACTCATACACAAATTTAGCTTTTTAAAATAGTTCTTAGACATGCTAGTTTAGTGGCCCTGACACACTGGGAAGGGGGGACAGTCTCTCTAGTTTGCCAAATAACTTGGGATTTAAAATGCAGAATTATGCATTTCTTAGTTTTAAAACCTTAATCTCTCCACTACTCTTTCTCCTTCCCATGCACTATCTCTGGAGTAATACAGATTAAATAGCGTGGGAATTCAAGCCATCAACAGGGTATGGCAATGTTAGATATCCAATGTTGAATCTCTCTAGTTTAAGGGCAAATACTCTTAACTAAGAAGCCAGGCTTGTTGGTATGGTTTCTGGTTTCTCTGGGGCTGTTTCCTAGTGTCTGTGGTCAAGTCAGAGTGTGCACTCAGAATGGGAAGGATGATGCAATGTTCACAATGCTGGAAGGATAGCTGCTTATGATGGACCAGTAGAGTAACTGCATGTAACCAAATAAACAGCATCAGCAAAGTTTTAGGGGTGGGGATTTTGGCTTTAAAAAACAAAAAAGGCTAACACACACTTTTGAAGTGGAAAAAGCACCATGAAAAGAAAAAAAAAAAATAGGAAAGTACAAAAGCACAAATGACCAAGAGGCATGATGCCAAGATTCTAGGAAACACACTCCCTGGAAAGTAATTTACTGTGTGTGGATTTGTGCCTGCACACTTGCATGCATGTGTGCATTTGTTTGCATGTCTGTGTGTTAGATGCCTGTGCTTGTAGGTGCACTCACCCATGTGTTGCACATCATTTTCTTTAACTAACAAGAGGATTATCAAGCATATGAGATAATCCACGGCCCCTGGCAAGCAAGCGCTGCATTGACATCCGGAACTATTGTTTAGTGTCACTTTGAGTTCTTAAGCATATCCTTTCCTTCACAACAACTGGCCCTTTCAAAGTCACCTACAACTCCTCAAGACTGACATTAACTACAAAGAAAAAAGAAAGGAAGGAAGGAAGGACTGAGGGAGGAGGGAAGGATAAAAGAAAAGAAGGGAGGGAGGACGGGAGGAAAGGAACTAAGAGCAAGCAGCTCTTTCTTTTCCTAGGCTTGGTGTATAAATACTGTAAAGCTACTATGTGGGGTTTGGCCTCCTGCTTCCTAACTCTCAGTCAATCCCTCATTAGCCACCTGTTTCCCTAAACAGCTGTGGCAGCTATGTGTGGAACTGTCACTCATCCTCTCCCACCCCCATTTCTAGTCACCTGCTGCAAGGACAAAAAGAGACAGGGAGATGAGGCATTCTTCAAAGTCAAAAGCCCACCTAGGTCTATATATAATCACTGGGTAGGATTTTCTACTATAGCTTTCATTATTGTGGCCTGGAGATAAAGACCACTCTCCTGGGCTAGAGAGTAGTCATGGAGATCACTTAGAATAGGAAGACTTTGGCTTGTATAATCTGTCCCAAGCCCAGTAGTTCATACTATGATGGTACCTGTCCTTTAAGACAGGTAACTCTGCTGCTGCTAACTCATGCACTCGCTGTATTATCTGGACAGTCAACTGCTGTTCTTTAAGCATCAATCATGGTGTTCAGGACACAGTGAAGTACATAAAAACACAAATATGGGAGCTGAAGAGATCGCTCAGTGATTAAGAAAATTTATCACTCTCACAAAGGACTTTGGCTTGGTTCCCAGCACCCACATGGTGGCCCATACCCATCTGCAACTCCAGTCCCAGGGAACTCAACTCCTTTTTCTGGCTTCTGAAAGGTACCAGGCACATACATAAATAAATTCTGGCAACATACTCACATACATAAGAAAACAAATCTAAAAAAAGAATAAAAACTAAACGAACCAATTCTAATTTAGAAAGGAAGAGGACAATAACTGATCACAAAAATAACATAAGAAAAGTTGTGCTAAGTGTTGGTCTGTGTTCTAAACTGGCCACATCTAACCTAATTTTCATGGCCAAACAGAAAAAGAAAAAAAAAAAAGTCCCCTCCTGAAAACATCACAGTCTTTCACTCTTCCTCTGGCCTCCTTTCTCTTCTTTATATTTTCCTTTCTCTTTTCCATTTTCCCTACTCATCCCTTTCATATGTACTTGGTCCATTTCTGTATGTCTGTGAAAATGAAAAATATCAACTTCTTGAACCTCCTGGTAACCACCTTCCCAGGCAGCACTTTTTGTGAAGGCAGAATAATATGGCAGAGCAATGGACTGTTAAATCCTAAACATTACCCCAACTATACTCAGCAAGCAGGGCTAAGCACACTCTTTCTGGATGTCTGGTCCATAGGTCTTTCCTGCACTACAGTTCCACAGCTTACAAGCTTACCAATTTATGCAGATTAGAAAAGACAAATTGGGTGGGTCTGTCTTTTTATCTATCCTAGTTTGTTCATATTCTCCAGTTTTGCTGTGTCTAATTGTTAATCCAATAAAATGCACGTGTTCACAGGTCCTGACAAGCTTCTGTATATACTCATTGCCTGGCCCTTGGGCTTCCTCAGAAGATTATTACTTTTCATGGTGAACCCAAGACATTGTAAGTTGATAAGGCTAAATAGGCCTCATCTTCCTTCCATTGTCTGCAGACTTGGCTGCAATCTGGACCCCACAACATTTCTCATTCTGTATGCCAGAGCCAAGAGATGGGTTTCTTAATTCCTGATACAAGCTAGCATCTATGTGCTGCTCTGCACCATCTACAAGTCATTCTAGTCAAGTGTCCCCAAGTTTTTTCTTTTAACCCTGAACTCCAGCATTGTCATCATTTTATCTATATGAATAATAGGTCAAGTTCTTTAGATGAAGAGTTGAAAAGAGACAGAACACTACCTTATTCTGTTACCTTGAACAGGGATAAAAGAGAACATAAAGAGATCAGGACCTGAAGCCTACCATCTATCTGCTCTATAACCTTGGGCCAAATTACTAAGCCTTTGTGTCTCTTTACACTCAGCAATATGAACACAAGGGTAATAACCACCACTTTGAATTTCAGTGAGCACTAAAGAAAAAAGGTGCTGCTTATTCAGTAGCTAGTACAGTGGGTACAGCTATTTCCTCCTATCCCTCCCTCCAATCACTGTCATACATACCTTGCTCCCTCTCAAATTCGTGGCCTTTTAAATTTAATTCTAATTTAATTGCTATTGTACACAAAAGCATAAATATATAATACAACTCGGTCAGTCCATTTAGCATTTTTGTATATATATGATTTCAGGGCTGGCCAGTTAGTATTAGATAGTCACTTAGGGGCCCATCCCTGGGGAAGACAGTTTCTCCCATCTCAGCACTCCTTAGTCCCTATAATCTTTTGTTTAGGGGTGGGGTCACTTTCACCCCTCATCAAAGAAATTTCTCATTAAAACGAAAGATCATTACAGGAAACCATAACTCATCAAAATTCAGAGAACAACCCCTCATGGGGAATCTAGCCCCAGTAAATACATTTGCAACAGGGAAAAATCACAGAAGAGGGACCAGAAAGATGGCAAGAGCCAGAGGACCAGAAAATCA
>CM053763.1:31068082-31097526 GCA_028658305.1 Pachyuromys duprasi
TTCTCTACATGCCCACCTTTCCATTTTCAAAGCAAAAGCAAACTTCAGTATGTTCTTTGAAATGAACTTTGCCTGAAGAGACTACTTGGGCAGACTGGATGCATCCTTGAGAGTAGATAGACGGTGGAACTGACAGGTTTTGAGTGTCGGGACAGGTGCCTTTCCTGTGGCAGGGCCAGCCTATGGTGAGGAAGCTCATATCAGGCAGGCAAAGAGGCACCATGAAGTTAAACAGAAAGAGGCTGCCTGTATGGGTGTGGCCATGGGAACCATAGAGAAGAGCAAATGAGGCACGTAGCTCAGCAAGTTTACTGCCTGTCTCAACCTGTGAAATAAAACTACCAGTGTCATCCAGTCAGATATGTCCATCTATTTTTAAAGAAATTAAGGTAAAAGACAGTAACTTTTTAAATTAAATTTGTATTTTTTTGAGTTTTTTTTTCATTTTTATTTTATATTAATCACAGGTTATATACTTTGTATACCAGCCATAGCCCCCTCCCGCATTCCCTCCCTGTCCCACCCTTCCCTTCCTCATCTCCTCCCTGCACCTTTCTAAGTCCACAGATAGGGGAGGTCCTCCTCCCCCTCCATCTGACCCTAGCTTATCAGGTCTCATCAGGACTGGCTGCAATGTCCTCCTCTGTGGCCCAGCAAGGCTGCTCCTGCCTGGGACGGGGGTGGGGGTGGGGGTAGGTAGGGGAGCAGGTTAAAGAGCCAGCCACTGAGTTCATGTCAGAGACAGTCCCTGTTACCATTACTAGGGAACCCACTAGTTGGATACTGAGCTGCCATGGGCTATGTCTGAGCAGGGGTTCTAGGTTGTCTCCATGAATGGTGCTTGGTTAGAGAATCGGTCTCAGAAAAGACCCCTGTGCCCAGATATATTTCATCCTTGCGGAGCTCCTGTCCTCTCCAGGTCTTACTAACTCCCCCTTCTTTCATATAATTCCCTGCACTCTGCCAAAGGTTTGGTTATGAGTCTCAGCATCTGCTTTGATACACTGCTAGGTAGGGCCTCTTTCAGAAGCCCTCTATCATAGGCTCCTGTCCTGTTTCTTGTTTTCTCCTACTTCTAATGTCCATCCCATTTATCTTTCTAAGTGAGGATTGATCATCTTACCCCAGGTCTTCCTTCTTGTTTAGCTTCTTTATGTGTACAGATTCTAGTATGTTTATCCTATATTATAGGTCTAGTATCCACTTATAAGTGAATATATACCATATGTGTTTTTCTGTTTCTGGGATATCTCACTCAGGATGATCTTTTCTAGATCCCATCATTTGCCTGCAAATTTCATGATTTCCTTGTTTTTAATTGCTGAGTAGTATTCCATTTTGTAAAAGTACCACAATTTCTGTATCCATTCCTCAACTGAGGGACATCTGGGTTGTTTCCAGGTTCTGGCTATTATGAATAAAGCTGCTATGAACATGGTTGAACAGATGTCATTGTTGTGCACTTGAGCATATTTTGGATATATGCCTAGGAGTGGTATAGCTGGATCTTGAGGGAGCAGTATTCCTGATTGTGAGAAAGCACCAGATTGATTTCCAAAGTGGTTGTACAAGTTTACATTCCCACCAGCAATGGAGGAGGGTTTCCATTTCTCTACAACCTCTCCAAGCATGTGTTGTCACTTGAGTTTTTGATCTTGGCCATTCTGATGGGTGTAAGGTGAAATCTCAGGGTCATTTTGATTTGCATCTCCCTGATGGCTAAGGACACTGAGCATTTCTTTAAGTGTTTCTCTGCCATTCTATATTCCTCTACAGAAAGTTCTCTGTTTAGCTCCATACCCCATTTTTTAATTGGATTACTTGATTTGTTGCTTTTTAACTTTAGTTCTTTAGCCCTCTGTCAGATATAGGGTTGGTGAAGATCCTTTCCCAATCTGTAGGCTGTCGTTTTGTTCTGACAACAGTAAGACAGTAACTTTTATTTCTAAGTATATTTATTCAGTTAATTGACTTTTTCTTCACGGTAGAAATACTAGGCTTTTGTTTTTACATCTCTTCTTAAACATCAAATGACATGGATATTTCTCATTCTAGCATAGGAATCTTGAGGTTCTCAGACAGCCAATTTCCCCAGGATTAGCCTGTACTCTCAGAGTTAGTGGCAGGCACCTAGAACATTGCTGGGGAGAGGAGCAGCCATTTTCTCTTCAATGCCTGAGAGCAAACTGCTAAGCATTCCATATACACAGCCATTTTTCAAAGTACATGATTCTTTACTCCCCCTGGAAATGCACTCAGAAGAAGAAAAAAAAAAAAGTGGCAGCATAGAATCCTAACCCTGAAATCATTTTCAAAGCCTAGCAAAGCTGAGTCCCCAGAGGCAATGTGATAGACACCACTGTCAAACATGATTGAGGCAGGAACCTGCGGGTATTGATAGCTAGTACTGCATACAAAATTAGTATGCCCTCAGAAAAGGCCAATGTTTTTTAGAAAGGCCATTCACATTTCTACAAGACAGCTTACTCTGCTTTAAGCATTTCATCAGCCAGAAACAGTTTCTGCTTCTATGGTGTAGCCCAGCAGTGACCATGCAGTCTCAGCAGCTGCCTGCCAAGCACAGGAGAAAGCATGGGAGCCCAGACCTGCAAAGGCAGCCAAGGCCCAGGGAAATCCCTTTACTGATGAGGCTTCTTCAACCATCCCTGAGTTACAGGGGTGACAATCCTTGAGCAGATTTACCAGAAAGAAAGGAAATATCCTACACTGTGGTAATTAATTTATATCCTGTAAACCCACAGCAAGGCACTCCCAGAACGAAATCCAGAACTGCCTTTGTGCAGCAGGCTGGAAAGGCAGCTGCGACTTAACTGGAACGGCAGTGAAATGAGTGATGAAAGACAAGCTGCCTCTGTGAGACAGCCTGGGTTCCACTCTTGTTCTGCCCTCTGCCAACTATGCAGCCTACAGGCAGGTTACCGATCTGCCTGGTTTGAAGTGCAAATAAAGAACAGCAGCAAACTGTGCTGCTGAGCAGAGAAAATGAGTAGCTGGGCTCAGTGCCAGGCATAGCCAGCATCACGCAAGCAGGCTGGGTTCTCCACGGAGCCTTGTGAGAACAGAATGCATGTACAACAGTGACCATCCTCCAGGCTAGCAAATTAGTGGATTCAGTATAAATCATATCCACCCCTTCCCCTCGGCAAGGCTTGTTTTTCCTGTTTGTTTACGCAAAAGTATTCCAAGGATTTACCACAAAGAAGGTCTTAAAAATATATTATTTAAAATATAAATGGTATCTATGAGGTATTTAAAATACGTGTTCCCTCTTCCCACAAAATGTACACTTGTGTGTGAGAGAGTGTGTGTGTTATAAAATATGTTTTCAGAATGTACTTAACAGCAATTTATGAAGCGAGTGAAAGCATATTCTTACACATACCACAGAGGGAGTGGGAAAATGTAGGTTGGAGACGTGACTACTTTGCCACAAAGTAATTGTATAGGTTGAATCCCAAGAGTTCCTTTTCTTTCCTTGAGAAGTCTCAAATTTCCCACCTGAAAAGTAAAAGCCTAGACCTAATGACCCCGGAGTCCTAGGAAGTTCACATTGCTCCTCAGTCACTGGGAGGCTGGCCATAACTCCCTCCATGCTGCTTCCCGCTACTATCCACGTCTTGCGTTCTCCTGACTACTGAGCTCCCGGCAAGCTAATATACTTTCTTACCTACCACTACATTAACAACCATGCATCCTCCTAATGAATATCTTCCCTTTAATCAATAAAGTAGAAGCTTTTGGAGTGATTCATTCTCACACTTTTGCCATTTAGCTGAATTTTTCTCTGGGGTTTCCTGGCAATGCCATTTCTGGTTTTGTTCAATGAAGTCCTTTGATCATTTTTCTCTGCCCTATGTCCCCTTCATTGGAAAATATTCAGAGATTATCAAAATATTTTTCTCCACCAATTTTTGTCTTAGTCAGATTACAAATATTTTCATTGAATTATGTTCTCGTTTCCCTGATGTTCTGTACTGCCTCACGGTTTCAGTTCAAGTCAGCTCTTGCAGTCAGCGGCCTCTCACCACTGTGGTTTTCAGACTATCAGATTTCATGGTCTGTTAAAATCTCCTCAGTTCTCCAGTCACCTTGCTGAAGAGGAAGGACTTGCTACAATTTCTCACCCAAGTATTTATAATAAAATAACACCATACATTGTCACTATTTTTTCACAAGAGAATTTTAACATTAAAAATCAGGAGGAAGTTGATGTTAGAATAAAATACAGTCCCTGGGCAGAATGACTTAATAACGAACCGGAGACTTCATGAAGAACTCTCTATAACAGTGCCTTTTCTCAAATTTCCTGAACAGAGATGAGGTGTCAGAGATGCATGTGTGGGCAATGGATGTGTAAGAGGCAATATGCTACAAGCTACAACACCTCCCTTTTATGGTGACTTTTAGTATATGGCCCCTTGCCTCAGGTTGATATTTGCACTCAGCTGTGGGCTTTCTATATAGATTTCTATCTTAGGATGACTCCTGCTGATTTTAGTCACAGCCTGACTCCAGGAACCCAGCTTTGCACATTTCCCAGAACCCATGCAATACAGATACAAGAAGCTGAGCCTGGACATGCTCTCATCTCAAAAGGGTGTTCTCCATGCTGCCTTTATTTACTTCATCTATTCACAGAAGCTGACTTTCTCCACATTCGAAACACAGGTTGCTGAAAGCTTTCATTATTCCAAGTAAATGCATGCTCTTTGTTCAACATGTTTGTACATATCTTCCCTTAAAATGTTTCCTACTGATAATTCATTTCCTTAATAACAACTGTACATTTTTACTTGTACTTATTTCTACAATAATTAGTAATCACAAGATTGTGCCTACAGAAAAAAAAATTTCTCTCCCTTAAAGATTATTAAATTATATGAGAATGGTCTCATTGAGTTTAGACAGTCCCATAATGTTTACTAAAGTGAACTATAACAGGTAATATATCCCTGCATACCTACAGCTATTACAGAATATAAAGTAATGAAGCTTTAAGATGATGATTTTTTTTTGTTTTGCCTATTTGAGGTAAAAAAAATACCTATTTTTTAAGGAAACAAAAACAAATGTAAACATTGAGAGAAAAGAATATGAAGGGAAAAAAAGATTAGGACTGCCACAATCCATACCAACACATTTAAAAGCAATATGCAGTATTCCTACTGATATTAAGTCCAATCATACATTCTGATAAATACATGAAAACAGTCTTAGTTGAACTGAGCCACTTTCATACATCAGCATTATCCATCTGTCTGGCCATCTGTCTGTCTGTCTGATTTCTGTGGTGATGGGGATTGAATCGATGGCTTCATAAATATGAGATGATAAGTTCTTTACCACTGAGCTATGGCTCCCACACATCTTATATGTTTGAATACTAGAATTTGGCCTAGAAACACCTCTTTTCACACGTTAAGAATTATCTTTTCTTTCAACAAAAGAAAGGATTATAGAAATGTTTTTCAAATGCCCAGTGCATGTAAGCTGGGTAAGTACAAGTCTTCTCTTTATCTTCATCCAACAGGAATGCACATGCAAGATGAGTATTGAAAGCTGCTGGTGTATACTCTCCCGAACGTTTTCCTTAACATACACGTTAATACATTTTTTAATTAGAAGAATTACATCACTTACCAAAATAAGTCCTGATATTAGTGAGGAAGTGCCTGTCAGGGCCACATAGAACTTCGGGGTTAACGTGTTCAAAAACATGCTCACTGAAAAAAAAAAAAAAAGGAAAAGGGAAATGATTGAGAAAGACATAACTGTATCGGGAAAACTTTCTGTTTATTTTTTAAGATTGTGTGTGTATGTGTGTGTGTGTATGAGTGGTTGGCATGCATGTATGTATGTGCATTACATGTATTCAGTATCGAAGGAGTCCAAAAGAAAGGATCAAAATCCCTAGAACTGCAGTTACAGATTATCATTGTAGGCAGCATGTTGGGTGCTAGGAACTGAACCTCTAATCTTTGCAAGAACATTGAGTTCTCTTAACTACTGAGCCACCTCTCTAGCACCTAATTCATTTATCTTTATTCCGTGTAAAACCATGTTTCTGATGACCAGAATTTCTAAAACCATAGCAAAGCCCCAGTAAAATGAAGAACTAGTACACTGATTCAGAAAGGCAGGTATCAAGTTATAATCTAAATGTTAAAATACTTGCCAGATAAAGTACAATAGCAGCAAGACTGTCAGGGGTATAACCAATGACTTTCTGCTTGGATTTGTGCCTGTTACACAGAAAAGAATTTATGCCTGGTAATATAAATGTGGTCAAAGGCCTATGGCTGAGGAAGGCATCCGTCTTATTTTCCTACTGCTATTGTTTTGTTCAATGGAAATGTCATAGTACCTTCTAAAATATTAATATTTGTACCCATAAATTTGTACCTTACTCAAAGAAACTTCTTTTTGCAGTAGGTAGCAAGCAACACATAGACACATAACTGGTCAGTATGCTGAGGGTAAATGATAATTGAGTGTCCAACCCTAAATCAGACATTTGTTCTACCTTCAAAGTTCAGGGAATAAGGAGAGGAAGGAAAATAAGGACAAAAGGATGGAGAGGAATGCTGTAAAATGTTTTCTTCTGGACGTGACACGGCCATTTCACTCATGAACTCACAGCAGCTATGATTAGCTATGCAAGACCTACACAGTCAATCCAGTCAGTAATCCTGTCTGAGAAAGGGTTCACAAGGCTTCAACCCTAGTTGAGTTGCTACTAATTGATAGATGCTAAGAAAAAGTGAGTCATTTTTCTTTATGAAGTTTCAGAGGCACGTTTAAAGACACTATTAATGCCAATTGCTACTTTGAATTAAGATTATGTGTTTCTGTTTAGCTGGCACTGAAAAAAAAATCATCTGTAATTAAAAACATACCAGAACCACTAAGAGAAACATTTGTTTTGCTGGGATATTTTGTGGTGATCAGCTAGAGCTGAAAAATTAGCTGTGAATAAGAAGAGACCATCATGATTAAGGTGAAATCTTCGAGGAAGCACTTCCTCAGTTTCAGAAATCCTGCTTTCTCATTTCAGATTCAGCACACAGAATCTGTGGTCTGAGGCAGTCAAGGTCATGCCTTGTGCTGGCAGCAGAACTTGCTCATGTGTAGGGATCACCCAGATGCTGCTGGTTTTAAAGGCAGGAAGGGGTCATGGGAAGCAGCTGAGAGACCATGAGAGGCCACTGGCGAATGTGTAGTCTCAGTAGCAATGAAGGCCCAGACTTGAAGGAGTCATGAGAGAAGTTGAGACTCATCACCATAAAAAAAAAAGCCCAGGATATTGGCGAAAATGCAGCCCAGTTGTAGAAAGAGACCCCAGCATTTTAGGGATGCCAATACCATGGCCTGACCACCAAGAACAGAAGCAGTGGTGAAGAGGAAGCAGCAGAAGCCTACAAGACACGCTCTGTGTGTGGTACAAACGGTGGAGTTAGAGAAGTGACCAGAGCCCTTTGGAGGAGTCTAGAAGATCATGACTGAGTCCCAGATATTGGACATTTCGGTATTTATACAGGTGGGGTTTGGTTTTGCTTTGTTCAGATTATAACTGCCCTGATTCTTCCATCTTGAAGAAATAAAGTATTTAATTTTGATTTTACAGGAACCCACAGTTGAGGAAGTGTGAACTTTTTAAAGGGACTTTGGGTTTTTAAAGAGAGTGAACTTTTAATGTGTGTTTGAATTTGTAAATATGTGAGACTTTTAAACTTATTTACATTTTACACTGTGGGTTTTATATTTACATGCCATCTTGGAGATAAATGAAAAAGGAAAAGTTCTAATTGAAATGTGATGTTTGTATGTCAAGTTAACAAGGGGTCAGTTGTACTTGCTAGTTTTAGTCAACTTTATACAAGTCATCTGAGAGGAGGGAACCTCAATAAAGGAATCCATAAGATCTGGCTTTAGGCAAGCCTTTAGTGTTTTCTTAATTAGTGGTTGATGGGGGAGGGCTTAGCTTATTGTGGCTGGTACCACCTCTGGGCTGTTGGTCCTGGGTTCTATGAGAAAGCAGGCTGAGCAAGCTATGTGTGGAGCAAGCCAGTAAGCTCCACTCCTCCACGGCCTCTGCATCAGCTCCTGCCTCCAGGTCCCTGCCCTGCTTGGGTTCCTGTCCTGGCTTTCTTCAGTGATAAACAGTGATAAGGAAGAATAAGCCAAATAAACCCTTTCCTCCCCAAGTTGGTTTGGTCATGTTGTTCATCACAGCTATAGTAACCCTAACTAAGACAAACAGCAAGTAGACCTGAGACAGACACCAATATAGTATACTATGAAAATGGAAATGGACATGGGCATTTGATAATGCTGGCTAATTGCAGGATGCCCAAGATGAATGGTAAGGAAATCCAAAACATACCAAGAGTTTCTCTCCTGTCCATTCCTAAATAAAACACAACTCCTCTCTCTGCTGCCATTTAGCATGCTGAGATGTAAGTCTCTGAAAATCTGATAGATGAGGAAATGCTTTTAAAAAAAATCTGGTAATAAAATATCTTCATAATACATAAAGAGTCTTTTTTCCCCTCTAGGTTTTAAATACATAGCATTTTTCCAGTTTTCTGTCCAGTCAGCTCAGTTAGTATTAAGAGCACAACAGGAGCACCTCTCCCTGCTGTCCTGCCCTCCTTAGGCTGGGTCTCAAGTTTTTCTGTATCATAGTCCTCTTGAGAAATCCTATGGCATTTATCTTTGTGAGGGCGAAGCAAGGAGGTTTATTTTTAGACTCATTGCTAAGGTAAGAAGCACTCATAAATCATCCTGTCTACTCTTCCTGGACCCTTGATGTTGCCTTGGCAACTTTACAGGTATCCTGTTTCTGTTTTACGGAACAGCCAGCTCCATAGGGACGCTGAGCTGAACACATTCTTTTCTCAGCTGTGATCTAGGAAAGTATTGTTGGAGCATGCTATATTAGTATGAACCACGTAGCATTAGCTTTTCATGTCACTTTCTCCTTTGCTAGGGAGGGGCCATTTGACACTTTATCCTGTCATCAGGAAGGACTGCCCAAAGCCCTAACATCCCTAAAGACAAGTGAAGCAACATCTCAGATGGTGGGTTTCCTTTCACTTGCAACTAGATACTGTGAAGAATTGCATTATGGTGGGAAAAAATCTTGTATATTTCATATTCTCAGCTACTTTTATATGTTTGAGGCTAAGTTTGAAAATGATTTTTAAGGTCAAATATAAATACAACAAAAGTAATTTTTGATGCATGGAACTTTGTGTTCTCCCCAACCCCCAGGTGTTGTTCCATGTAGGGTGAAATGCAGGTTAGATAAGGTCCATGATTGCTTCTTTGATAAGATAAGAATTTCCTAGATATTGTAAGATATTGTTCCCAAATAGCAAGACATTGGTGATGCAGAGCCCTTAAAATTAGTCATTTGGGAGGAAAGGGAAGGGAGGAATGATAAAATTATATTATAACCTAAAATTTAAAAGACAAAATTTTAAGAATTAGGCACTTGTGATACAGCTTTACCCTACTAAACTCCAAAGACACTTTTCTTTTTAAAGCAATTTTACATTCCAATATTTTCCAAATACATTGCGTATACTTAATTTTACCCTGAAACAGAATTTAACATATTTCAATCTTGTAGTAGTAACTCCACCAAAATAGATACAAACTGTACTACTGTTAGCATGTAGCAATGTTTTCAGAAGCTGACCTTCTTCAGAATTAAATGCTATTTCCCTTCAAAACTAAGTAATACAGGACAGAAGTACTCTTAAGTCTTTTTAAATTCTGTTCATCACTTGGTGTGCCAGTCCAGTAGTAACTATAATTTTTCATTGCATTTCTGTTCTAGTATGTCTTCTCTCATGTATATGTTACTTAAAATCTGTTGTAAATGCAAAGACAGGTGATGATCTATGAGTCAACAAACCATATATGTCCAATGTGTATCAGGCACTGTAGAAAGTACTGAAAACTCAAACATGTTTGACATATAATTCTTGTCCTTAAGGAACTTTGGGTAATTTTGAGAAGCAGACATGTGAACAATATATAACAGGCTATGATGATTCTGAGTGCCACTGAGGTACTCTTTACTCAGCTCTGACTGGAGTGGGAGAAAATGTGCATCAGTGTGTTCCTTTGAGAAAGCCTCCAAATTAGTGGCCCAAAGCACATGCACGAGAATCATGCAAAATAAGAGCTGTAAGTGACAGCCAAAATTAAGGGGTTGTTGATACTCCTTTGAGGCTCTGTTCTGTGTATTCTGTGCACTGGCTTTTTTCTCATTTAATGTTTACAGTCATAGCAGCTGAAAAGCCTGGACTGCTGAATTTGTGACAAGCAGAGACTCGCTGCAGTGAATGACACTCGTTCTCATAGGTCAGCTGTGGTGAGTGATGGCAAAGAACTCCCAGAACTGCTTGTATGCACACTGGAGGGCACATACAGTATCAGCCATGCAAACTTTGCAGGCACTTTCTAGCATCTTAAGAGAAATGTGGTTCCTGACTACTCATTTATCCCTCCTTCATTGGAAGTTACACAGAAAATATTACAGAAGCATCAATGGTTAGGCTTAGGAAAACTGCGTGCTGTAAAGTAGAATATAGGAATTCATTACTTAATGTGCCAAACAGAGAGAACTGACTAACTGAAGGTTCACAATATTGGTAACAGTAATCTGCTATAGCAAATAACTTAAATATAAAATTCATGGAAACAACAGGAAAGGCAAGAGCACTAAAAAGAGTACGGAAAAACCCATCAAGATTCTGAAATACTTCCCTATAAATCTTCTACATTTATTAATATAACTAATTCATTTAGTTATATAAATGGTACTTAGTTCATCAAAAGTAAGATGCAGAACCAGCACTGAGAGTAGTATATAAGATATTATAATAATGATATTGAGCCTGTGCTTTTAAAATTATTTTTATTTTTGACAGTTTCACAAATGAATACGTTTTGACATATTTGTCTCCCTTTATCTTTTTCCCACTGACCCTCTTTTTCCTCCAAACTTGTCCTCCTCTAACTTTTATGCTATTCAAGGGCTCTACAACTGAGTTACATCAGACTCCAAAAAGCACAGTTTATGTAGCAAGGCAAAGAGAGGGTGAATTTGATTGTGGGGGAAGAAAGAGATGCCTGATAGAAACAGAGTAGCAGATAAAACTGGCATCTTTGAGAATTACTTCAAAGGAAGCAGCTCCTGAAATACAACTAACACTACAGGAGTCAACTTAAGTGTGTATAGCTCTTGAGAATATCAAATAAAGAGTCAACGTCTAGGTAACATTGTTGAAGTGAGGCCAATGTCACATTGCCAGTGAGCAGAGAGAGTGAGTGATGGCCTTTTGTATAGGAATGCAGGCAGTGAGACAATTCATGATATGAGACCTAAGAGAAAAGAAAAGGAGTATGTACTAGAGTAAAATTCCTATTCCACTGTGGAAACAAGGAGTCCTTTGAAGACATAAACTCTGCTTTATCCTTACACTACAGGTTTAATTGTTAGAAATTTATCAACTGTTCTGAGTGTCTTCTTATTATATATACCTTTAAGAAAAATTAAAGCATGGTGAAGGTGAAGCATTTCAATTGATTGTACTTTAAGCCTAGTAACTACACATATGTATATTCCTTTCTTAACACATGAGATATGGCCACACAAATATAACTCCTTTCTGTTCCATTATGTTCTCTGTGCTTTCTATTAACTGATTAACTTGATTTGTTTTTAAAAATCCTTTGCTAACTCACAGGTAAATAGTTTGCTTCAAACCAAGGTAACAGTTTAGGCCAAAAAAGCATTGTAAGCCACGGAGTGGTAAAACTCTATTTTAATTCAAGGTTCTGCTTTTCTTTTTCTTCCTTTTTTTCCTTTCTTTCTTCTTTCCTTTCTTTCTCTCTTCTTTTTTCATTCTCTAAATCTCAGTAACTAATTTACTTATCTTTGGAACCTGCCCTCTGCCACAAGAAAAAGGCCTGTTGGAAACAGATGTGTATGAACCAGAGAATGATCTAGAATAACCATATTTTTTGTTGTGAATAAGTTTATTAAGTAATAAACCAGGAAGGAAGGGAAAGAAACAGAAACAATATCTAACGGGGTACTTAAACTATCCATCAGATCATTTAAGATATCTGGTCCCCTCAAGCATAAACCCCTCTTCCAGACTCCAGCCTCTTACTGTGACAAATTTCCAGTATGATGTATATTGCAGAGCTGTTCTATCCATGCTCCTCTGGCTAACTGCATATTCAACCAGGCAGGCCAGGACACTGGGGTCCAGCTGCTCCCCTACCTGGCTGCTCAGAATAAGCCTAGAGCTTTACTGTTTCTAATTCTATTACTATATTTAGCTTTACATTTGCAACAAATAGCAAATTTCTATTCCAAGGGCCACCAGTTATTATCTCTCCAGCCCCGTGACTGAAGTGTATCTCCAAAGGTAAATCACAATTCACCTCGTTTCACATAGCCTATAGGTATAAGCCAAAGAAAACTGGAGTCCTGGCCCTGATACTTCCAAATATCTATAAGCCAATTTTTTTTCAAATAAAAAAATCTATAAAAGATGCATCTAAATCCCAGATGCTCAGTGTTGTTTCTTATAGACATGCTCCTAGTCCCTGGGGTTATATTTTTTTATTTTCGTCTCTATTCCTGTTATTTCAATGGTTTTCAAGCCATTTCTATCCCTCACCCGAATGTGATCTAATTACCTGTGACAAAGAGGCAAGTTGTGTATACTTAATTAGCATATGCCTAGTAGCTAGAGTTTAAAAAAAAAAAAAAAAAACAAGGCAGGTAATTTTAGAAATGGGTAAGCAGTTTGATTAAAGCCCAAAGTTAATGAAGACACTATCATTAATTTGACCGAAGTAGTTAACCCCATACCAGGAAATTCTGCAGCCCAAACTCAGAAGGTACTGTCTAAGCAGCAATATTATGAATGAGTATTGCCATGGGGACATGTAGTAAAAACATTGCATCACTGTGAAAATGGCTCCAATCAAATCTTTTAAAAAGGTAGGAGATTGACTAGAAGCACACCAAAATGATAATAATAATAATCCTAAGCAACAAAAGATACCTGTTAAAAAAAAAAGAACTAAGCATGGAGTATTGTATAAACTAAAGTAAAAATAATCTACAAGTAATTACAATTAAAATAATGCAGCTTGGACATAAAAACAGATATTCAGACCAATAGAAGAGAATAGAGCCTCTTAGAAGTTACTCCATATATCCACAGTAAACTGACTTTTAAAAGGATATTAAACAGTATTTATTGAGAAAAGGGTATTTTCAACAAATGGTTTTAGTGACAATGCATTATGATTAAAAAAATACCTCTTACATTCTAAGAGACTGGAATGTACAATGGACTTCACAGCCAGAGTCAATAATAAACTGTGAAGTCACTCAAAACTGTTGTCCTGCTGTGTACTCAGCCTGTTTGTTTAACCCGCCTTTTAAAACAATGTAACATCCAGTCTAACTTACCTTGGATTTCCCATGTTATTAACTTTTACAACATAATCTAATACATAGCTATAATCTAAAATTATGGATTCTTCCATGCCTCCCCCCCAAACCAGAGGAATGTATGTGTGTTATAGTAAGCATTTGCCGGAAATAGCAAATATAGGCTGAAAGTGCTCTTAGATGAATAACAGCCATAATTGTTGAACTCAGCATACAGATAAAGCTTGATAAACAATGATGTTTCTTTGTAATACTGTTTGCTGTCTGGGTCAGTTAGGGGTCACTTGCAGTCAGTTAGTTAATTCCTTGTAAAATTCTGTAAAAGATCTCTGTAGAGTATCCCTCATGTCTTCTCCATATTATACTCTCTGTGCTGTTCAATAAAAGGGAAAGCAAAGTCTCTTATTAGGGATAGACACACAGGATCAGACACTGACATAGGGTGAGTTTCACAAGACAGCCTCAGGCAGCCTCAGACTCATACATCAGAAAGATACGAATAATGAAAGACATACTGGGAATATGAGGTAAAAAAGTCAAATCCTGGTTCTTGGTTAAATCACACCATGGGGCAGTACTTTGATTTGTTTTCTTAGTATGACACAGATGGATTATGAGGAATTCTGAGTTTATTAGTAGTACATTCAAACCTACCACAACACCTGAGAATTGAAACTATGAAACTCTTAGGAAAAAGAACTATGGATATTTTTGGGACCCTGGAATGGGTAATCCATTTTGGACATGACCTCAATAACAAAGACAACATAAGAAAAATGGACAAATGGTTTGACAACAAACTGAAAATCTTTTTCAAAACAAATGACCTCATACATGGTACTCTAAGAAGATAGATCTCATAGTATTTGAGAGTAAAACAGGAGGAAGGAGGAAGGACTCGAAACAGATTGGTAAATGGGCCCTGAAATACAGAACAGAAATACATGACCGCATGCTGTTTCACATCATTGTAGTTAAAATATTAAGATACTAACAACAGCCACAACAAAAACTTAGGAGAAATAATAATGACTGTTTTATCTCTAAGAAAAGATAAATGCTTCAGAAGACAGCTATGCATAACACAATTTGACCACTACTAGTGATATACAAATATGTAAATACCACATGGGTACCCCATAGATAAATAAGTTAAAATTCTAAAAACATTCAAAAAGAGGAAAGGGTTGCTTTTCAACATCGTTTATAAAAAAAATTAAAATTATAGTTTGTTTGGTTTTTGATTTTTTTGAAACATGGTTTCTCTGTGTATCTCTGGCTGTCCTGAAACTTGCTCTGTAGACCAGTCTGGCCTCAAACTCATAGAGATCTGCCTGTCTCTGCCTCCTGAGCCTGGGATTAAAGGCATGGGCCACCACCATCCAGCTTATTTTAGTGTGTGTGTGGATCTGTGTCTGTCTGTGTGCAGGTACTCACGGAGTCCAAAATATAGTAACACATCCCCAGGAGCTGGAGTTACAGGTAGTTGTGAAATACTGACATGGGTGCTGGGGACTTGGGTCCTCTACAAGAGCACTGTTTCTTCACAGTGCCCTCACTGCATTTTTTTAACGCAGAAAATTTAAAAATATATATTATTCTTCCTCCACATTTACCAAAAGAAATAGGAGAGTAACACAGACCACTCATATTGGTGACCTGCCCAGGCTATTTTTCCAAGAGATAGCAAGATAAAAGCATGCAAATAAACAAATGTAGAAACTACCAAACAAAATATTTAACATGTGGTTTTCAAAAATGTCATCTTCAAAATTATTCAGATTATTATCTACAAAATATACAATACTATCTTAGTGGGGAACAAAAAAAAGTGTTTTATCAGGGCATCATTTTAAATTGTTTCTATTCACTACAAAAACAAACTCCAGGGAAATGACCTGGTTGGTGTTTATTGACCATCTACTGAATGCCACCATGTACCAGACAACTGTTTTAGTTCTAGTTTTTTTTCATTTGACTCCCCCCAAGACGGACAGCCCATGCTATAAAAGGATGAAAAAAACTGAAGTGAACCAAGTGCAATGACTCACCAAGGACATGCAGCTATTGGATTGCTGAAACTTGATTTAAGCATGGCTCTCCTGACCCCAAAGCCTGTACTATTTTTCCTTGGGCATGTCTTTCTTCTGAGAAATTGATAGTGTGTCTGAAGAGACAGAAAAGAAAAAAGGTAAAGTGTCCAAGTTTCAGCATTGCTGGTGGGTTTCCTGTGTTCGTCAGCTCTTCTGAAATAATGATCTGTTACTCTGAAGCCAGGATCTGTGCTTGAGCATGGAAGGCTCTAGTCTGAAACAAGGGAATGCCTCAGTGTGGACTGCACAGGCCTTGAGTTACCTTATCCCAAGCTGATCTCGGTGACATTATCACCATACACAAGCTAAGTGACTCTGACCCCCAGGAAGCCATCATTAGCACTGAAGACTGATGTCTGCATACTCCGATGCCCACATGTTCTCTGTCTCTTGTTTCTTTATCTTAGTATATGTCAGGATAAATTGTAGTGGCTCACACAGAGACAGCACTAATAATCAGAACAGACATATAGGCACTCCTTTCTCTCATTCTCTGCTAGGCAACACTCATTTGTTTGTTTTAATCATTTTTTCACCATATTCCAATGTCATTAAGTATTCTCTGAAGATATTATTTTGACAATAATATTTCCCTTTTAAGATTCGGCCTAATTTGTGTAAATGTTTCTGCCACTGGAAATTTGAGTTGTTGCTAGCTTTTCTTTATTGAGAATACCTGCAGCATCAAATTAAAAATTAGTTCTGACGAGTGGGGAGAATTGCTAGTATACTAAAGTTTTCATTCTTATTTTCCTAGAGTTTGGTCTCTGGATGAGTCCTGGTATGTACAGCTTTTCTGTTTCTCCTACTGGACTATCAGTTATTTATAAAAATAAAAAATAAATAAAAGACTCTCCTTAGTAAGTACATTAACCATTTCTCTGCCATAGTTGATACAATTTTTCTTGGTTTGATTTTTTTAATTTGATTTCTGATTTTTATTTACAGAATTTTTATTTCATGTGCATTGGTGTATCACCTACGAGTGTGTCTGTATAAGGGTGCCAGATACTCTGAAACTGGAGCTGCAGACAATTGTAAGCAGTCATGTCAGTGCTAGGAACTGAACCCTGGTCCTCTGAAAGAGCAGCTGGTGCTCTTAACCACTAAAGCATCTCTCCAGCCCCTATATACAGGATTTTAACAGAGTAATTTCTATGTAAGAAAAAAAAAAGAACTACTGCTACTTAGAATTTGCTCTAACATAAAATTTACTGCAATGTTCTTTTTTATCTGCTTGTTGTTGATGGAGAAAATACGAGGGACTCTGAGTATTAGGCTACACACACACACAAAATAACAGCCACTATACTAAATACACTGAATTGCTTAGTGCCCTAGCACCTGCTAGCCAGAAAGGACCATGCATGCAAAAATCATAAATGCTGTTCAATAATAGGACAGGACATGGGTGAATGGGCATATCACATGACACATACAACTACTGGTTTAAATTTCTTCCAAAGAATGAAAAGTAAACAGACACAAAACATGCACACTATTTAAAGGATATTTTGTCGGCTTCATCATAGGCAAAACCAGATTTAGAAAAAAAAATGGGTACAGATACAGACCCATACCTGCAGAGAAAAATAAAACGAAAACCTTGTTGCTGGGAAGGAATGTTCAGGAAAACTCCAGCTTGAAAGATGCTGGAGAAAAATGTAGCTTTGTTTGCATATTTCGCTTGTTCTCTTGCTCTAAATATTTAAATTTTTCTGTGTATGAGTGCTCTGTCTGCATGTGTGTATGTGTACCATGTGCATGCCTGGAACTTGTGTTCAGAACAGGGCACTGGGTCTTCTGGAACTGGAGTGCTCATAAGCCTCCATGTTTTTGCTGGAAACCGAACCTGGTCTTTTAGAAAAGCAGCTTAACAACCAAGCTGTCTCTCCAGCCCTGGGAACTGCATTTTAAATCCCAAATTGTGTATGAAATGGCAACTTGTTCTTCTGCTGCAGCGTCAGTTGTTCTTCGTTCCTGTTGTCTTTCAGTTTGTTGTTCCTCCTTTCTCGGGCTTACACAGAGTAGATGTGAACGCCCCTACTTTCTCTGAGTTTCTTTGAAACCATTACTATGAATATGACATGAATGAACATAGCCAAATGACAGAAGATAGAGACCTACTGTTCTAAAACCAGCCTGAAATCCATTTGCTCCTATCAGATTTCATCAAAGTACATGAAATGTATTTCTCTGCCCACCATAGTAGAAAACAAAGCAGAGCCTGAATTCAAGAAAACTTTTATAAATGTAATTTCCAAATGGATAAAAATTTCAGTTACCCTAACATTTTGTAACCATCCACAAACAATGCTAAGAATAACAATAACAATAAATACTCACAGGAACTTCATGAAAAACCCACAATGCTTTCCATGCATTATACTGACATTTAAATCAACAAATTTCAATATCTGTCTTCAGCCTGTCTGTTTTTACAGATAAGGAAAGTGATAGTCTAATTGCATATTATTCAAAAGCACACAGCTGGGAGGGAGCATGTGAATTTAAGCAAATTCACCCTGAAGGCTGAATCCCACCCAGCATTTTGAGATTTCCTCTCATTGAATCTCTGTTCTGAGGGCTTATCCCAGTGGATCCCTTTTCTGAGATTTCCTTCCACTGGATCTCTGTTCTGAGGGCTTCTACCACTGGGTCTTTGTTTTGTTATTTCCTCCCACTGGATCCCTGTTATGTGGGCTTCTTCATCAGGTGCATTCCAAAGCCGGTCTTATCCTAGATGCACACATATGCTGCACATAAACACCTGGTCAAATATGTATGTACTGAGATCAACCTTTTCCACCTGCCCTGCTCTTAGTGTTTGATCTCCTTTATCCTACCTGGATAGCTACATCTCTAACCTACCTCCTAAATGACACTGTTTGGCATATGGCCCAACACAAACTGCTACACCACCACCCTGACTGCCTTTCCAGACTAAAGATCACTGACAGTGGTGACTCATGAAAATTTATTATAGGTCTTTTATCTAAGGACTAGAAAGATCTCCTGGTTTCAGACCCATACCCAGAAATTTATTGCATAATAGTAGTGCAACTTCTGCTGCTGAATTTAGAATCACAAATTCACCATTTAGATGTCAATTTTTCTTTCTTGCAGTGTTGGTGATTGAACCCAGATCATAGTGCATTCCAAGCAAGGATTATTCCATTGAGCTTGTCCTGTCTCAAGTGTTGGGATGCATGATGTCTTACCAAATGGCTATGTTCTCTACATATGTTCTTAATAATCCATCAGCCTCCTTTCCCCATAATTATTATATTTATTATTGTTGTTGCTAATGACTTAAGAGAAGACAGAAAAGGAGTCTGCAAGGCCGTGAAGCTGAAATTTAACCACCTTTATGATGGTGCCTCTGTTTGCTTATAAGAAGAGCTCAGAACCTGGCCTAGGTTTTGTGCTCAGACAAAATAGGAAACAAGTCCTATTGTTTTCTTTCTTCTTTGTGAACTGAGGAAATGTACATGTTTATGTATTATATAACAAAGATTATTATACAGCAATATAATATATGAAATATACATCATTTTACTCAATTGCTAAAAGTTTCCAAATGTAATAGTATTAATCTGTAATAGGACTGGTTGCTCCTTATTGCTATACTTGTTCTGATTCCTCCATGGTTCTTATGAAAATATCAAAAGTAGATGGCATTCAATAAATAGTTGATTGATTCCTAATTTATAAATCATGCTAAAATATACCTTGTGTCTTAGTTACTTTTCTATTGCTGTGACAAAAAAAAAAAGGTCTAAAACAACTTATAAAAGAATTTATTTAGTTGGGTTTACTGTTTCAGAGGGTGTCTTAGTCACTTTTCTACTGCTGTGAAGAGACACCATGACCAAGGCAACTTATAAAAGGAAAAGTTCATTAAGGACTTACAGTTCATTACCATCATGACAGGTAATGTGGCAGTGGGCAGGTATGGCTTTGGAACAGTAGCTGAGAGCTTACACCTTTATCAACAGGTATGAGGCAGAGAAGAAGTTAACTGGAAATGGCCTTTTGTATAAATCTTAAAGCTCAATAACATACCTCCTCCAACAAGGCCATACCTCCTAATCCTTCCCAAAAGGTTCCATCAGCTGGAGACCAAGCATTCAAACATCTGAGCCCAGGGAGGCCATACTCATTCAAACTACCACAGTGGGTTGGGTTTATATTGGTGGCAGGAATAATTGAGAATTCACATCTTAATCCACAACCAACTGAGGCTGAAAGAGAAAGAAAATACCAGGAATCTTGCAGAAGTCTTTTGAAATCTCAAAACCCACCATTTCAAAGCACACCATTTCCTACAAACCCACTTCTTCCTAATCCTCCCTGAATAGTTCCACCAATTGGAGACAAAGTAACCAAACAAATGATCCCATGGGGCCATTATCATGCAAACCACCATACTCTTGTCACTGTAAACATGGCACCTTAAGCATAATGAGCAGCAGAAAAGATCAGTCTTCATCAGTGTGGTGGTCTGAATGGGTATGCCCCCATAAACTCATGTATTTGGATGGTTGGGCCATGGTGGGTGGCACCAGTAGGAGGTGTGGCTTCACTGGAAGGGGTGTGTCGCTGTGGAGGTGGGCTTTGAGGACTTACAAATGCTCAGGCTATACCCAGTGTAGAACAGAGTCCCCTTCTACTGCCTGCAGATCAAGATGTAAAACTCACAGCTACTTCTCCAGCACAGTGTCTGCCTGGACACTGCTCTGTCTCCCACCATGATAATAATGGACTATCTTTAAAAAAAAAAAAAAAGTGTAAGACTTATTGACTCAGACTATGTATATCAGTAAGAAGAATGAAACGAATAAAATTTCTGCTACAAGAGTGCCAAGTAACATTTAAAACAATTTCTATTAAAATGTTGCAGTCTAAAGGAAATGGTCAATAGCCTGGAAAAATTTAGTAAATTGTACAGATATTTCTAAACATTTCCTGGATACAAGCCATTGATAAGGTAAATAATTTAAGGAGAACTTAAATTTCAAATACTCAAGCATGTCTCCTATAGATTATCATCCTGTCTACAATGTGAGTAAGAATAGCAAAGGTTCCTAGGGCCATGTCAGGACCTTCTATGAACTAAGTAAAAAGTAGTGAGGAAAGCCACTACATTTATAAAATTATAAATTAATTACAGTCATATAATTATTTATATAAATAGTTGAAATAGTATCCTTTCATATTTTTCAATTATGGGGATGTTTACATGTTATTTTGAAACACGGTAACTCATATCATTTATTTTTCCCTGCTAGAGACAAAGAAATAAAAAGCATTTGGGGTCAATATTGAATCCTTTCTTTCCAACAACATTGACATATACTTCTGGGCATTTTATAAACCTGTGCTTGAGTGTATTTTTCACGTGTTTAGTTTACGGATGATATTCTCTGTTCTGAAAAGTACATAGACTTTAAAAACTCACTGAAATAAATGGGGGTTGTATGAAAATGTGCTAACATTTATCTCTTGAACACAAATACAATATTTTACTAAATCCAGAACATTGATTCCTAATTTATAAAATAAAGCCTGGAATTTAGGGCTCTAACTTTTATTTACTTAAATCACTCTATAAATCTGATGAGATCTTACTCATCTACTTTTCAATCACAGAATGTATAAAGAACCTTTCTGCTCTTCTTTGACAATCTCTACCCACACCTAAGAATTAATTTTAAGGAGATAATAGTAGGTATTTGCATATAATTACCTCCAATGTTCATAAAACATAACTATAAATGTGTTATCTGTAAAGCCAAATAAAAATCTCCCACAAAAACCAAAGAGGTGAATACAGCAGTATTTCATTTTCTAAAGCAAGACTGTGAAGAAAATTTTAAAAGAACACTTAAACTTAGTTTAAACTAAGATATTTAAAAATAATCTAACAGAGCAAACAAAACAACAATGGCAAGAAAAAGACCTGTCAGGGTTTTCTAGAACAAGTAAAGAAAAAAAGCAACCTGTGTCTCTGTATGCCTGAATCTTAACTTTAGAAAGATGTAAACTGAACACTGAAACATTCTTAACATTTACAGCCACAGTCACACTCTTCCCAGAGTTCTCTGTCTCAATACATTTCGTATTACATATGGATACCACAGAGATCTATTCAGGAACCTAAATGCTGTTCCAAAGCCAAAAAAAGAACCACGGGTGAAGCCAGCAATTGATTTAATATGCACAGGGTGCACTGAGCAGCGTCACCCACCCAAGCAAGGTCCCTTTCCTTCAGTGCTACTGTGACTGTGTCATGACTTCACCACTGAGCTACAGCTAATTACAAGGCAGATGAAGTGCTCAAGGAGAATTCACACTAGACAATTAACAGACTGGACATTCATTGTCTTGGAGTGTTCCTGCACATGCTAATTCAAACCTCATCATCCATAAAAACATCCATGCAACCATGACTCTCTTTGTTCTGAACTCTTTCAAGCTTCATAATAGCAGGAATGACCCTGACGTGGAGCATCCTGCTCGTTCCACGTAGCTGCCATTCATCTCCATCCAGCTGGACATGAGTTTCTGTTTCGCTCTGGGCTTTACATAGTATTGTCCAATGCAGGTTGCTGTGTGTTAGTAGACTGGTAATAGCACAATAATTCAAGTAGAAAGAGAGCAGAACAGTAACATGAGATCACGATGCTCACATGATAGCCCTGTAAGCGTAGCAAATCTGTATCACCATTGAGGCTGGACTAGGACGTCTAAAGCAACACTTCTGAACAAACGCCTTGGAAGCACGACTGTAGTCCCTAAGGCTCTTCTCCTCTACTGTTGAGCTGTGGACGTGCCCAGCTCCTATTTGTTTTCCCTTCTGTTGAGTGGGCCTCGCATGTAAGCACCCAACCCCTGAACTGCAGCCCTATTCCCTTTATTTTTATTTTAAGATGGCATCTCAATAAGCTGCCTAGGCTGCCCTTGAACTCACTGGGTAACCTAATCTGGCTTTGAACTACCAGCCTCAGGCTGCCAGGTAGCTAGGATTACAAGCCTGTGACAGCAAGCCTGGTTTCTAGTCGTATCTTTTGAACATCATAGAGCTACAAACCAAGCTTCAAACTGTGTCAGTGTTGTATAAAACTGCTAAATGCACACAGCTGCCGCTAGGAGTCCGCTGTTCTGGCCTTCAGTCCCTTACAGTCATGTGGTGCGCTATTTCCTAGAAAAAAAAAAAACGATTAAGGTTGGCTTCCTCCTGAGTCAATCATTTCATATCTCTTTATCGGGCTTTCTCATAAAAAGTTGAAGGATTCAGAGTGGAAAGTTCTTTTTAGCTCTATGGTAAATGGTAAACAGCACAGAAATTAAACTAATAGTTTACAAATTTGTGTAACTTCTGAAAAAAATGTTGTTATAAGTCAATATTTTTCACAGCCCACACTGCAGTATCTGCTCTCGAGAGACTCACCAGGTCCAGGGGCCTGATAACACACACATTTTTCCATATTCTCTTAAAAAGAAATGAGGCCACATGCTACCTACAATAACTATTATTTTGGCTGCATATTGTCTAACCTCAAGTTGTTAAACATAAGACAAAATCATCTACAGAGACTTTATGGCTTAGACCACACTGTCTGGGCATGCTCACAGCAGAGCTGCAGGGTCCCTGGAAGGCATGTCCTTTCTGGTCTGAGACAGTCCCTTAGGATCTTGAATACATTTGCGCATCAGACACAGCTCGTCACAAGTGTTCAGTTCATGCTTCCACTTTTGTCCAAGGAAATTATAGAAGCGTGGGACAATGTTTACAATTCCTTGGAACTCTTAAAGGTGAGCAGAGTTTGGGGTGTATATACACACACACACATAATAGATTAGCTAATTTCTGGATAGGTATCTTGATTAGTTACTTGGTAAATGATAATCTGGGGCAAGAGAACTCTATTTCCAGTTTGCTACCAATTAAGACTATTCTTGTTTCTTTTTTTCACAATCCATTTTACAATGACCCTCACTTCCCTCTTCTGTATGCAACATGGCTCTGGAACTCTCTAAGGACAGGGAAATGAAAAGATGGAGCTCTGCCTGCCCCCTCTTCCCCTTTCTACTCTTCTGGGGATCTGTCCTCACCCTGCAGAGAAGCATGCTCCTGAGAACATGAAGGAGCTCAGTGACTCCCTGCAGCGCCCAGGCTTCCAAGGAGCAGGCTGCGGGGTGCGGGGGACAGCTGGCTTCAACGGGGTCTAAACTTCTCGGTCTTCTAATCAATTTAAATGTCTTAACTTAGAATCAGAGAAACATGTAACCCTGACTCCCATTTTCAACCATCTCACCTACTTCTGCCTCTTTATTCCTGTAGGTATAACTTCTGCCATATCAAACCATATCAAACCATATCAGCATGATAGATTCAATGGTCTATAACACATGCTCAAAATAAAAAATTATAAGCCTTGAACATGGGTACATGAACTTAGACAGCAAGGAGGATACTAGTCATAAGTATAATTTTCTATCAAAGGAATATTTTAGTAGACTTATGATATTTTAGATAATTATTTCCATCTTTATCTTACCTAAAAATGCTTAGGAAGAAACAATAATTATTGTGATCTGATTCACTTTTCACTGGTCTCATTTTCATCTCCCAAGAAGAATTCTAAATGTTCAGTTTCTTGGAATTAAACTAAAGAAAATTAGCTAGTCTTACTAAAGTACAAGTAATAAATTCACTAGTAAACCAAACTGTGAGGTCTTCTTACAGCTCAGTCCTGCAATACTGACTAATTTGAAATCAGTCTGTAAGACTATGAGTGTATGCTCAGTGTACAGGGAGTTAGTCACAGTTCCAGTCTTTACTGGGGAATAGGCCTATAGGCTCACCATGAGCACACCTAAACAGAAGCCAATGAGGGGAGAAAAAATTGGTGTTGCCTAATGCTGGCTTCCCAAACTTTATCTGACAGCATGACAAAGATTTAAGAAGTTAATCTCCCAAATCTGATTAATGCATAGTTTATTATCTTGCTGTATTATTTCAAACCACACTGTATCAATGAGTCTAGCTTCAGGTCCAAAAGAAACTTGGGACAAATGGCAAACTTTGGTATCTATTAGCATACCAAAGTGTGCTGGCCTCCAGGCTCAGGCAGTACCTATGGCTCCTCTCAGCTCTTCTCACCCTGCCCCCTATCCTAAACTTCACCTAATGGGCTGCCCTTCCCCCAGTTTCTCATTCCTATATATCCTTGTGATTTCAGCCATAAGCTCTCTTGGCTCCTGGTCCCCTCTCTTGGCCCTTTCTCTTTGTTCCTTCTTCTCTTCTCTTATCCCCCCACCAACCCTATCTCCTTTTATGGCATGGTTTCTTTCTCTCCCTGCTCTGGACTCTTGCAGATGCCTTTGCTGCACTCTCCCTCATATCTACAACCAAAACCTTACTCTCAACTATACCTTAGAGTGGTCATGTCCTCACTTTGTATACTATGTACTTATCAGGCCGACGCACTGACAGATATATTTAAATTTGTATGATTTTGTCAAACTTGCTCCTAAGTGTGTTTACAAACTTGGAGGGCTGGACAGTTTGGATGTGGTTTACTTTCCCCAATATCAGAGTGTAGGGAGGTGTACAGAAAATGTGAAGTAGCTTGCTGGTTTCTTTCTTTCATTATTGGTTTCTTTTGCTTCCTCTCCCAGCAGCCATTCCACTCTCCTGTGAACCCACCCCTTTCCAGAAACAAGCCCTGCCTTACAGCCTGCCTATTTCTGGAGCAGGCCCAGATTTCTAGAACTGTGAGCTTCACCTATTAGTTCTCGTGGTCCCCTGTCCTTGTCTCCGATTCTGTCTTCTGTGCTTTCTGTGTTCTGACCACACCTCATGTCAGCACACTACTTTGGACTCTAGGCCTGATCTGACTGACATATTGACCTGCATCCACATCTGAAACTGGATCAGCAGAAGTGGCTATATTTCTTTCCCATTTCTGACTCCTACACACTAGCCTTGCCATACTAGAAGGCATTAGCTCTGCCTGGAGAGATCCCAAGAAGCGACAAATCAGTCTCAATAGGTGGTAATTAAACTACTGTCTCACAAGCCCAGAGTAGGTTGTCAATGGGATTTTGCATTGAAACCCATGACCAAGCAAATGTAGTTTAGTTTTAAAATCTGAATTCTCCAATAGGATGTCTAGAAAAAGTAATCAAGAGTAAATAAATGAAAAACACACGTTGCTCTTCCTTTTTTTTTTTTTTGGTTTCTAAGAGAACTGAAGGCATGGCATTTATTGTGGGTGGGTGGTGATTAACTACAAAAATACAGGATGAAATGTTTGGGGAGAGAGTTAAAATCACTTTTAATAATTGCTGACTTATTTTTAGGCATCCTATACTGTGCTTTAATAAGTGTAACAAGTAACTGTACTGAAAACGTATAGTACTGTATGGGAGCCATAGGCACAGGAAGGAAGGGGGGAAGAGATACTGAGAGAGGAAAAAGCAAAAAAGAAAGAGAAAGGAAGTAAAAAAGGGGTAAGACACAGTAATTTAAAACAGTAATTTAACTGTGACCAGTGTTATAAACTCTGAATTAGACAATATGTGATGTTGTCTTTTACACTTAATGGATAAATTAGATTTCCAAAGAAGACTGAAATATCAGACTTGCCAAATATTACCATGTAGATCTTTTAAAAAGAAGGGGAAAAGAAGGTAGCTTTACCATCATTAAGGAAGTACTTTGGCAAATACATCTCAGCTTAGCTATACCAACTCAACCAATATTGCTAGACAGTATTGAACAAAGCAAATTTAATAGCCTTAAAGGGAAACCTCCTAGCTGAATGTCTGTGTCAGGTTAAAAAAGAAAAAAGTCTCCTTGATCAATCAAGATGGGTTCCTCTCCCCATCAAGGCCTCAACTTCTGGATCTGTTGTTAATCTTTTCATCTCTCAGTATTGACAAGGGTCTTTTTTTTTTCCAAGGAGCCAATAAAAATTTTAATGTTGAAAGTGGCTAAAATCACAGATAACATAATCATCTCTTACATTAGCAAATTGTTAAACCACATTAACAACCTCACTCTACTCTTAATATCTTTTGCTGTAAATTCCCACTTTTCCTTATTCACATTTGAAGTTCGTTCTTTCCCAGGGTCTCTGCCCTTGCTGAACAGTTCTGAATGACACTCTTTTTACTACTGAAGTGCATTCAGCTGCACTTTCCTCAGACCATGTGCTAGTCTAGAAAACATGCAAGCTCTTCAAAATGTTAGATAGGGCTGCAGAAACAGTGGAGTTGATGTGCGGGTTGGAAACAGACTGTCTCCCACAGGATCATGTCTTTGAATATTTGGTCACCAGATGGTGGCACTATTCGGGGATATTCTGGGAGGTTTAGGAGTTGTGGCCTTATTGGAAAAATTTGAAAGTCTAAAGACTCAATTCACACCATTTCCAGTTCACTCCTTCTGCTTTGTGTTTGTGGTTCAAGATGTGAGCTTTGGGCATCCTGCTCCAGCCACCATGCTTGCCCGCTTCCATCATGGACTCTAACTTTTTAGTACCATAAGTGCAAATAAATTCTGTCTTCCATAAGTTGCATTGGTCATGGTGTTTGATCACAGCAACAGGAAAGTAATTAATATTGCTGCTATAGTGCTTGCAGCATAAGCATGAGGACCCAAGTTGAAATCCCACTATCCACGTTAAATTCAGGCACAGCAGCATGGTCCTGAAATCTTAGGGCTGGGGAGGTGGAGACAAGAGGTTTCCAGGGGCTCATCTAGCAAATAACTAGTGCCAAATTCAGTAAAAGACTCTGTCTCCAAATATTATGGAGGATTATTGGTGAAGACACCTGATGTTGACCTCTGACCTCTACATGCATCATCATACACATGCACATACACAAAACACATACAAATATATACAAGCACACATACACATGTATATTAGAAATGAAGTTACCTTGTGACATATCATTTCCACTACTTGGTATGAACCCGTAAAAACTAAAAATATATATCAACAAATAAGTTTTTCAAAAACCTTCAGAGAAAACTTTTATTAAGGACAGAATACAAGTAAATCAAATGTTCATTAGTTGGACAGTGGAAAAATAAAATGTGATATATCTTTGAAAAAAACTCAGTAATAAAAAGCAGTAGAACACCAATACATTACACTAAATAAAAGGGTTTGCCATGCATTATATGATTCTGTTTATATGAAAGTTCCCGGAAAAAAAAATCCACAAAGACAAGTAGATTGGTGGTTTCCAGGGAATGCCGCCAAATGGAGTGAAAAGCAAGTTCTTGTGGGCATAGGGTTTCATCTAGAGTAATGAAAACGTTCTAAAATAAGACAGTGATGACAGCTGCACAGTCTGTGAACACACTAAAAACCACAGATATAAACATCTTAGATTGAAGTTTCGTTGAGTGTGAGTCTAGCATATTTATTATTTTAAAAGTCATTCGTATAGGTAAATACATTCATATTGCTAAATACATATTTGTTGAGAGTCTGCTATATGGTGGGCACTGGTAACACCAAATGTATGAACACAGTCTCTGCCTTCTTAGATTTTATATTTTTTCAAAAGAAAATGATATGTGCTATTTATTTGTTGATTTATAATTATTTTTATGTATGGTATGTGTATATATGTGTTCATATGTGTATGACTGTTCATGTTTGTGGAAACCAGAGGTTAAAATCAGAGTTCTTGCTCAACAGCTCTCTAACTTACTTTTTCTATAACTAGGCTTTTCATGGAACCCAGGATAGTGCTAATTCAGTAGATTGGCTGGCCACCAGGCCTCCAGGATCCTTCTGTTTCTGCCTGCATTGGGATAACAGGCATATTCAAAAGCATTAGCTTTTTGTTGTTTTGTTTTTTGTTTTACATGTCTGCAGAGGATTTGAACTCAAGTCCTAAAGATTACATGGCTATCACTTTATCTGCTGAGACATCTCCCTAGATTCTTGACTGGTTTTAGGATTGCCATGAAAATACATCCATGTGTACATACATGAGGGTGTTTCCAGACAGGTTAATCTGGATGTGGAGCTGCTTCATTACCTGGATTGGGATTACTGGGTTGAACTAAAACATCTGTTTCCTGACTACAGAAGCAATATCACATCCACCTCGCATTCCTGTTGCCTTGTCTTCCCAGCAGTGACTGTGAACCCTCAAACTGTAAGCCAAAGCAAACCCTGCCTTCCCTATGTTTCTTTTGTTGGGTATTTTGTCACAGCAGCAAGAAAAGTAATTCATACAAAAATCTGTGCTTCAGGCTCTAAGATCAACAATAAATAAATAAATAATAAATCAATAAATAAATGGGACCTCATGAAACTGAAAAGCTTCTGTAAAGCAAAAGACACTGTCATCAAAACAAAACGACAGCCTACAGACTGGGAAAGGATCTTCACCAACCCTATATCTGACAGAGGGCTAATATCCAGTATATATAAAGAATTCAAGAAGTTAAAAAGCAACAAATCAAGTAATCCAATTAAAAAATGGGGTATGGAGCTAAACAGAGAACTCTCTGTAGAGGATTGTAGAATGGCAGAAAAACACTTAAAAAAATGCTCAACATCCTTAGCCATCAGGGAGATGCAAATCAAAATGACCCTGAGATTTCACCTTACACCTGTCAGAATGGCTAAGATCAAAAACTCCAGTAACAACACATGCTGAAGAGGTTGTGGAGAAAGGGGAACTCTCCTCCATTGCTGGTGGGATTGCAAACTAGTACAACCACTCTGGAAATCAATTTGGTGCTTTCTTAGAAAATTGGGAATAGTGATTCCTCAAGACCCAGCTATACCACTCTT